>JACEFZ010018014.1:0-80000 GCA_014155875.1 Cepaea nemoralis | reverse complement strand
GCAGAAAATTACACTCGTGAACCGAACGACACAGCCCAGGATCGAACCCATAACCGTCGGAGAGCGGTCGAGCGGGGCAACCACTTGGCGACAAAGACTCTTTGAACTAATTAAGAAATGTAGCAAAGCCAACCAGGACAACGAGCACACACTGCACGCGCAATACTCACTGGACACGTAGAGCGGTTCCTTGACCACCAGCCAGCCGTAGCCATAGACGGTCTCCCCAGCGAAGTAGGTGGCCGTCGGGTTGTTAAAGACGATCTGAAACTTGTCGATCTTCTCCATGGGCGCGCATTTGCTCCTGCGGATGTGTATGTATATACAGGTCATGGTAATAACAAGGCAACTGTTGCCAACACCACAACTACTGCTGTCATACTACACTATCCAAAGAAGATTACTAAACCAATACAGAACTGGTGTCGTGAGCCTCTACACGCTGTGGGATTTACTGAGGAGGGGATCCAACCACTTACGGACTGAATGGTTCGATGTACAAGGAGGATACTCTGTCGACTAACTAACTACTATACTGCAACTACTACTACTACTACTACTACTACTACTACTACTACTACTACTACTACTACTACTACTACTACTACACTGTTGCCACTATTATTACTGCTGCTGCTACTACTACTGCTACTATAGTATGTCCAGAAATGAATGCCGTCATTCACGATCAATTGTTTTGAAAACTGTCTGTTGCATCATTATGAAAATTTTCCTTCCGTCTTATATTTACCCCCACCCAAGGAATATGTCTTTGATAGATCCAAAAGCAACTTAAATCATGAAAAGCGGCGACATTTCTTTGATGTTTTGATGAAAAACTAGTGATTTCTCGCTAACAAACTTGTTTTACAGTAAACAATATAAAATGACACAAAGTAGTGCAGCTTTACATAACAGAGTTACGACACATACAGAACGTTGCGGCGGTTAGCCTTCATCAGCAAACAAACACATTCACAAACACAACATACAGTCAAGGAGAACTCCTGTGACTACATTAGAAGGTGATGACAGGACGAGAGGAACAAATGCATGGAAAAATAGAAGCAATGAAGAGAAAATGAGAATTGAAAAAAATGTTAATTGAAAAGAATGTTAGTCGAAGAAAATGTTTAATAGAAAAACTGTTTATAGAGAAAAAAAACTGCATACTCACCTCACGTACGGATCTGTAAATGACTACGGAAATCTCGGGTGTAGTTGGATGTTACGGTTCAGTGAGCACATAGAAAGAAGGGGGCGGGGTAGGAGGCGTGTAAAATTGAACGTAGTATTGACCACGACCCCATTGTATTATTTAAGGTCTGGGTGGACTGGTGTGCATGAACACGCGTACATACATAGACACACTTCAACAGACAAAATGCTAGTGTATGTGGACATATGTACAGTATATGCAAGAAGAGAGAGAGAGAGAGAGAGAGAGAGAGAGAGAGAGAGAGAGAGAGAGAGAGAGGAGAGCGAGAGAGAGAGACAGACAGAGAGAGAGAGACAGAGAGAGACAGAGAGAGGAAAAGTGTCTGCGACCTACCACATGGGGCATATTGTAACCTACGAAATAGTCAGTATGGTTGCTAGTCATACAACGCGCTTCAGGAGCCCCTCGCCCAGTGCTCGAGTTGTTGGGGCTGTGTAAGATCCAACCACTGGCAATGCACGTGAAGAAGGTATGCACAGAGAAGCCAGATGTAAGGGGAGAGAGAGAGGGAGAGAGAGTGAGAGAGAGAGCGAAAGGGAGGGAGAGAGGGGGAGAGAGAGAGGAAGAGAGAGGGGAGAGAGAGGGAGAGAGAGATAGAGAGAGAGGGAGAGAGAGAGGGGGAGAGAGAGGGAGAGGGAGGGAGAGCGAGAGAGAGAGGGAGAGAGAGAGGAAGAGAGATAGAGAGAAAGGGAGAGAGAAAGGGGGAGAGGAAGAGAGAGAGGGGGAGAGGGAGAGAGAGAGGGAGAGAGTGAGAGAGGGTGAGAGCGAGAGAGGGGGAGGGCAAGAGAGAGATCAAGAGAGGGAGAGAGAGAGGGAGAGAGAGCGCGAGAGGGAGTGAGAGAGGGAGAGAGAGTGAGAGAGAGGGAGTGAGAGAGGAGGAGAGAGAGCGAGAGAGGGGAGAGCGAGAGAGAGAGAGAGAGAGCGAGAGGGTGAAAGAGAGAGAGGGCGAGAGAGAGGGAGAGAGAGGGAGAGAGCGAGAGAGAGAGAGAGAGAGAGAGAGAGAGAGAGAGAGGAAAAGTGCCTGTGATATACCACATGAGGCATGTGGAGCGCGTCAGTCTACGCGTACGACGTTTCCCTCGTACTGTACCCTATGAAATAGTCAGTATGGTTGATTGTTACACAGCACACTTCAGGAGCCCCTCGCCCAGTGTTTGAGTTGTTAGGGCTGTGTGAGATACAACCACTGGTAATACAAGTGAAGTAGGTGGGCACAGAGAAGCAAGATGTAAGGAGAGAGAGAGAGAGAGAGAGAGAGAGAGAGAGAGAGAGAGAGAGAGAGAGAGAGAGAGAGAGCACATGGTAAGCAAGGCCCCCGCCAGTTCGGATGACAAACACAAGGCGTATCCAGATTCGTATGGGAGTGGGTGCATTGTCTGCTCTGCTGAGACGGAACATGATTACACGTTTTGCACGACGAATATAGCTGTGAATGTCTCTGTAGTGGGCTTCCTTCTTAACGGTCAAGATGTTGGTCCTCTTTTCATTGAAGTTTATAGAATGATTCGTATGTTCGTGAGTTGTCCCCTCATTTGACAACGTGTTTCTTCTCACGTTTCTTGTTATGCCACAATATGTCAGTTCCCACTGCAATATTACTCTTCGGTTGGTATTCGATGCGTCTAGAGCTTTTTGGTTTTTCAATGTCAGTTGTTTGTCATCGTTGAGGGCTCACGGAATTGAAAACTCATCACTGTGGAATACAAACTGTTGCCATTAACAAGTTGTACTGTTTATACCGATGCTGTAAAGTTTAGGGCCTGCAATTCTTCTGAATATTTGTAGCAAAATATCCCAGTTAGCGTACACGTGGATTAAGGTCTGCGATCTGCTCAGACCTTAATCTGTGTCGGACGATTCCAGTAGGTTGATGACTGCTCTCGGTTGCATAAAATTCAATCCATCCTTTCTCCAATAATCCTCTTCCTCTTTCAACACATGGTCCTCACATTTTTCCAGTAACTTTTATCAATATTTAATAGCGCGGACTGGATTAGTATCTTGACGTCAGACAATTTGAATATAGTATTGTCAGCTGCCACCTGTCCTTTAATTGTAGCCCATTCACGTTCTATATGGTTAAAATAAGAATGGTACTGCGGAAGTCTCAAGCACCCATGACGATGCTCTTCTTTCAACTTGTCGATTTGATATTTCTTGCTTTTTGGCATCTGTTTTACAAGGGACAACAATTCTAGCTAGAAATACGTTTCTGGAAATGGTATGTTTTCCATTCGTAGTCATATCTTTATTGCTCCCTTTGTGCTCGATGATGTAGGTATTTTGTCTTCTTGGGCAACAAAATTGCTATCATGCAATGTCCATAATTGGACACGACGGTCTATCTAGGGATGGAAGCACAGTATTCTCGAGCCAATCTCTAACTACATTACCATTCATCTTATTATGATAATCCCTATTGTCTGTATGCTTTGATACGAACACGAGCCCAGCATTCTGTTGTAAGCCATTATGCGTATTACCAGCATGGGCCATGACCAAAAGCTGTCCTATACTACTGGGCACATATCGCTTTATCTGTCCATCCACTGATTGCCATTCCTTATCACTTGTGTGGTGCGCATTGATCCACATTTCATCCAAACACACTATGCCATAATTTTCTTTGCGCATTTCCCTTATTTCACGTAGGTATCTGCTTCTCATGGCTCCTAAATGCGGTTGCTCGCAAAGAATATTTCTACCGCCCTTGTACTTTCAAAAGTGAAGATATTGTTCTTATAATTTTCCACAAAGTTGTTTTGGATAGCTCTATGTTATTGTTCTTTCTCAACCAAACCATAAATTTTCTTACAGTCACTGTTTCTTTGGCATACAGCATTTTTATAATGCTGGATAATCCTGGATATAAAATCCAAAATTTTTATAAGTTTAGGAGTCTCCGTGGCGAAGTGGTCAAGCCTTTTGACTCGGGCTCCAAAGGTTGTGGGTTCGATTCCGGGCCGCATCCTTCGGTTCACGAGTTAAATTTTTCGGAGACTTCTGTGGGTCGTCGCTAGAGCTGCGGAGTTCGCGATGCTTTCCGCGCTGTGAAAAGAGACCGAGCTATATGGGATAGAACCCGGTGCAATGAAGTCGACCCTGTCGAATTTTAAGCGACTTTTTAAAGCATTTATATAATAGCTCGCCTTATGACATCTTTGTCAAAGCTGTCTACAATAATCTTTCTACCTACCGTTTGATTATTACGTGGTGGTTTAATTCCAGATTCTTGCACCCATCGACGAAATAACCGTGTATTCAGACACAATGCATGCGCTGTTCTTTTTTCGGAATTTGTAATAGTATAAAACAGTTTCCTTCGATCAGCTTCTTGACAAAAATATGTGTACACCTTCATAGCGATTCTTTGAAGTGTATACACAATTTCGCATTCAGTCCCATTGAAAACTTTTCACACATTTCAATGTTAGCGGTAGGTGGTAAGATTTTAAAAAAAAAGAAAAACATATTAATCAGGTTTAATTAAATAACCAACATTTTGAGAGACCTCTGAACAGTCCTAGTTTAAACAACGCGGGGAGTTGGCATAAGGCCAATCCCGTGAAAAACGTAAACTATTCAACATTGAACGCTGATTGTCTGGCTACGCTGTAATAAATTTAAAATTATGAATTTCATCTCAGAAATGTAAATTATATACCGCATATAAACAAACTTTGAAATCTTTTTGTTGGGTGGACATAAGGATAAGGTTATATGCTAAATCTCATAATTTTCCCTTAGTTGATTACTGAGACATGGATGTTTATATTGAGGCAAACAAATGTGAATGCACTTTTATCCCTGCTACTAATACCATTACTGCCAATCGTACTGCAGCTAGTATTATTACAACTCCACTACTAATACTAGTTTAGTGTCAATGAAAATTATAATGGAGTCCTTAAACGAACTCTAGCAAAAGTCGCAGCGGATAGACCCAAAGATTGGGATATTTTATTACCAGCTGTACTATTCACGTACCGTGAGGTACCACAATCCAGTACAGGATTTTCACCTTTTGAACTGGTATACGCAGCAAATCCGCGTGGTCCATTGTTATTATACAATGACATGCTTACAAATAGAACATATGATCACCCGAAAAGGGAAGCATATGAAATGGTGACAGTTGAGAGAAAAAATCATTACAGCTTGCCAGATAGCAAAATCGGCACTGGAAAAAGCTGGAGAAAAGTACAGACAGTACGATAATAGAAACGCCAAGACAATAGTCTTGAAAGAAGAAGAAGAAGTCTGGTTATACTACCTGATCCTCGGGACTGTTTAGTTACTTCGTGGCAAGGTCCATTTAAAGTGGTTAAGAAAATCAGTGATGTAGACTATCCTATTAATGTAAATGGGAAACATAAAATCTTTCACATAAATATGTTAAAACCATATATCCCACGCGATAACAACACATCACAGGTGATGCAACAAATTCCCCATAGAATAGCAGCAGCTTGTTGGGTTATAAATGAACAACAAGAAGACGCTATACAACAACAGATTCCAACCTCAACAGTTAATAGTGACAGCGGTTGGCAATCTATACAAATAAGTCAAGATTTGTCAATCCAAGACAAAGGAAAACTTATCGCAGCAATAAAAGAATATAGCACAATCATTTTTTTTTGACAAACCGGGACAAACATCGCTTATCAAGCATAAGATAACTTTACTGTCAAATGTCCCTGTTAAAGTGAAAGCTTATCCTATTCCAATACATTATTTGGAGAAAGTCACTGGAGAGATTTCAGAGTTAGATAAAACTGGAATCATAAGAAAGTCTATTTCAAACTACTGTTCTCCAGTGGTCATTGTGAAGAAAAAGGATGGTTCACTACGTCTATGTGTTGATTATAGAAAAGTAAATGCATTAACACTACTTGACGCAGAACCAATGCCAAACATTGATGAGTTGATTGAGGGCATGGCAAACTCGAAACTTTTTTCGAAAATTGATCTCACCAAGGGATATTGGCAAATTCCTATGGATGAAGATTCAATGCATATCACAGCTTTCAGTACTCCATTAGGTTTATATGAATGGGCATATCTTCCATGTGGTTTACAAAATGCACCAAGCACATTTATGCGTATGATGAGAAGATTACTCCATGGAATTTCTAATGTAGCAACCTATATGGATGACATCTGTATTTATACTTCAGATATTGACACACATGTCAAAATTCGTAAACAAGTATTTCAGAGGATACAGCAACATGGGTTGAAAGCTAAACCAAGCAAACTAGAGATAGGCTTTACTGAACTACAATTCCTTGGTCATAGAATTTCTAACGGGTTTAGAAAGACAGATCCATTGGTGGTTACTAAAATTCTTAATATCAAACCTCCAACTACAAAAAAGGAATTAAGAAGTCTATTAGGTCTGATTAATTACTATCAGAAGTTCATTCCTAACTTTGCTGATATGACAGCAACATTCTCTGAACTATTAAAGAAAGGTCAACCTACAAAAATAGTTTGGACAAATGATCATGAGAAACTTCTACAACAGATAAAAACTCTGTTCAGTACCTATCCTATTCTGAAATTGCCTGATATCTCAAAAGATTTTGTACTACAAACGGATGCTAGTTTACATGCTATTTCAGCTGTATTACTTCAATTACATGAAGGAAAACTACATCCCATTCTTTACTTCAGTAAAAAACTATCTGACACATAGAGAAATTATGCTATTACTGAACTAGAGGCGTTAGCATTAATTGAGAGTATCGAGACATTCTCTAGGTATCTACTTGGTAGAAAATGTTTGGTTCTTTCGGATAACAAACCTTTACAGATATTCAAATCTGGTCGTCTTAAGAACTCCAGAATTCATAGATGGTCTTTACTCTTACAGGATTATGAATTCGATATCTGTCATATTCCTGGAAAAGATAATAATCTTGCGGATATTCTCAGTCGTCTATAAATTTGTAGATCTATCGTTGTCAAATTATTCAGTTGTTAATTTAATGTATTTGTTTGTTCATAAAGTGTTAGTAAATTTTAGAATATATTTATTTAGATAGCACCTGATTAGATTACAATAGACAACGATCATCAATTATATGATTATGATTATTGCAAATACATAGTTTAGGCAGATAGATACTTCTGTCGATTTGTCATTTTGACAGGATGAGATTGAACAGTTACCAAGTGAACTCATGATGAACTTTGAACATTGATCGGCGTGACTAGTGATTATGTGAATATAACTGTATGGACGAGATGTTCAAATTCGGATGGTATAATTACAAGGACTGATCAAACTTTATAAGTATTTTGTGACATATTAATATAATATAATATCATGTGTGTATAGTTTAATTATCATAATAATTAGTTATTTAACGTCGTTAAAAGAATTAATAATATATTATTTTAGTTGTATTTTAATTCAGTGATTCGTTGAGTAATCATGTTTAAATATGGAATTTAGGATTGGTTAATGTTTTGTGATATCCACACGGAAGAATATCTCTAGCTATCGGTATCTTAGGGCATAAATCGTCTACCTTACGTTCAGACAAAGGACATACATCAAGTGATATGTATACAGGAAGAGACAATGGTCAACGGCAACGGATATGGATTGCGTGGAGCTCCAATACTACCCTCGTCCAAAAACTCATGGTATTACCTAGAGTGAGGACACTTGTCTATTAGGACAAGATAGGGACTAGTAAAATCTAGTTGGTCCGACCTCCCCATGGGTCGGCCACACGACGTCCAACGGGGGATTGGATAGAAGGGCGTGCCCGTCATATAACTTTATTTTTTTTTTGGAGGGTTGGGAACGGAGAACCATTAGCTATTCTGTTTAGCTGTTGTTGTAAGTTGTAATAAAGATATTAGATTAATTATCGATTGTATATACATATATAGATAGGAAAAAAATGATTTTATCATATCTTTTTTGTCTGGGAGGGGGCATTATGCCATATGATGAGGCACCCCTTAAAGAAGATACAAGAAAAAGAGAAAAGGGTTTTCCCAAAATGGACACCAAACCGAACGATGAACATGAAAACCAAGGAAAAACCCGAGACGTCACAGGACAACATAAACAGACGTTGTGTGATTCTCATAAGGAGCGGACGTGTCTTCGAGGAGCCCGTGTTGGTGAAGAGCTGGATGCGATTATTCCGAGCTTCGGCAAATAGATAACAGCAGGAGCAATCGATTGGCAAGGATATAAGCAATGAAAGGACCAGGCCTAGACCATGCCTGAATTCAGAACGGCGAAATAGCAGTCTTCGCCTCAAGGTGAACTAATGGATAGATTAGGGAAGTTTTCATAGATACTAGATAGTAAACGCCGACCCCGCGTAAAGGGGCAGTTTATGGTATACGAAATTATTGCCTATTGTTTTATTCGGCAGGATATTAAAGTGTGAGATCGTTCACTGGATTGGCGTCAGTCTATTTTCACACTTGTTACCGTTTAAGGTGAGTTCAGATTATTCTGTTAACAAGTTTACAATTGAGGTTCATTCCACATCCAATATTGATGGAGTAACGTCATGACATTTAGTTTAGTTTAGTCGACGGATCAACATCAGGGCACACGTGTGTAACTCATAAGTGCTCCTTTCTACTCCTAGCTTAAGCCTGAGTCCGGAGACTCTCATCTCAGTGCACGAACTCCATAGTGCCGGCGAGGATCCTGAAATACTTTGGGTAGATTTGAAATTCGAAATTTTGCAGGGCAGCGCGGTTAGGCTACTTTTTTTCGATTTCCTACTGCCAAGGGATCTTTTACGTACGCAACAATACACGGGCGTCCGATCTCACTACCCAGAGACCAGGGGCCATTTTATTACTAGAAGTCCACGTGAAAAAAATCCAGGCCCTCACCGGGGCTTGAACTCGGGACCTCCAGCACTCGAGGTGGACACCATACCTTGAGACCACTCACCCCTATTACTATTACTAGAAATACACTACTAATACTACTAACACCACTGCTACTGCTACTAACACTACTATTACTTTACTAACACTACTACTACTATTACTACTACTACTACTACTACTACTACTACTACTACTACTACTACTACTACTACTACTACTAATACTACTACTATAAATCAATTAGGTGAAGTCTCCACAATGAAAGTTGGCTGGAATGGACCCCCAACACTGTCTGTCTTTCGCCCTGACTGTACATTCTGTCAGATTGCTGTCTGTCAATTTCTTGATGCTATCTTCCTACTTGTATCATTGTCTACCTTTTGCTAGCTTGCCTTTAACCTTGCCCTCCAGCATGATTTTTATGTCTTTTAACGTGGCCGAAATATTTCACTTGTCTCTTTTATATTTCTTTCATCAATTCTCTTTTCATTCCCAGAAGTTCTAGAACCTCTGCATTTGATTGTTTTTGTGTCCATTAAATGCGACATATACTTCTGTATACCCAAATCTCCAGGGCCTCTATTCGACAATTGCTTGTTCAAGTCCAGGCTTCTGAGCCATAAAATAATGTGGAATATGCATAACATTTTACAATTCTCTCATTTTTAATGCGTTGTTAATCTCTCTAAGCCTAAC
This sequence comes from Cepaea nemoralis, assembly GCA_014155875.1. NCBI lineage: Eukaryota > Metazoa > Mollusca > Gastropoda > Stylommatophora > Helicidae > Cepaea > Cepaea nemoralis. Next base: position 70,204 of record JACEFZ010018014.1, on the reverse strand, counting down.
CTGCACTGTTCGCGGTGACTGCACTAGCCAGGTGGCCTTAATTCCTCAGGCTCAAAGACCCCTCTGCCATACACCGCAAGGTACTATATTGGCAGTAAATGACAGTAAATGACAGTTAATCTCTCTATATGTTAATACTGAATTCATGATGTTGAAAGAATTTTTTGTCATTTCTATTCTACAACCATATCACTCCTACATACGGGTCCCTGTTTCTGTAACTGCCCCTGGTCGGCTAATCGGTACATCAACCCTCTCAACAATAATTACTGCAACCGCTTCTGTTCTAGGTAATTGTTACTGTAACCCAGGCAGTCTCAATTGTGTCACTAACTCATTCGACAGCTAGCATTGCCATAGACGTTTATTAAAATGTTTGTTGCATATCCGTTACAGTACGTCGCAGTCAACCCCAGCATTTTTGCTGTTTGTAATTTCTTGGCAAGTTTACGTTTAGTATTTTGCCATTGCTTTCTAATCGACCGGCACTCATGCCATTTTATGAAAACCAGCGCAAGGCGATCAGCTTCCAAATAGCCGGCAGCTGTGTTTGGAACGCGGTAAGCGGGATGACGAATAGAAGTTTACTAGCTCCTTCATATTTACAACAACAAACTGTCCCGAAGCACTGGATCAGTGAGGTGATAGCGCCTTTACATGGCTGTAGGCCTGAGAGCAAGGAGAAATAGGTGACTAGCCTTTCCCACACTTTGACTAGCGACGAGCCCCGGCGTCGATCCGCGTCCTACCGTGCTCTTGACATTACCAGCGCAGCTCGCAATCAACTTCGATAGCGAGACCGCCTTCATATTTACCCATCTGTCTTAGCCCTTTCTGTGCGGGGAGTTATCAATAGCCGCTAAAAAAAACACTCTACAACTCTATGCTGCCAATGCCACACCTGGATAATGACAGAAAGAGAGAAAAGAAAAATCACAAAAACAGAAATGACATTCCTGAGAAGAAAATTCAATGTATAAAAAAGAGAGAAAATCAGTAATGAAGAAATCAGGACTAATGTGAGAGTTATAGCAGCGCTAGATTTTATTAGAAGGCAGCAAGTCAACAGTTTGGCCGTGTAACTAGGTTACCAACTAACAGTACCACAAAAAGCAATGATGTAAGGATCAAATGGAAGCAGAAGAAGAGGCCGGCCGTGTAAACGATGGACACGGGGAATAGCAGAGTCCATGGGAATCTTGATACATCATCAAGCCCATAAACGGGCACTTGTGATAACCATGAGATAATGGGACCGGGTTCTTTAAGACCGATCAAAGACGTAAAGTAAGTAACAAGCCCTTTCTACTACTTCATGCAATCGGAAGGTACTACTTCTTCGAATCGGAAAATACTACTTCTTGAGATCAGAAGATACTTCTTGGAATACGAAGGTACTACTTCATAGAATAGGACGGTACTATTTCATGTAATAGGAAGGTACTAATTCGTGGAAACAGAAGATACTACTTCATGGAAATTGAAAATACTACTTCTTGAAATCAAAGAAACTTCATATAATACGAAAGTGCTACTTCAAGGAAACGGAAGATACTACTGTATGTAAACGGAACATACCACTTCATGGAAACAAGATAACACTTCATGGAAACGAAAGATACGACTTCATGAAAACTGAAGAGACTACTTGATGGAAACGGAAGAGACTACTTCGTGGAAACAGAAGAGACTACTTCATGGAAATAGAAGAGACTACTTCATGGAAACGAAAGATACGACTTCATGGAAACAGAAGAGACTACTTCATGGAAACGAAAGATACGACTTCATGGAAACAGAAGAGACTACTTCATGTAAACAGAAGATACTACTTCATGGTAACGGAAGATATCACTTTATGGAAACGGAAGATACTACTTCATGGAAAATGAAGATACTACTTCATGGAATCCGAAGATACTGCTTAGTGGAATCGGAAGATAATATGTCTGGAAATCAACCGCCTCCTGTCGAAAAACTCAGGGGAGTCCATTAGCGTATCAGAATCGATTTCTGTTTGTCAGTTCATTCATCTGTCCCTGCCAATTTCCCTCGACAAATCTTCATTCATGGCTGGCAACCGCGCGAAACAACCCGAGCACGATGCACACACACAGATAAACATGACGGGTAATCAGAGCCGTTGATGACAAAGGAACTAACACAGCGGTATATTGTATGTCTGTTGTTCTCGACATAGCGCCTCGCACCGGGAGGGATAATTGTGCTTCACTTGAGCTTTGTTTACGTTCGTGTTTGTTTTTTTGGGGAGTTTTTTTTTTTTTTTTAGCTTGTTCTGGCAGGATTTAGTGTTTGTAAATTGTGAAAGATGAGGAAGTCACAGTTCGCAACACACGCGAATTACAAACACAAATATTTCTTGAAAAGGCTATTCTATTTTGTTCTTCCTTCTTCTCGTCTGTTAATTTCTCAAGTTTGTTGTCCAACTCATTGGACAAATGGCACAAATACCAATGAACAAACACGTACCGGTAGATACTTTTTAAAAAAATAAAGCAATCTACAACACAATCTTACTAGTACTACTAGCTCTATGCCACCAATGCCAAACCTGGGCAATGATAGAAAAAGAGAAAAGGACAATTACAATAACGGAAATGAGATTCCTGAAAAGAATACTCAATGAATCAAAATGAGAAAACAATTAAATAAAAATAGTGAAATCGGGACTAAAGTGTGTGTGCTTGGGGGGGGGGGGGGGGGGAGAGAGAGAGAGAGAGAGAGAGAGAGAGAGAGAGAGAGAGAGAGAGAGAGAGAGAGAGAGAGAGAGGGTGTGTTATAGCAGCGCTAGATTCCGTTAGAAAACAGCAAGATAAATGGTCGGACATATAACTACCGATAGGCTACCCGCTAATAATGTACCACAACAAGCAATGATGTACGGACGAAATGGAACCACAAAAAGAGGTCGACCATGTAAACGATGGACAGAGGGAATAACAGAGCCCTTGGGAATCTCGATACATGAAGCTTATGCTTCACCTTGGCACCGCACGGTACAGGGGAAACAAGATGAGATGAGATGTTGTCTCGTTGATATATAGAATGGTTCATAACAGATGCGAAGTAACACTGTATTCTTTCTTGGAAACATACATTATTATGCAGAAGGGTGTTAGTCCTTGGATATTGAATCGGATAGCAGCTACCCTGCACTCTCATTCTCCGCTTTGTATCAAGGATACGGAGGCGCGCATTATTACCCCGGGATTACCATTAGGATCAGCAATCTCGGCTGTGCTATTTAGTGCTTACACAAGCAAGACTGCACGCATTGAAGCGCCAGGGATTGGAACGATACTGACATTCGCAGATGATGTCAAGTAACATATTGTCTAGAACAGTGGTTCTCAACCGGTGGGGAATTCCCCCCTGGGGGGAATTTTAGGTTTTCGAAGGGGGAAATTAAGATTATTTAAAGATCACGTTGATACAAGAAATGATTATTTAATCATGTTTTTTCCCTCCATACTTTACGGTTCTGTACTTCTCGCGCTTCTGAACTTCGTTTTATAACGTAAGTAGATCCGCAAATCACGTTTTATGTAGACGCTAGATTTGTTCAATCAATCAATCATGTGCCATGCCGGAAAGCGTGGGCGGTCATGACTAGATTTGTTATTGTATGTGTAATTAAATTTAGCTTCCATTTTTACGTATACTGTGTAAAGGGGGAGGGGGAATTTATAGGGAGAAAATACGAAAGGGGAGGAATGACGTTCTGAACATATGGTGAAGGGGGGCATGGGCCAAAAAAGGTTGAGAACCACTGGTCTAGAATGTCCTCTATGGGAGCCGTGGTGGCGCAGTGACTAGCACGATAGCCTGTTGACTAGGTATCAATGTGTATGAATCCCCTTTCAAGACGGGAACTTTTTGTGTGACCTGGTCCACCCAGTCTAAAATGAGTACCTGGAAATATAGGGGTAGTAAAGGCGGCCGGCGTGCCCCTGGCATCACCCATATAGTGCCACATAGTGCTGATGGGCTTCACCCACATAGTGCTGATGGGTATAAGAATACGAGACTAGCGCCATGTACCCACATGCAGCCATGGTGTGAAATTAGGTCCTTGATTTTGTTTCACTGGTGTATTCTACAGGGTAAGATCTGAGAAACTGAAACTGTCTGGCAAATCTTACACGTCACCCTGGTTGAGAAAGAACAGTAATCGAAGGCATGGCTCCTGGAAAAAAGAGGCAGAGGTCAATCAGAACGTCGATGGACTGCTGCTGATACTGGCACTGTGCCGTGTTTACAGATCATAGATACTGTACTTCCAAAAACAAAAATCACACAAGAATCTATCCATAGCACACGGCCTGGGTTGAACTGTAGAGACCATGTGTTGCCCATGCAGCATGATCCCTCTCTCGGCCTGTCTAGTTTACTCTAGAGGAAAGGTAACAGAAATGTATCTAGAACAAGACAAGCTACAGAAGCTGCCGAGTCAGCAAAGCAATGCTCCAACTGTCCACGTGTCGGAGCTCCTATCCTAGACCACTTGCCAACCAAGGTTTAGGGTCTGGTCTGCCCTGCCATAACATGTAGTCTGTAGGTTGCACTTCCTTTGCATCAGGATAAGGCCTGTACCCTCCCAATTGCGCTCCTAAGCCCGAAGCCGTTGGCACAAAGTGGTATCTCGAGTTTGGTGAGCGCCACCCAACATTCGGCGCTAACAGAAAACAGGCAGTACCGTCTAGCTCAGGCATATCTGACTAAGACCGGACTGACTGTCATACGGTAGTTCAGTCATATCTGACTAAGACCGGACTGACTGTCATACGGTAGTTCAGTCATATCTGACTAAGACCGGACTGACTGTCATACGGTAGTTCAGTCATATCTTACTAAGACGGGACTGACTGTCATACGATAGCTCAGTCATATCTGACTAAGACGTGACTGACGTATGGTGGACACAGGACAATAAAAACACTCCGGGTATGACCGTGCACGAGGCAGGAAAGCCGATGAAAGATCGAGTGTCTTCCCAGAATGTGTAGAGACCATGTGTTGCCCATCCCTCTCTCGGCCTGTCTAGTTTACTCTACAGGAAAGGTAACAGAAATGCATCTGTCGTGTTGAGAACGACAGTGTGCACAGAACATTTTCAACAGAACATTCTACACTGAACATTGTGCACAGAACATTCTCCAGAGAACATTCTGCATAGAGCCTGCTACACAATGATGAGTGTGTCTTCTGACGCCTGCTTCAAAACAATATATTCCCTTAAAGACTTTAAACACAGTAACCACACACAATAGCTTGCGCAATAGATTGCCTGGCATATTTTGCCGTATCTCGTCAGGTGCATACTGAAGAATTAGTTATCATATGAAGTGAATAGATGAATAACATTTTGGCTGAAAAACTTAACACATATAGTCACTGATACTGTTTGAATGTGAAGCATTTTATATATCTACGGTTGATGCAAAGTCACAACGAAGTCTTTCTGTCTGCACAACCCCAGTCTTAGATGCTTAATTGTTATGGACTCGGTGTATCTGAGTAATCGTTTATTGTTAATATAATACAGTAGCTTTTGTTAATTTTATGACTGCAATATAGCAAGGGTTGGGAGATGGACATAATTTCCTGAATGATTAAATCGCATTAGATAATTTGAGCCCCCGGATTCTAAGCACCTGTAATTCAAAGAGATCTTATCTCTCTGAGGTCAAATAAACAAACACCTGTGGTGTACCTTGCCTATCATTACTGTATTTGTTTCTGGCGGACGCACAGACGTCAATGGCAGCGGACGCCTTGAGGGCACTGAATCAACACGAGAAGTAAATAAACAGGCAATGACTGGCACTCACAGAAGATACCGAAAGACGTAGAAATAATGTTTTGTTTCCTAACTTATTTTATTTCTAACTGTGTATGTTGATGTAAATAATTATATACAAGTTTATTGTGACTGGCATGCTAAAAATGTAACGACTAGTTATTTACACGTCTGTATAATTGCCTTCTGCGCGATACTGACCACATCTTTTGAAACTAAATGTTTGCTTCTCGTCCTTGACTTAGGAACGTAAATACTAAGTACCTCAGAAGTCGGAGTGAGTTCGCCTTATGGTGGGAGACATAATTTTTTTTTTTTTTTTGGGGGGGGGGGAGGGGTAGGGAGGAGGTGGTTATGATTTTTTGGCAAGTTTACGTCCAGTAGTTTGCCACTGCCTTCTGAATGGACGGTACTCATACCTTTGTACGTGGGAATAACCGATGCTCCACATTCGAACAATACCCGTGACTGTGTGTTTTAATTGTTTCAGTTTAAACATTATTCATTTATTCACTTCACATGATATATAACTCTGCAGTATGCACCTGACGAGATGCAGCGAAATATGCCAGGCAATAAATCGTGCAACGTGTTGTTTGTTGCTTCTGTGATTAAATTCACTAAGAAAATACACTGTTTTGCATCAACTGTCCTGTCAAGATCCAACTACACAAGCTAGGGTCAATGCTCTTCTGTGGGTGCGACAGTTGCAGTCTCAATGCAAAACAGATCAGAACGACCCCGGTTTTGTAATAGAAATACTGTTGACAGTTGTAAAAATTTGGTATGAAGTGCACAAAACAAATTCCGCATCGTAAGAGACAAATTAAATATGTATGCAAGTTATCAAGAAGCACTTTTGTCAGCGGCTAAACGTCGAAAGACTGCCTGGTTTTGTCATGTCACACTTCGTGACACCCTCTTAAAGTTAATCCTCCAGGGAACAGGTGATGGACACGGAAGAAGAAGGCAGGAGTAATCCTGGACAGATAATATTAAAGAGAGGACAGGATGTGGTAGTTCTACATTTGTGGGCGTTGTGAGGACAGAAAGCGGGGGAGGACTTTGATTACCGGTGCTTCCATGATGATACCTATACGATGCTGGCACCTGGCCGTCTTGACAGACGATAGTTTGTTGCATTTGCGCTTCAAATAAGGCATAATGGTGGTAACGAATGTGACTGGACAGACCAATTCGAGCTGTAAATGTTCGTCCACAATGGATGCACGTGAACACATGGTCATTTCCACCATCACGCACCATCTGACGTCTCACACGCTCATTGTGTGACCTATCTGAATTCATGTTCAATTTAGTGTTTATTCCATTCCCGATATTTTCATCCTTGCAACACGAAAAGCGTTGACTTGCTCCCCAGGGGCAGTATCAATGCCATCTAGGATTCACCAGGTTTGGAACAGAGGGGTGAAATATTGATGATGTATATCCCTACTCCTTGATATGCGGATTCACACTAAATAAGACCATTGTCATATTTATAAACCATAAGACCATTGCCATATTTATAAACCAATCAGTCAATCAGGTGCCGTCTCCACAATGAAGGTCGCTGCAATGGATCTCCAACACTGTCTGTCTCTCGCTATCTATACACACATTGTGATATACATCAAGGATCTGTTTACACGTTTTAAAACACATTGGGAATATGGGGTGTTGGGTCCATGTGTTTATAGCCCAATCGCTAGTGGGTGGGTGATGTGTCTCGCCTGTACGTGTGCGTGCGCGTGCGTGTGTGTGTGTGTGTGTGAAACATGCTGTCAATCTTGCTCTGGTGTATATGTTGTCTCTCTCGTGTTTAACCTCTTTTAACATCTCTCTCTCTCTATATATATATATATTTCTCTGTAACTGTTTACTTGCCTGTCTGCTATCGTCAGTCAGTCTCTCTCTCTCTCTCTCTCTCTCTCTCTCTCTCTCTCTCTCTCTCTCTCTCTCTCTGATTTAATGACAATCATCAGCCTCGTATCCATTAATGCCCCATCTCTCCTGCTATCAACAACTCCCAGCAGATCACACACACACACACACACACATACACACCCACCCACACACACACACACACACACACACACACACACACGACGCATTTTACAATCAAAAATAAATCCAATAACATTACAGTCACACATTATTGACAGCAAACAAGTGTCAGAAGTGCACGAGTGGAAACCCTGAACAGCACAAACATCTACACGGGCGGTCAACTTGTGCAGACAGAACGTCTGGGAGAAACCCAACTCCTGGGGGGCGTTTCTGAAGTTGCCTTTTACATCAAACTGATGTCGCCGACATGAATTCGCAATGTAGTTCTTGGTTAGCTTTGCCAGTAATCAACTTGAAGCAACTCCTCTGGGGAGATAGGGGAAGGCAGCGACATGATGTGTGAATAAAAGATATGTTGATGTGAAGTTGAACATACAGGCAAAAGTGGGTGCACTCTTAGAGATCGCCAGAAATATACTGATCTGCACATCCCTACAGTGTCAGCCCGTGTAAACACTTATAATCATTTGTTTTATGGACATTCACGCTATAGTTAACGGTATGGAAATTCACTCTATCGTTACTTGTATGCACATTCACTATATAGTTAACTGTATAGACATTCACCCCATAGTTAACTGTAAGGACTGTCATTCTATAGGTAACTGTATGGACATTCACTCCATAGTTAACTGAATGGACATTCACTCTATAGTTAATTGTATGGACATTCACTCTATAGTTATATGAATGGACATTCACTTTATAGTTAATTGTATGAACATTCACTCTATAGTTATATGAATGGACATTCACTCTATAGTTAATTGTATGGACATTCACTCTATAGTTATATGAATGGACATTCACTGAATATTTAATTGTATGGACATTCACTCTATAGTTAACTGTATGGACACCCACTCTATAGTTAATTGTATGGACATTCACTCTATAGTTAACTGTATGGACACCCACTCTATAGTTAATTGTATGGACATTCACTCCATAGTTAACTGTCCTGACATTCACTCTAGTTAACTGTACATGTATTGACATTGACTCTATAGTTAGTTGTATGGACATTCGCTCTACAGTTAATTGTGAGGACATTCACTCTATAGTTAAGTGTATGGACATTGACTCCATAGTTAATTGTTGGAAGATGTGTGTAAGCGGGACATGATTGATACAGGCATTGATAATGCACAGTGGGAGCAAGTCGCTGCTGAACGTGTTGCATGGAGGGCAAAGATCAGAAATGGAATAAAGACAAAGGAGAAAATTATTGCAGATAAGTCACACACCGAGCGTGTGAGACGTAAGATGGTGCATGATGGTGGAAATGACCACGTGTTCACATGCACCCACTGTGAACGAACATTTACAGCGCGAATTGGCCTTATCAGTCACATTCGCTTCCGCCATTGGTAAAAGTTATTATGCCTTTTTAAAGCACAAACTATCGTCTGTCAAGACGGCAAGGTGCCAATGTCATAGTCAACATTGTATTTACATTCACTTCATAGTTAAAAGTATATGTGGACATTAACTCCACTGCAGGCATTAGCCACTGACAAGCTAAAAACGCTAATCTATTGCTAACAAACAGCCGACGACTTCGGGAACGTTAACTCACAACGAACAATCAGCCGACGACTTCGGGAACGCTAACCCACAACTAATAATCAGCTGATGACTTCGGGAAGGCTAATCTTAATCTACAAGTGGAGTACCCGTTTAGCCTCCCCACCAGGGTAACATGAAGCCATGTGAATAGATGTGGATTGAGCTTCAGAGAGATGACTGTTGGTGATAGTCTCAAATTTGCGAAGGTAGGCAGATTATCTCTTTATAGAGACAATGACCACGGTCATTGGCCAGTGTGGTTATTGCCAAGAAGGAAAGCAGTGGCAGACTACCTTCCTTAGCGTTTGAAACACAGCTGTCGGCGATTTGGAAACAGACAGCCTTGCACCAGTTTTCCTATAATGGCATGAATGTCGGTCGTTAGAAAACAATTTAAAACTACTGATTATTTGGTTGTTTCGGGATTTGAAATTTAAATATTGAGCACAACCCACTACTGGCAACGCTGATCGGATTCCGGTATGAACCTCAGGCCTATCCATGTCACTATGGAAGCACTATACTCGAGTTTCGCTCTCGTTTGAGCTCGTCAGAAGTGCATATCCCTGACCGGATCCGGAAACAAGCCCCGGATCACTGGCGTGTGAAGCGGGTGTGTAACCACTCGGCACACGCTGGACACGCCAAATTATTATAACAGAATATTACAACGTACAACTAAACACTGAACTTGCTGAATAGAGTGGGTGTCCATACGTGAACACTGAACGTGCGTTTGCCAAGAAATCACTAATAGACAAAAAGATGCTGGAGTTGACTATGTCGTCCTGTAAAGGATATGCAACTAACTAGAATATCATGGATCGTCAATAACTATTTTTTTTAAAACTGTCAGCTTTAATGAGAAAAAGAGTGTTAACGCGCTATACAGAACCTATACTGTTATAAGCAAGAGAAGCATGGGCAATCAGCAAACAATCTGAGAAACATCTGATGGCAATGGAAATGTGGTTTCTGAGTGTCACGAGCGCCCTGAGTTAACCCAGATAATAATACCGACGTTTGCGTGGCGTATATTTTCTGGGCCACAACAGTCGTACTAACAGAGTAAACACAGCTGTACAGGTTACATCGTGTCAGCCCATATACACATTTGGTGGTGAGTGAGTAGGAATGGATACACAGAGTTGGCAGTTCATTAACTAGTAGAATCACATATATTGTCAGCTTAGGATATGGAATGGTTCCGTTTGTCATCTATACGGCCGGACATCAGACGAAAATGGCTGCTGGGATTGTCACCACGGAACAGAAGACTGAGAAGTTTGTCAACATTTGAATGCAGATGGAAGCCGTGAGAGCACAGGGGCAGATGTAAAACGGAAGTACCTAGTACGGAAAACAGTGCATCTGTCAATTCTTGGTTTCCGGCACATCAAGATGATTGGCAGCTTGGTATCGAAACTCTTTGTTGGGAGTATACAGAAACTAGCTGGCTTGTTTTGAGAATCTAGGCAATTACTGACAACTTTGACAGGATTTAAGCCAGGAAAATAGTTCTTGACAGGGGATGATTTGCCACTGTGCCACCTGTGTGGGGGAGTAAAGGATAACGTCACGTGGCCAACTTTGGTAGTTTGCGATATAAACTCGAGTTGAGATCAACTAGGGTGGACTTGAATAATGCTCTAGTTGGAGTGCCAGGGCACTGCAGTGCTTAGTGGAAATAATATCTACCGTGTGTTAATTAGTGACTTAATTTTGCACGTGCCTATAATGGCAGATGTAGATATGATTGATAGGACTGCAGTAGTGCCATTTAAGGTATAACCTATTATAATATATTCGTTATAATTACTTTAGGCAGTAGCCTTGTTAAACTATAGTGTGATGATTAGCACTGTTAGTGTTAGCTAGAATAGATTAGTGAAGTGTTGATAAGCTTTACTAATTGAGTAATGAGGGATAATTGGGATCTTCCCGTAGGTGTCCCTGGTGGGCGGGGTTCCGCATTCTGTTTGCTGATATTTTTTCTTTGTCATAGCCTGATTCGACTCTAGGTGGGTAGCTAATCTGCTCTATGACTAAGTCTAGTTAGCTAAAGATCATTAAGCAAGGTGATAGGCTTACACTCAGCCGAAGGGATCAGTGACTAGTACTATCACCAGATGTGTTGTTTCTATCCTAGGTTCCCTACCAGATCCAAGGAAACTCTACAAGTTTTGGGAAAGAATTAAAAAACCCATTCTGAAGAACACCAGTTCAAGAGTCAATAAAGTTGCATACAGAAACGTAACTTACGCTAGAAGGAAATTGATTCATCAAAGAGAGTGATGCATACTGATGCACCACACAGCATCAGACAGTAGTAACGAACAGAGAACTGGCTAAGACTACCTAGTGTTAGTACAGTAACAATTAACATTAGTAATTAGCACTTATGGACTGAATGGTTCGATGTGCAACGAGGATGATCTGTCGACTAACTAACTAACTAACTAACTGCGTACACACTACAAAAGACTTGTGCAGTTTGTTAAGGAACGTTAGGAACGGACATTGTGTAGAGTGCAACCGGTCCATGATTAACTGTTAATACCACCGGTGTCTATTTCGGATGTTCATGAAATTGGATTACCAGAGGTCTACAGAGGCAAAGCAGTATCCGGCAAGATGGTTTCGGCAACGGGTGAGAAGTACATGTTCTGACGTACCGTGCTGTGGTCTATCTTTGCTGGGATCAGCTGACTGGGTTGCTGTCTGAGAGTCAGAGTCTACACACTTTATAGAACACGTCACACATTTTCTTCACATACACGTCTCATATACGTTACACTTTTATTTTAATAAGTTACTCTTTATTAATTTCTAGAAGCAAGAGTTGTTGAGTATGTTGCGTTGGGGAAGTATGAGAAGGAGGCATAGTACGACAGTGTGAGAGTGATAGGAAAAGGTGTCCATAGGCTGATGGAGTGTGTTGGACGGAAGCTGGTGGATTCTCCAGAATATTGAGAGGGAAAAAATATTATAATGTGGGTGTCGGCTCTCTTCACTCCAGGGACGACACTTTAAAGGAGGACACGACACTGAGGAAAACGCCAAGAATATCAGGGACGGACAGAAAACCGAATGAGACGGTTCTACAAGAAGCATATCAAAACCGCAAACTGATTACAGAAACTAGACGCAGACGGTCAAGATTTGTTGTGCACGTTAATGCGATAAATACACTTCAAAACTTGGTTGCAACTGGTAAAACTTATATGAAAGGGGCAAGGAGAGAACACAGAGAGAAATACCTGGATGGCTCGATTACATGGCACAAATAAGGACAAAAATAGACTTAATTCAACATTCTGGTGATCGAGAAAGCAAACATTTATTATTCACGCCTGTCGGCACGGCACATAATCGCACAAGCATGTTTCATTCATTCATTCAGTTGCATGATCTTTGCAGAACCTCGCTCCTATAACGACCTTCCGGAAAACCTCTCGATCATAAGCAAGATGTCCCGCGTCTGATACAACCATCTGGAGATCATCCGCCACATCCTGTACTCATCTTCTCTTTGACCTTCCTCTTCCTCTCTTCCCAGGCATATACCCCTCCATTATTGTTCTCTGCAAGCTTTCATGACGTTTCAAGTGACCAAAATATTTCAATTTTCTTTGTTTTATCGTCTTTAATAGCCAAACTTCTTCAATATTCATTCAGCTTTTGAAGTATGGATGCATTTGTTTTTTTTTTTCTTTATCCAAGATATTCTTAGAACTCACAATCATGTTTGCTCTCTATAAAAGTACGACCGCGACTGCTCACTTAGTTAGTCATAGATAGGATGTGTTCATGTTGTCAATTGTTTGAACTGATGATGAATCCACAGCTAACAAACAACTGCAGGCACTCCAAAACAAGTCACAGACCAGCACCCCTCGTGATCTGTCCTTATCTGGCGGCTGCTGTCACGGTAACACGGTCGTTAGTTGGACAATCGTAACAGGTCACAACAACAATAACAACATGACATCTATCAACACCTTGGAGCACGTTAACCTGGTTCTGTCAACAACTATAAGGGTTGTTCATTTGAAACCGGTTCCAATGGCTTTATTACAAAAGCATGAAAGAAACATTAACAGGTGTGGCAGAATTAAACAAAGCATTCATTTTGAATGAATTATGCACCATGGTTTGGTCAGAAGAAGTCGCCATAGGCATTCAGGCAAATATCCCATTGCTTAGGTAGGCGGCGAATGCCGTCCGCACAAAAAAAAAAAAAAGGATTATAGTTGCTCAATGAACCAAGTGTTTACCGCGTTCATTACGTCTGCAACTGTGTGAAATCGTTGCCCATTGAGAGTTTTTTTTTTTTTCAGAGGTCTGAACAAATGAAAATCACATGGTGACAAATCAGGACTATAGGCTGGATGTTGCAGAATTTCTCACTTCTTGCAAGCTAATGCTTACTGCACAATCTTTGCAACATGCGGATGAGCATTATCGTGCAACAAAATCACACCGCGAGAAAGCATGCAGAGTAGTTTATTCTTGATTACTTTTTGCAGCTTGTCTAGTGTTTCCAAGTAGTTGGTAGAGTTGATGTTGACACCAGGTTCTTTAAAGTCGGCCAACAATAGCCCTTCATGGTCAAAAAATGCGCTCAGCATAACTTTACCAGCGGAAACCTGTAACTTGAATTTTTTGGCTTTTGGTGATCCAGCATGCTTCTATTGCATGCTCTCTCTTTTGCTGCTCGGCTCAAGTGGTGACACCATGATTCATCGCCTGCCACTATGCAGAAGAGAAATGCATCACCCTCCACTCTGTAACGCAGCAAGTGGTTCAAACATCATCCCATGCGTTCCTCTTTTTGGTGGTCGGTCAACATCTGTGGTACAAAACTGTGAACACACCTTCCGATATTGCAGTTTCTTACGAACGACCTTTTGAATTGTCCCAATTGACACATCAAATTCTTTCGCTAGCGAACGTATGCTTCGACAACGGTTCATCTGTACTGCTGCATCAATTTGGCGATCGTTTTATTTCTGTTGCAACATTATGCGCTTGACCCGGCCGTCGAAGATCTGTCGTGAACTGACGTCCTTTCCGAAACATTCGTGCCCAGTCTGTCACTGTTGTCTTCGACACACATGTGTTACCGTACGCTGTCCTGCATTCTTCGATGAATGTCCACTGGTCGACATCCTTCAAATGAAAGAAACTGAATCACCGCTCTTTGAGCTTCTTTGGACGGATTTTGGATCAACCCGGCCATTTTCTCAACGGTCAGAAACAGAACCTATGCATCATGGGACGATAAGCACGTGCTCTTTTATTCATTGGTGAGTACTTATCACATGACTATGACATGATCATGTTCAACGAACGCAATTACGCGCGGTGCGGCACGAACGGATTTCAAATGAACGCTCCTAATGCGTCATCATGTTCATCTCTGCCTACTTGTCTGCCTGTCTGCCTTCTGTCTGTCTTCCCATCCACCCATCCACCCATCCACCCATCTATCCATCTATTTATCCATACATCCATCCATGTCTGTCTGCCTGCCTTCTGTCTGTCTTTTCCAATCATCCATCCGCCCATATATCCAGCCACCCATCCATCAATCCACCCACCCACCCTACATCCATCCATTCATCCGTGTATCGACTAATCCATCCATTTATCCATACATACACACATACATCTCTGACTGACTGACTGACTGACTGATTTCATGTCTGTCTGTCTATACTTGGGGTTTCAGGTATTACGGTGTTCGTGCGCTGTTATGTGATTCTCATTATGTGGTCTATAGAAGGAGACTGGACTACTTATGGCGGTTTCCTCTTGCACTGAAAGACTTTCACCAAACAAACAAACAAACCACCTGGAAATGTATCCAGCAAACAACAAACAATTACGAAATGAAAAACCATACAGCCGAGGGAAACACACCTCAACCATTAATTATGCACGATAAACTACACAGGGAAAGTAACGGGTCAAGCGATCTCACACGGCTTTGATCAATCACGCGTGAAGTTTGGCACCTTACGAACTGATTCGATACCGGCCTGCTTTTACCCTTTTGCCAAGTGAAAGAGGGAGAGAGGGGGAAACCACGACATCGATGCTGGATCAATAAGTTATATTTGCACGAACCCAACACAACGGGCGGTTATTGAGCCGTCCAGTTTTTTTCTATAACGATGTGGAATCAGATTTCCGAATGCAGGGGTGGCATCAGTACAGCAATAACCCCAACAGGTTGTCAACAAGGGCAGCTGCTATGACAACAAGTACACAAACAATAACAACAACAAATACGTAAATAATGATAACTTTAATCACACACACACACGCACAAGCACGCACACACGCACGCACACACACACACACACCAACAATAGCGGCACACTCTAATACAGTACGACATGCTAACTATAACATCCCCAAACTACAATAACATATAAAACAATGGGGGGGGGGGGGGGGGTGTTACAATTATCGTGTGAGTGCTCTGAATAACGACTAGGTCTCTGACAGCGGAACATACTAATACAGCACGACATGCTAACTATAACATCCCAACAGCAATAACACATACAACAATGGTGGTATAACCTAATATAGCACCGATAACAGCCCCATCATTTACAACATTATGTACATCTTACTGGCACCTTGCCGTCTTAACAGACGATAGTTTGCAAAATGAAGTTATACCCTCAATAACACAAAGCCTGGGCTGAATTTAGAGATCATGTGATGCCCATGCTGCATGATCCTTCTCTCGGTCTGCCTAGTTTACTCCAAAGGAAAGGTAACACCAATACATCTGGAACAAGACAGGCTGCAGAAGCTGTCGGATCAGCAAAGCAATACTCTAACTGTCCGCATGTCGGAGCTTCCACCCTAGACCAGTTGCCAACCAATGCTTAGGGCCTGGTCTGCCTTGCCATGACATTTAGTCTTTAGGTTGCATTTCCTCGCACTATGGTAAGGCTTGTGCCCTCCCAATTGCACTCCTCCGTCCAAAGCCGTTGGCACAATTTTGGGTGTCGGGTTTCGGCGCTAACAGAAAGCAGGAGTACATCAACAACAAACAATACTAGTGTTTCTGCAACTGCTGCTGCTGCCGCCGCCGCCGCCGCCGCCGCCGCTGCTGCTGCTGCTGCTGCTACTACTACTACTACTACTACTACTACTACTACTAATACTACTACTACTACTACTACTACTACTACTACTACTACTACTACTACTACTACTACTACTACTACAAGTGTTTCTGCTACTGCTACGTCGGTTCTCGACTCAACTCAATTATTCTCTTGAAGTAATATTTCTCCTAATACACCACAGAGAGTGTCTGGATGTAACGGTTATGACGTTAAACTGACAACAGCATAAGCGTGGTTGGACGAGGGTAAGATGCCAGCTCTCTGCGCTCGCCACGAGAGGGAAAGCCTGACAACCTATCGCTCCCTGTACTCCGGCCTACAACATGTGGTGGTCCCAACACTTCACCTCCTCACGTCAGGTTCCAGCTCCGAGACTTGTTGTTTCTGTGTCTATATAACCGACCGGCGCTGTGGCTTCGGTGACAGTTTCAAAATGTCCGGCCATATTGAGCTGAGGGTTCGAAATAGCTACCGGCGAATCGGAAGCAGACCGCTTTGTGTTGATTTAGATGGTATGAGACGTCGGCCGAGGAGCGGCTGGTCCAATGGCTAGAATGTCGGACTCTCCTTCGGGAGACCCGAGTTCGAATCCTCGGTATGGTGTGGAGTTTTTTTGTTTTTTTTTCTGTCGAGGGCAAAAAGAAAATTCTAACCTGCACAGTTCACCGCGACTGCACTAGCCAGGAGGCCTTAATTCCTTAGGCTCAAGACCCCCCTGCCACACACTGCAAGGTACTACGAGGGTAAGTTAATAAGTAAGTTACAAATTGCTGTAGAAAAAGTAACTAACTATGATAACAACTTGAAACCAGTTTACTTTTATACATGCATTGTCCCTTTATGTCTCAACATAATTTCCACCAACATTGATGCACTTATCCCATCGTTTTATCAGCCCTCTCAAACCGGCAGCATAGAATTGCGTGCCTTGTTTTCATTTACCTGCCATCCCACAGAACTGTGTGACTTACTTATTGACTCGCCCTCGTAAACTTTCTTTTTCTATCCAGCTATGCACCGCTTTACGGGAAATCGCTAGGGGGTAAAACCACTGATATCTCACCTTGGCGGGAGACATTTCGCGAATGACGCCGACGTTTAATCTGAAGTGAAAACGTAGTTTAGAAAACAGAGCAACAACCCCAGCATTTTTGGCTGTGTGTGATTTCTTGTCCAGTTTACGTTCAGTAGTTTGCCATTGCTTTGTGAACTACCGGCGCTCATACCATTTTATAAAAACCTACGCAAGGTGGTTTGCTGCCAAATCGCCAGCAGCGGTGTTTCAAACCTGGTAAGGGAGATTATGAATTGCGTCCGTAACCCCTTCGTCACAGAGCCGGCGCCAAACAATAAAAGTAACTGTAACATATGTCACTGAATAGACATGGGAGAAGAACAAGGGGAAGGCAGGGAGGTCGATATCTGGATAGTTTGGCCATATGGCATAATAGAAACAAGAACACAAAGCTGATCCACGACTCTGGTCATCGTGTGAGATGGCGAAACATGACGTGGTCGAGGCAAGAACAGAGCTGATCCACGACTCTGGTGATCGTGTGAGATGGCGAAACAGGACAACCCATGCTTATCGGCATGGTACATGATGATGATGAGATAAATTATGCCCCGCGGATTTAAAAAAAAAACAGTAGGAACGAAACGACTGATCAAAATGGATTGAGCGTTCTTTCATGTGTAGAGGTATATTACGTACACAGAATTGACAGCAAGCCAGCTGCAGATTCTATGGGCGAGAGAAACCCCAGGACAATATTTGTGTAGTCTTATTGATATCGCTAGTATACAGTTTCTTGACACGCGTGCTCATTTATCTTAATAGTTTATTTTAAACGTAGGAACTGACAAACTCAATCCATGCAGGTACGAACAGATCCGGATTCCACGGATTAAATGGTATAAGTTCTTGTCGACTGTCGTTTGGTGGGGAGTGGATGCTACAATATAGACCAGAAACAAAGATTTATCAGAAAACGACATGGTAACAGAAAATAACTCGCAATGCACTAGGGGAGGAGACAGTGTGAGAGAGAGAGAGAGAGAGAGAGAGAGAGAGAGAGAGAGAGAGAGAGAGAGAGAGAGAGAGAGAGAGAGAGAGAGAGAGAGAGAGAGAGAGAGAGAGAGAGAGAGAGGACATATATAGATTTAAAAACCCAGCTATGGGTCTGTGATATGATAAGGTCATTATATTTTGCAGGTCTGTGTGCACGAGGGAATACGAGGGCGAGTCAATAAGTAAGTCACACAGTTTTGTGGGATGGAAGGTAAATGTGGTTGGTGTTTTCTACAGGTGTCATTAGGTGACAGCAACATCGAACTTTATATTCCCGTTCTTCGTGTGGCGCTAGATGTCTCAAGCGCATGGGCAGCCGATAAACAAAATGGCGACTGTACTTACGGAGTGTACAACCAAAGAGCAACGTGCGCTTGTGCGTTTTTTTTTTTTTTTTGTGGGCAAAAGGACTGCCTGCAAAGGACATTCATAAGGAAAAGCTTCCTGTTTATGCTGACAAATGTTTGTCCCGTAAAGCGGTGCATAGCTAGGTAGAAACACTTTCTCAGGGACGCTCTAAAATTTTTGATGAAATCCGATCTGGTCGTCCTGTTGAGATGGCAACAGAGGCATCCGTGCAGCGGATGGAGGAGCTGATTAAAGGTGACAGGCGAGTAACGATAGACTCTGTATCATCTGCAATACGATGCTCACATGGTTCAGCATACAGCATAATGCATGATCGAATGAAATTTCCACGACTGCTGACTAGAGGAGTGTTGCTTCTTCGTGACAATGCCAGACCACATACTGTTCGATTAACTCAGGAGAAAATTAACCAACTAAGGTGAGAAGTTCTGGAACATTCACCTTACAGCCCCGACTTATCTCCTAGCGATTTCCACCTTTTTGGTCCGCTGAAAACCCACCCTGGCGGGAGACATTTCGCGAATGATGCCGAAGTTGAATGTGAAGTGAAAACGTGGTGTAGAAAACAGAGCACGCAGGTCTATGCAACCGGTTTGGAAGGACTGATAAAATGATGGGATAAGTGCATCAATATTGGTGGAAATTATGTTGAGAAATAAAGGGACATTGTATGTATAAAAATAAACTGGTTTCAAGTTGTTATATTTAGTTATTTTTCTACAGCTATTTGTCTCTTGCTTATTGACTTCCCCTCGTATCTGTTGACGGACGACGGGCGTAGGCGCGAACATACGCCCGACCATGCTCATGACATCATCAGCGTGGCTCTCTATCAAGTACACTAACGCGCTCGCCCCAATAAAGACTGATGATTGAATTATAAATTATTGATGGGCACTTACATGGCACAACGAGAGACAACTTGTAAGAGTCGGGTGTTGGAGTAAATACTGACAACAGACATCAACCCGCAAGGGATAATATCCTCACAACAGAGGAAACCTATAAGGGAGTGCATACCCACAACACACGGCAACTTGTAAGAACGTACATACTGACAACTGACCGAATACTGCAAGACAGTACATATTGACAAATGACCAAATCCTGCAAGAGAGTACATACTGGCAACTGACTGCAACCTACAGAACAGTACATACTGGCAACTGGCCAAAACCTGCAAGACAGTACACATTGACAACTGGCCATAACCTGCAAGACAGTGCATACTGACTGCTGAACACAACCTGCAAGACAGTACATACTGACTGCTGACCACAACTTGCAAGACAATACATACTGACTGCTGACCACAACCTACAAGAAAGTACATATTGACAACTGGCCGCAACCTGCAAGACAGTATATACTGACTGCTGACTTCAACCTGCAAGACAGTAAGTACATACTAACTACTGATGCAACCTGCAAGACAGTACATATTGGCTGCTGATCACAACCTGCAAGACAGAACATGCTGACAACTGACCGGAACCTGCAAAACAATACATACTGACAACTGACCAAACCCTGCAAGACAGTACATATTGACAAATGACCGAACCCTGCAAGACAGTACATACTGACAACTGACCGAGCCCTGCAAAGGATGTCTCATTGGCAACAGAAGGCGACCAGCAAGAATCTGGCGCTAGAGAACAATGTGGTAACAAGAAGACGAGAAATCTATAGACACACATTACAGTCAGTCATACCTGTACAGAGAGGATGAGATGGGGTGGTGGGGAGAAACTGCCTCACAAATTGCGAACACACACACACACACACATATATATATATATATATATATATATATACTAATGTGGATGGAGTATATACACACAAACATACATGAGCACGAACACACATTGTGGCTAGCGTATATACACAGAGACAAGTATATACAGAGGCGAATGTAACACTAGGCAAGCATTTATAGCTGGGAATATACATGGAGATGGGTGTATATAGATGTACGAATATACACTGATGAGTGCATACAGAGGTACGAATATACATAGAGACGAGTGTATGTAGAGGTACGAATATTCATAAAGACGAGTGTATATAGAGGTATTAATATACATAGAGACGAGTGTATGTAGAGGTACGAATATACATAAAGACGAGTGTATATGATGGCAAAATCATAACTAAAATAAATAAATTTAGAGTAGGAACATGGAATGTTAGGACATTAAATGAGCTAGGAAAGTTGACCAATGTTCTAGGAGAGATGGATAGCATGAAAATGAATATACTAGGCGTTAGTGAGATGAGATGGAAGGATTCGGGCAAAATTATAGCTGACAATCATACAATAATTTATTCTGGAGGGGATACACATGAAAAAGGTGTAGGAATAATATTAGACGAAAAAACAGCCAAGTCAATTAATGGATACTGGTGTATTTCAGATAGAGTTATTATGGTAAAAATCAAAGGCAAACCAATAGACATAAATATTATACAAGTATATGCACCAACAGCAAGCAGTAGTGATGAAGAAATACAACACTTTTACAACGAAATAGAAATGGCGATAGCTCAAATTGGATCACAAGAAATAAAAATAATACTTGGTGATTTTAATGCAAAAGTAGGAAAGGGAAAAATGGAGGATGTAGTGGGGAATTATGGTTTAGGTACAAGAAATGAAAGAGGGGAAAAGCTAATAGAATGGGCAAATATCAATGAGATGATAATTGGAAACACATGGTTTAAACACCATAAAAGACGACTATACACATGGATAAGCCCTGATAAGAAAACACGCAACCAAATTGACTACATACTAATTAATAAAAGATTTAGAAATGCTTTAATTAATGTAAAGACAATGCCTGGTGCTGACTGTAATAGTGATCATGTACCACTATGTGGACAAATAAAAGTAAGATTAAAGAGAGGGAAAAAAATGGTTAAGAACATGAGACTTAATAAAGAGGTTCTGAAAATAGATAAAGAAATGCAAGAACAATACAGAGTGACTGTGAAAAATAGGTACAATGCAATAACTAAAATACAGAGTATAGATGAACAATGGGAAATGTTAAGGGACTCCATTCATCAAACTAGCAAAGAAGTATTACCGGAGAGAGGCAAAATAGCTAAGAAAAAATGGATGAATGAAGATATCTTAAAACTGATGGACAAAAGAAAACAGAGTAAAAATGACAAACAAGAATACGCTAAGATAAATAAAGAAATAAAAGATAAATGTGGGAAGGCTAAAGAAAGTTGGTTAAACGAGCAATGCAAAAAAATTGAATTAAATTCCATTAAAGATACAAAAAATATGCACAGACAAATCAGTGAGCTTACAGGAAGAAAAATAAGAATAAATACAGGGTGTTTGAAATCAAAAACAGGAAAGATAATATTAGAGGAAGATGCTATAATGAAGAGGTGGAATGAGTATATAAGAGAATTATATGAAGGAGAAAGGGGAGAATTAACAGAAGATAGTAACTTAGAAGGTCCACCTATTCTGAAAGAAGAAGTCGCTGACGCTATGAAACGTATGAAGAAAGGAAAAACAGCTGGGCCAGATGAAATCACAATAGAAGAATTAGAAGTATTAGGAGAATTTGGAGTAGATATATTAACCAAAATGTTGAATGATATTTACAGCAGTGGATATTTACCCAGTGATATGCTGAAATCTTTATTTATAGCTATACCAAAAAGACCAGGAGCAATTGATTGTGAAGATTTTCGTACAATTAACCTTATAAACCATATCACTAAGCTTCTGAGAAGAATCAAAAAGAAAATAAAAATGGAAATTAGTGAAGAACAGTATGGATTTGTGGAAGGAAAGGGCACAAACAATGCAATTTATACATTACGGACACTAATAGAAAGGTCAATAGAGAAACAGAGAGACATATATTTGTGCTTCATAGATTATACTAAGGCATTTGATAAAGTAAAACATGATGAACTGATTAAAATGTTGGAAGATATCAACATTGATGGAAAAGATTTAAGAATAATAAAGAATGTTTACTGGAACCAAGTAGCAGCAATTAAAATGGGAAATAAAGAGGGTAGTTACGAACAGATAAAGCTAGGAGTACGACAAGGGTGTGTCTTGTCACCAGATCTTTTCTCCCTGTATAGCGAAGTAATAATGAGAGAGATCAAAGAGATGCCAGGAATACTAGTTGGAGGTTATAATATAAATAATATACGCTATGCAGATGACACAGTATTGGTGGCGGATAATTCAACAGACCTACAACAATTATTAGACGTTGTAGTAACAGAGAGTGCAAGGAAAGGACTCTCCTTGAATATCAAGAAAACAGTAACAATGGTAATATCAAAGAAAATGGTGACACCAAAATGTGACATAGAAATAGAAGGGAAAATCCTTAACCAAGTTGATAATTTTAGATACCTAGGGGCATTTATAACATCAGATGGAAGATGTACAACAGAGATTAGGAGTAGAATAGGGCAGGCAAAAGCCGCTTTTCAGAAAATGAAGAGTATCTTATGCAATAAGTCACTATCACTGAATGTAAGAAAGAGAGTGCTGAAATGCTATGTAAACCAGTTTTGCTGTATGGCAGTGAATCTTGGAACGTAAATGAACAAATTAAGAAGAAATTAGAAGCAACAGAGATGTGGTTCCTGAGACGAATGTTGCGAATTCCTTGGACTGCCAGAGTAACTAACGACGACTGCCTGAAACAGGCTAATGAAACTAGAACATTATATACAACAATAAGACAGAGACAAACATCTTTCTTCGGTCACGTGATGAGAAGAGAGGCATTGGAGAACATCGTAACAACTGGAAAGATCGAGGGGAAGAGAGGCAGAGGTAGACCAAGAGAAGTGATGCTGGATGGATTGAGACGGTGGCATGGAGGAATATCAGCACCAGAGTTGATCCAGAAAACCAAAGACCGAGATCTATGGAGAGCCATGAACGCCTACGCCAGCCGGCACGGCACTTGATGATGATGAATATACATAGAGACGAGCAAACAGAGAGGAAAAGACATATATACATGACGAACTTACACAGATAAATGAATACACATAGACCACACAAAATAATATACATAGAGACGAACATATACAGAGATGAAAGTAGGAAACTAAAAATAAAATACGCAGGGAGAAATGAACGTACACATAGAAAAACATGCATACTATAATGTAACGAATGCATCGACAGATGAAGATACATAGATGAAGATATATAGATATAGATATATAGATGAAGATACATAGACGAAAATACATAGATGAAGATACATAGATGACGATACATAGATGAAGATACATAGATGAAGATACATAGATGAAGATACATAGATGAAAATACATAGATGAAGATACATAGATGACGATACATAGATGAAGATATATAGACGAAGATACATAGATGAAGATACATAGATATAGATATATAGATGAAGATACATAGATGAAGATACATAGATGAAGATACATAGATGACGATACATAGATGAAGATACATAGATGAAGATACATAGATGAAAATACATAGATGAAGATACATAGATGACGATACATAGATGAAGATATATAGACGAAGATACATAGATGAAGATACATAGATGAAGATACATAGATGAAGATACATAGATGAAGATATATAGATGAAGATACATAGATGAAGATACATAGATGAAGGTATATAGATGAAGATTATAGATGAAGATATATAGATGAATATATATAAATGAAGATACATAGATGACAATACATAGATGAAGATACATAGATGAAGATACATAGATGAAGATACATAGATGAAGATATATAGATGAAGATACATAGATGAAGATACATAGATGAAGGTATATGGATGAAGATTATAGATGAAGATATATAGATGAAGATATATAGATATATATATAATAGATGAAGATACATAGATGAAGATATATAGATGAATATATACAGATGAAGATTATAGATGAAGATATATAGATGAAGATATATAGATGAAGATACATTGATGAAGATATATAGATGAAGACACATAGATGAAGATATATAGATTAAGATACATAGATGAAGATATATAGATGAAGATACATAGATGAAGATACATAGATGAAGATACATAGATGAAGATATATAGATGAAGATATATAGATGAAGATACATAGATGAAGATACACAGAGGTAAAAATCCCATGAGACGAAAATACAGTGAGACAAACATACTGTGAGGACAAACACATAAACTGGGAGGTTAACTTACAAGAAACCAACCTACATAGAGACAACATGTGGAGACTAATAAACACATAGACAACCATAGATAGTGACAAGAATACAGAGACCAACATATAGAGAGACAAAATACAGAGATCAAAATATAGAGAGACAAAATACAGACACCATCATATAAAGAGACAATATGGAGAGACCAACATATAGAGAGACAATATGGAGAGACCAACATATAGAGAGACAATATGGAGAGACCAACATATAGAGAGACAATATGGAGAGACCAACATATAGAGAGACAATAGGGAGAGACCAACATATAGAGAGACAATATGGAGAGACCAACATATAGAGAGACAATATGGAGAGACCAACATATAGAGAGACAATATGGAGAGACCAACATATAGAGAGACAATATGGAGAGACCAACATATAGAGAGACAATATGGAGAGACCAACATATAGAGAGACAATATGGAGAGACCAACATATAGAGAGACAATATGGAGAGACCAACATATAGAGAGACAATATGGAGAGACCAACATATAGAGAGACAATATGGAGAGACCAACATATAGAAGACAATATGGAGAGACCAACATAAAAGAGGACAATATGGAGAGACCAACATATAGAGAGCCAATATGGAGAGACCAACATATAGAGAGACAATATGGAGAGACCAACATATAAAGAACAATAGGGGGAGACCAACATATAGAGAGACAATATGGAGAGACCAACATATAGAGAGACAATATGGAGAGACCATCATATAGAGAGACAATATGGAGAGACCATCATATAGAGAGACAAAACACAGACACCAACATATACAAAGACAATATGGAGAGACCAACACATAGAGACAATATGGAGAGACCAACATATAGAGAGACAAAACACAGACACCAACATATACAAAGACAATATGGAGAGACCAACACATAGAGACAATATGGAGAGACCAACATATAGAGAGACAATATGGAGAGACCAACATATAGAGAGACAATATGGAGAGACCAACATATAGAGAGACAATATGGAGAGACCAACATATAGAGAGACAATATGGAGAGACCAACATATAGAGAGACAATATGGAGAGACCAACATATAGAGAGACAATATGGAGAGACCAACATATAGAGAGACAATATGGAGAGACCAACATATAGAGAGACAATATGGAGAGACCAACATATAGAGAGACAATATGGAGAGACCAACATATAGAGAGACAATATGGAGAGACCAACATATAGAGAGACAATATGGAGAGACCACATATAGAGAGACAATATGGAGAGACCAACATATAGAGAGACAATATGGAGAGACCAACATATAGAGAGACAATATGGAGAGACCAACATATAGAGAGACAATATGGAGAGGCCAACATATAGAGAGACAATATGGAGAGACCAACATATAGAGAGACAAAATAGAGATCAAAATATAGAGAGGCAAAATACAGAGACCATCATATAGAGAGACAATATGGAGAGACCATCATATAGAGAGACAATATGGAGAGACCAACATATAGAGCGACAAAATAGAGATCAAAATATAGAGAGACAAAATACAGACACCATCATATAGAGAGACAATATGGAGAGACCATCATATAGAGAGACAATATGGAGAGACCAACATATAGAGCGACAAAATAGAGATCAAAATATAGAGAGACAAAACACAGACACCAACATATAGAGAGACAATATGGAGAGACCAACATATAGAGAGACAAAATACACACATACACATAGTTTAATATACACACATACAACAACACCTAGAATCCAACATATACACTGAGTGAGCAACAAGGCGAACAAACATCCACAAAGGACACAGAGTGAGACGTAGGTGTATGCAGAGATTAACATAGACTGACAGACAAATGATACATACAGACGAACACACCGATAGACGAACAGGGGGAGAGCGAGGGAAAAGGGGAGAGAGAGAGAGAGGGAGAGAGAGAGAGAGAGAGAGGAGAGAGAGAGAGAGAGAGAGAGAGAGGGAGGGGGAGAAAGAAGTGCATCAAGCACAGAAACACGAACATCCATAATGATATAAAAATAGACGAACATACAGAGAAACTATCAAACCAGGACGCGTCACACGCGCACGCGCGCGTGCACACAAACACACACACGCACACACACACACACACACAGTCGAGAGACTTGAAGGCACAGTGCATACAAAAACATAAGAGCATGTGCACATAAACGAACTAGCATGTGCACATAAACAAACACAGACGAACACACACAAACACACTGATGAAGGCAGTGCAATTCAAACGAACACATGTACACAGCAGTTCAAAATATACAAGACGATGAGTAGTAGACAACAGAGCACAAACGGAACAACAGAAAGAAGAGCGTTATCTGAGCATACGAGACAACAGAAAGAATATCCAAAGACGAAAGGACACAAACACGCACATAATGACATCTGAACACATATAGGCGTATAGAGACTAACGAACATACACACAAATAAACAAATATAGATATATAGAGACGAACGAGCGCACGCGTGAACATACATACATATGAACACATATAGAGATATTGAGATGACAACACACACAAACATATATATATATATATATATGTGTGTGTGTGTTAGTTAGTTAGTTAGTTAGTTAGTTAGTTAGTTACATATCCTTTACATGACGCGGTAAACACCAGCATTTTTTGCTGTTGTTGCTGTGTCTTGGCAAGTTTACGTTCAGTAGTTTCTCATTGCTTTCTGAACGACCGGCACCCATACCATTTCGTTAAAAAAAAAAAACAGCGCAACGCGGTCTGCTGCCAAATCGCGCGTAGCTGTGTTTCGAACGCGGGTATGCGGGATCACGAACAGCGTTCGTAACTGCTTCACCACGGAGTCCGACACATACATATGAGGATAGCGATATAATAGGGGCGACCACATATGAACAAACGCACATAATAACACATAAAGACAAGAAGACACATGCACACACCCAAATTAAAAGAAACAGATAAATAAACAAACAGATACTAATATGTTTTCTTCAAAAGAAACCTTACTTACGCCATTGCGTTACATCCAGTGCCAACAGCGCGATAAAACACAACATAAACTACAGTATCCCAGACACGTGTGCCATCTTGGACAACGACTCAGGCCCATAACATCCTCCCACTCTTATACCAGACTCGCGAGCTCTGTCGGTCCTAGTCCCTGGTGTGTTGGTACAAACTTGATCTCACCCTCGGCTCAAGAAGTACAACTGTCGGTCCAAATCCGTTATGTGGCAGTACGACTGTTGACCAGGTCTGCTGTGTAGTAACACAACTGCCCATGCAAGACCCCGTAGTACAACTGCTGATCAAGTCCGTTGCGTGGTAGTACAACTGTCCGGTGTGTGGTTAGGCGCACGTTTTTACTCTCGGCCTAAGTTCGTGTTCTGATAGTACAACTATCGGCCTAAACTCCCAACTGTAATCACAACTGACAATCTACGGCTTAAAGTACTAGATTGCCAGCATCAACAATTCTTCTGCATGAATATATTTCCAAAAGCACTCGCGAAACAAATACGATTCTTGAATGAGAAGTCAGTCGTTCGTTCGGTCGATCGGAACCTCGCCGTAACACTGGCTTGAAACGAGGTTACTGGTGGGCCTGGTATTTCTGGCGGAGACGAGGTTGCTAGAGGGCACCCGGCGCTACATTATAGCGCTGGCCCCACACGAGGCTATCCTAGGGTTATCACCAAGAACCCGGTATATCCCCGGGGGAGTTTCTAGGGAAGACAATTCCAGCCAGCTTCCCCTGGTCTGTGTTGCTGATGTTTGGGTTGTGAGATTCTCCGGCGGGAGACCGTGTGTGCTGGGGAATTACGGCGATCAGCTGTGAGAGATCCAGGACAACAGCCTGATCGCATCTCAACAGCTGTGATTCCGAACAACAGCGCATGCTAAACAAAACTACGGTTTACCGATGTGGTCTTCTTACTAAATATTTCAAACGCATCTTAGCTTATTATTTCCCGTTGGGATGATCAATCGTCTTAATTAAGCGACTTCCTGTATCTGCCATCAGCTTGTATATCACCGAAAAGTTGTCATTCCGTTATAATATGAATAAAATTAGTGGAACTACGATAAAGCTGTGGAAATGTAGACAATATAAAATAACACAACCTAATGCAGCTTTACAGAACATAATTACGAAAAATACGGTTCCATGTATTTGTTTCCTGATGAAGTCTAGTCGCCGTAACGTCCTGTATTTTTCGTAATTCTGTTCTGTAAAGCTGCATCACTGCGTAATAATACAACATGTCTGCTACTATAATAACAACTTTAAAGTCATAACTCGCCCCACGTTTGTTTGGTCCAAACCTACTTTCTGTTAGGTACTGAAACTGTTAAAACTGTGGGTGCGCCGATGGACAGCTAAAGGGTTCAACCCCTAAACCGGTCAGTTGGACTTCAACGCTGAAGCCACGCCGTTTTGAAACTTCCTACATTACTCATACACTTGCTGGGCTGACAGGCATACAGCACCATACTGGTCCTTCATTCGCCGATGAATTTCTATAGGATTCACCCCTTCACTGATGAAAAAACGGATAATAGAACGTTGCTCCTCTTTGGTGTATGTCAACAGTGGGGCGCCCAACTTTAAACTTCTTTATGATGTCACCGTGTTCGAGTTCACCCTGATGTCATATTCTTAACCCTCTTGACATCCTTAACAACTGTCATAAACTGTCATTTACTGCCAATATAGTACCTTGCGGTGTATGGCAGAGGAGTCTTTGAGCCTGAGGAATTAAGGCCGCCTGGCTAGTGCAGTCGCCGCGAACTGTGCAGGTTAGGATTTTCTTTCAACAATACTGATAAATTACAAGACAAAATGGCATGGCTAGTGTAATTTCTATCACACTGTTAAGGTTGTCATGTGAATCCCCCTCGTACATAAAAGTGCAGAGAAATGTACGAAGACACGACAAAGAGCCTAGATAAACATGAAAGTGATGAGAAAGAACCATAACCTTTATTAGAGGAAGTATGAAAAGCAGCATACAAAGTCTGAAGAAAGGGAAGTCACCAGCAGAACTAATGCGAGCAGGGTGGGAAGTCGGCGGGCGTCCGTACCGTATACATCTGTGTAGGTCTGGAATATCGCTATATTCGCTGGGATTTCGCCAAACATGGAATAGAACAATCTACATCCATACACTAAAGACAGAAATTTTACGCTGCAATAAGTATCGAACCATCGCACTGACTTAGTCTTGCTGACAACATCCTCCTGAGAATTTTTATTAAACGTCTTATGAGTTATCAGTTATCAGATGGGGTATCTTCATTGCACTCCGGACAGGTCCATAGGTGCTCAGATCCCCCCACCCCAGCATATGCATCAGCTTCCGGTATCTAATATTGCCAGTTCTGTGTTGGTTGACGAGGCACCTCGTTTTCCGATGTACCTCTCGCGTCTAGGCTGTGCCAATTCTTACTCCCAAGTCTTTCATCCTGGACAGCCATGTGGATTCACTGACGTCAAAGTCCTCTGTTCTCGACATATCTTTAAGGACGTTAATAACATCGGCACGATCCATGGGCTGGCCATCTACAGGGGGTGCAGAGCCAGCCAGTTTATCAGCTCGTTCATTTCCCTCGACTCCCGCATGTCCAGGGACGAAGATGAAGGTGACTTTACGGACAACAGACTTCCGCAGCGACTCAGTCCACTGTCTACTTACAGATCCAGTTTCGACCTTCCGAATCATGCTCATTGAATCACTTAGTACACACACGTTGGTATAATGCTGTGTTTCCAGCCATATGAAAGCCTGTGTAACTGCCATCACCTCCATCGTCATGCTGCTCGTGGTCATAGAGTGGGCACCACTGGATTCTTGAATGGTTCGGCCCGCTGAACGGGCTGTAAATGCCCACGCACTTCTCTGCTGCTTTACAACAGATCCATCTGTATAGATGAGCACTTCGGGGCTATCTGAGTGTTCATAGATGAGCGCGTTGACCTCTGCATTGACAGCGACAGGGTTCTGCTCTCTGCACCGTCTGTCGAGTGTGATAATGCAGGAGAAAGTGCACTTAAAAGCTGGAGGCACCTGCACCCATTCCTTGCCGGGGTTGATACTGGTAAGACAGCAGACCTGTCTGACGACATCTTCCGCCATATCCACCCATGATTTGCCCCCTCTTTAGCCTGTCGCCCTTTTCTCTGAATATAGCGTCATGCAGAGGGTGCTGCTCATCTGCACTTATTTTTAAGTATGCACGAGCTCTCCAGATCTTGATCCTGTGGTTCATTGTCGGGAAGTCAAGGAGGTATCTCACTTGCTACACAGCTGATGTCTCTCGTGTAGCCCAAAACGATGCGCATGGCTTCGTTTTGTACCTTTTCAAGTCTTCCAATCTGTGTAGGGCTGACAGTGAGGATGGCCAGGGCATACTCGATGGGTGAAAGCACCAGTCCTTGGAACAGAAGTATTAGCAGTCTTTGCTCGATATTGGCAGTCGCCATTACTCTCATTGCTGACAAACCTTTTCGAGCTTTCGTTATTATGACATAATCGACATGATCTCTGAAAGACAGTCCTACCCCACCCGTCCAACTGTTGTTCAGTTATCGGCACCGTATACGCATTGAATAGTACTGTTGACAGTGGTAAACCCTGCGGCAATCCTGGACATATCGTTATCGGCTCAGAAGACCAACTCCCGCACTTTAGCATCTACGTCTTATGAAGTGGATTGAAAATAAATTAGAATATGAACTAAAGGAAGTTAGTTATCTGTTATGGTATCTGTTGGCAGGCTGACCATAGCAGTTCAGGTGTTAAACAGTATTAAGAACCCTTGGCACAACACTAGCAAACAAATGAAAGTAAAATGTTTGAGGACAATGCATCTTTCCTGTGGCGACGCATGGATGTGTTGCATGGACTATTCCACAATCACTAAAGTAGAAAACTAGCTTATTTAGCTGAAATGTTACAAATGTACTTTGGTATGGATGTGAAGCTTGGACAATGAGCAGTCAAGCTGAAAAACATCTGATGGCTGTGGAAATGTGGTTTCTGAGGAGAATACAAAGAATACCATGGACAGAAAGAAAAACCAATGACCAAGTCCTACAAGAAACAAATAAAAATCGTAAATTGATTAGAGAAATTAGGCGCAGACAATGAAAATTGTTTGGACATGTTATGAGAAGAAATAAATTGGAGAACTTGGTGACAACTGGCAAGATCGAGGGGAAGAGAATAAGGGGAAGACAGAGAAGTAAATACCTGGATGGCTTGACCACGTGTCATGGTAGAGACAAGACCACTGAGCTGGTCCACGACTCTGGTGATGGAGAGAAATGGCGAATCATGACAGCCCACGCTAACCGGCATGGCACATGATGGATGGTTACAGAAAAACATGCTTAGAATATCGTGGACGGAGAAGAAAGATCATGAAATTCTACAAAATGTATATATCGTAGAAAGCTGGCCCATAAACTGAGTCATGTCTGGGAAACTGAAATACATTGGCCATATAAAACGTTACGGTGGTTTGGACAGAACAATGATGGAAGGCGTGGCTCTTGGAATAAGAGGCTGAGGTCATCCAGCACGAAGATGGACACAGAACATTGCAGACACATAGGGCTTGAGAGTGTGTGAGACGGTGATCATCAAGCACGAAGATGGACACAGACATTGCAGACACATAGGGCGTGAGAGTGTACGAGACGGCGGTCATCCGGCACAAAGATGGACACAGAGACTGTAGACACATAGGGCGTGAGAGTGTATGAGACGGCGGTCATCCGGCACGAAGATGGACACAGACATTGCAGACACATAGGGCGTGAGAATGTATGAGACGGAGGTCATCCAGCACGAAGATGGACACAGACATTGCAGACACATAAGGCGTGAGAATGTATGAGACGGAGGTCATCCAGCACAAAGATGGACACAGATTTTGCAGACACATAAGGCGTGAGAGTGTATGAGACGGCGTGAAGATGGACACAGACATTGCAGACACATAGGGCGTGAGAGTATGAGACGGCGGTCATCCGGCACGAAGATGGACACAGACATTGCAGACACATAGGACGTGAGAGTATGAGACGGCGGTCATCCAACACGAAGATGGACACAGATTTTGCAGACACATAAGGCGTGAGAGTGTATGAGACGGCGTGAAGATGGACACAGACATTGCAGACACATAGGGCGTGAGAGTATGAGACGGCGGTCATCCAACACGAAGATGGACACAGATTTTGCAGACACATAAGGCGTGAGAGTGTATGAGACGGCGTGAAGATGGACACAGACATTGCAGACACATAGGGCGTGAGAGTATGAGACGGCGGTCATCCAACACGAAGATGGACACAGATTTTGCAGACACATAAGGCGTGAGAGTGTATGAGACGGCGTGAAGATGGACACAGACATTGCAGACACATAGGGCGTGAGAGTATGAGACGGCGGTCATCCGGCACGAGGATGGACACAGACATTGCAGACACATAGGACGTGAGAGTATGAGACGGCGGTCATCCAACACGAAGATGGACATAGATTTTGCAGACACATAAGGCGTGAGAGTGTATGAGACGGCGTGAAGATGGACACAGACATTGCAGACACATAGGGCGTGAGAGTATGAGACGGCGGTCATCCGGCACGAAGATGGACACAGAACATTGCAGACACATAGGGTGGGTGAGTGTACGAGACGGCGGTCATCCAACACGAAGATAAATACAGACACTGCAGACAGACACATTGGGCATGAGGGTGCGTGAGGCGAGAGCCATGGCCAGAGATAAATAGGCTTTATTGGCGTGCAGCAAGGTTCTGCAAAGGACCAGCTACTTGATGACAGACATATATGGAGTAAAGAATGCTGTATATCCTTTACCTGCTCCGTGGCGAAGGAATTACGGACGCGGTTCGTAACCCTGCATACCACGTTCGAAACACAGCTGCGGGCGATTTGGCAGCAGACCGCCTTAAGTTGGTTTGTTTTTATGAAATGGTATGGGTGTCCGTCGTTCAGAAAGCAATGGCACCCTACTGAACGTAAACTTGCCCAGGAATCACGATCAGTCAAAAAATGCTGGGGTTGTCTGCTACGTCCTGTAAAGGAGATGCAACTAACTTAAAGAAAATGTTCTTTGCAGGACGTTACAGACAACCCCAGGTTGATTTTCTTAACAATTACGTTTAGTAGTTTGCCATTGCTCTCTGAACGAGAAGTCACAGTTAACGTCCAACTGACGGTGTGTAGAATGAACCCACCACCCCGCCTTTAATGGACTGAAATTAACGCGCGAGTGCCATAAACCTCTTGGCCACGTCGGGCTCTACATTGTTACCGAAACTGTTTTTACAAAACGTGACAAACTGGAACACCGTACAACCACTACAATGAAGTAGCCGTTAGGGCAAGGTGATTTTTTTTTTTTTTGGGGGGGGGGGTGGGTAGGACAAAAGGCGCACCATTGGCGCTGTCGCGTTGCCGTACTTTGCAGAAAGCACTACCTATAGTTAGTACTAATAGTTACGTGTTTATCTGCATAGCGTGTGGCGGGAAGCGGTATATCGTACATAAACACAAGGCACGCTGGATATTATCATCTGTGGTAAGCGGGAATCTGAACATATGGATTCTCACTTTGTTTTTCGTTAGCTCGCTTTGAATTCGCACGTAATGCACCATGGACTGATTTTTGTGTGTGGGTCAGTTTTCCCCCATTACATGCGTCCCACCGCCATCGCGCAAGCCCACTCCGACTTCTGAGGTACTTGTAATTTGCGTCCCAAGTCAATCATGTTTTACACAGACATATCAATTGGAGAACCCTTTGAGGCTACTAAGACATGTATTGTTCAGCGCTCATAGAAGTAGAGACTAGAGGAAGCACTAGACAGCATAAAAATTGAAAACTAGTTACCGACCGGGATTCGAACCTATCACCTCCACATGTGTTCTTTGGCGCTCATAGACGTAGAAGAAAGCAGTAGTGACTACGGGACGCACTAGACAACATGAAAACTGAAAACTAGAGTTACCGACCGAGATTTTCCTCACTGCAGGAACAAGTGTACTTCGAAGTCAAGGAACGAGAAGTCCAGGTTTAAATCTATTGGACGGTTCAGAAACTCCCTAATCATGTAATTCCATTCATCAGCATCATCGTGTAACACCATCAACTACCATCACTGGCCCTACATCAAAGATCATCTGCGACGAGAGCAAGAGGAAGCCCGGGAAGAAAATTGATTGACGACATCAAAGACATTATACAATCACACGGAATGACACTATCCAGTGCCACCCATCGGGAGCTGGAACGCCAATTATTCCTCCCCACAACGCTTGACGGCAATCATCATCATCATCATCATCGCCGTATAGCCGCTCCTCTACAACAGCACTTCGCTCTCATCACGGTCGCTCTCATCACTGACGCTCTCATCACGGTCGCTCTCATCACTGTCGCTCTCATGACGGTCGCTCTCATCACGGTTCGCCCACAAGTTTCTCTATCCCTCGCCAGTACTCCTGCCTCGTGCGCCATCATGCACAAGGTGTCTGTCTAGAGCACATCTTCGTGTTAAGATAACTCTGCCTCTTTACCCAAGAGCCACGCCTTCCATGGTTATTGTTTCCCAGCCACTGTGACATTTACTGACTGGCATCTTGCCGTCTTGAAAGACGATGGAATTATACTTCTCCATAGCACAAAGCCTGGGCTGAATGTGTTGCCCATGCAGCAATATCCCCCTCTCCGCCTACCTAGTTTACTCCAGAGGAAAGGTAACACCAACTAATACGTCTGGAACAAGACAAGCTGCAGAAACTGCTGGATCAGCAAAGCAATGCTCAAGCTGTCCGCCTGTCGGAGCTTCCAACCTAAACCAGTTGGCGCCAAGGATAAGGGCCTGGTCTGACCTACCATGACATTTACTCTTTAGGTTGCATTTGCTCGCACTAAGGTAAGCATTGTACCCTCCCAACTGCTCCCCTACGCCCGAAGCCGTTGGCACAATGTGGGGTCTCGAGTTTGCTGAGCGCCGCCCAACATTTGGCGCTACAAGAAAGCAAGTAGTATCGTCTACTGTCATACGACAGCACTGTCATGTCTGACTAAGACCTGACTTTCAATGACGTTTAATACGGCAAAAGTATGTCAGTTTCTTTTGTCTCTTTATGAGACATATTTCTCAGATGTTCAGATCTTATAGAGTATGGCTACAACTCTCCCTCTCGGCCCACGACGTTCTAAGAGCTGTTCTATCACACGTAAGTCCAAAAGCCCCAATTGTTCTCCTTTAGTGACTAAGAAATGGTCAATGACTCATATCCGTGTTTTCCCCTAGGAAAGATGTAAGTTAGCAAAGCATTATCCCTTACTATGTGTTGTCGTGACCACTTAACCGCGGAGACAGCTAAACAATGAAAGAGACTGACTACCACAGTGGCCGACTGGGTCTAACAATACTGGTAGCCAGAAGACACAGCTGCTACAAGGACACTACTATTTTTAAGATATGGTCTAATGTTTAAGGGGGGGGGGGGGGGGGGGAGGCAATTCTTATGGGACCGACACGGTCTGCTAGCCACTGGGCAAGCTTACACCCTCGCCAGTCCGCCACTGCACACACACATACACACAGATTGGGAAAGACAGACGGAGTAAGCGAAAGACAAAGAGAAAGAATATG
This sequence comes from Cepaea nemoralis, assembly GCA_014155875.1. Lineage (NCBI taxonomy): Eukaryota > Metazoa > Mollusca > Gastropoda > Stylommatophora > Helicidae > Cepaea > Cepaea nemoralis. The sequence continues at coordinate 33,137 of JACEFZ010018014.1, read as the reverse complement.
TGTGTGGTGTGAAATGTGCGTGCGTGGAGAGAGAGAGAGAGAGAGAGAGAGAGAGAGAGAGAGAGAGAGAGAGAGAGAGAGAGAGAGAGAGAGAGAGAGAGGGAGGGAGAGAGAGAGAGAGAGAGAGAGAGAGAGACGAGATGAGAGAGAGAGAGAGAGAGAGGAGAGAGAGAGAGGAGAGAGAGAGAGAGAGCAAAATCTGGTCATTGAAATGAAACTGCGGCCTAACGACACACGAAGTTATCAGAAACGATGTAAAAAATACACCATTTTGGTCGTCACATCTGTTATCGCAATCAACCCAACACACGATCTAACGGGCGCTATCACGCTCATCCATCACTCACGTTTCTATGATCCAATCAACAAGTGGCAATAATACATGGATGTATATGTGATCAGAGAGAATGCGGACCGTTCTCCGCCCGCTATATCAGCTGTGGGATAGCTGGGTGTTGTTACAGCTGTGTCGCCAAGCGGGCGAATACCCGGCTTGAAGACGACCGGAATGTTGTTACAGCGGTAATCCACATCACAGAACTCGGTATAAGTTGTAACGTGTCTTATGTCAGCGTGTTTACACGGGAAGCCGTTTGATGTGATAACGCCCGTGATTACTCATTAGCATCTGCGGTATGCGCTGTGACCTCATCTGGGTCAATAGTGCTAAGATGGTTGGCTGGTCGGCCAGTCGGTTGATTGGTTAAACGGTCGGTGGCTTGGCTAGTTGGTTGGTTGGCTTTTGAAAGGTATCGATGAGAACTGGCGAGGGATCGAGGACGAGGGGTCTGGCTAGGAATCGACTTCTGGTTCTAGGGATCGAGGAGTACTGGCGAGGGATCAAGGAACTGGCGAGAGATCGAGGCACTTTTTGGCGAGCCGTGGTGACAGCGACGTTCAGTAGTGGACCTGCTACACGCAGAACTTTCAATCAGATGGCAGTTAAAACCATTAGCAGTATGACTCTTCGCTGGCTGTTGAAAGAGGGGACATAGCGCATGTCATGAGAGCAGTGATGTCGTTTCTTGGCTCACATCGACAACTCACTGGCCTCTGGAAGATTGGACTTCTAATAATGCAGTCCGCCTAGTTGACGTGCAGGCCATCTGAGCCCTGACAAGGGCTCGTATCTATTGGGGCGAGGCGGGTATAGACACTCCCCCAGAAAGGCAATCCAGAAGGCAAAAGAAAAAGAGGAAGGCAGAGAAAATCCTTTACTTACTGATTCAGTGGCGAAGGATAATATATCACCAAATGTGACCTCCCATTTTGACAGAAGGACGATATATCCCCATACCAGTGTCACCTGGTTATTTGTTTCGTTTCGTGGTATCTTCCGCAATTCCCATGCTCAGTGAACGGAAATTTACATTATCTTCTTCTTCTTTGCGTTCATCCGGAGTGTTTTTTCAGATGTAATTGCGGTGTGTCTGGTTAGGCACCCTTGGGTCGAAACCCTTAGGCCAACACATCCGACTTTTAGCGTGCATTTTTGACCAGGTTAGCATTCCTGGGAGACTCTCACTTTTGTGGTACTGTCCACCTCCCAGCTGGTCAAGTTGGAACAGTCGAAGACTGCACGGTCATCCCTCAAATGAAGGCAGGGACAGTCCATAGCATTTTCCGCCATCCTGGGTGGCTTCCATAATTGCAGAGCCGACACATAACGCTCTGGTGCTGGGCTCACCGAGGGAATCGTCACGTCCTGCTCATGGCTGCTTTAATTCCTCACTTCAATATATTGGGCATTTCGTTCGCCCCGGGCCGTTCCCGCACAAACCAGACAGGTCTGCAGACGGTATCCACTCAGCGAGTTTTCGGACATGTGCTTGTCGTTGCGCCCGTCAGAGCTGTTCCAGGCACGACAGACATTCGGAAAACTACCTAGTCAGAGCTGTTCCGAACAAGAGCGGCATTCGGAAACTAGGTAGTCAGAGCTGTTCCTAGCACGAGAGACATTCGGACGAGACATTTCACTCGGACGTAAATGCGTAGTGCCAATTTTTAGTTTGCCACCCGTAGGACGGCACTTCCGACTTCAGGCGGGCATTTTTTAATGAGGTTAGCCTTCCTCGGGTTTCGAGGCACGTTAGACTTATTGTTGTGATGTCGCCCACATCTCAGCTGGTCAAGATAGAACGATCAACGACATCGCGGTCGACCCTCAAGGGAAGGCAGGGGCAGACCATGGGCATTCCCTCGCTATCCAAGGAGGCTTCCATAATTGCAGAGCCGGCACATATTGCTCTGAGACTGGGCTCACCCGAGGAGTTGCCACGTCCTGCTCATGGCTGCTTTAGTTCCTCACTTCCATGTGTTGGGCATCTCGCTTGCCACTGGTCGCTCAAGCACACACCAGGAGCGGTCAGACTGCGGGCGACATCCACTCGGTAAGCTTTTGCTTTTGACTTCGGACCACGCAATGGATTCGCTAGCCGTGCGTTCCATTTCGTGTTATTGAGACGTTTTTTCATTTTTGTCTACACTCTCTATGAGTTAGATACAGACAGTTTTCGTAACCATTTCATTCGACTGGGGCATTTTCTGCATTTTAGTACTCGCTCACGAGGTAGGCTACATGTGCTGCCGGCTCAGCACCTTACCTCCGTGCAGCAGTGAACGGGAAACGGCCAGGCCCTCTCATCCGGGAATCCCTCATATTCCCCAGCTGAGAGCCTTCGAACAAATATCAGAACTGGGCATGTAGCGTGCTCAGTATCTCACCTCTATTTCTCGGTAGGTGGGTATCGGCCCGGCTCTCACATCCGAGGGTTTGTGGCTTAGAGGACGTTCAGCCTAAATCCTCGACAGAGAGCCTTAGGGTATTGTCCGGACCAAGAATTTCTGCCTTCGTGCGCCTGATTTAAACTCTTGACTGCTATCCTTCTCAGTCTACCTGCAGAGCAGCAGGTTGTGTCTCTCTTAGTCTGGCCCCTATCCCATAAGCTGTCCGATATGTAGTTTTCATCCATCGGCAAGCAGATGGGGTCAATGGGACACGCAAGCTCCCCCATCACGGCAAGGTGGAGACACATCGGGGGAGAATTTACATTATAATACTTGTTCATTTGATTGTGTACCATGTTTGGTCCAAACCTACATTGTGTTTGGCACTGAATCAGTTCAAGAATGGGCAGGATGTAATAGCCCCACATGTGTGTTTCGCTGAGGGCAGAGAGCTGTGGAGGACTATGATTACACAGGCGCCCGCCGTGACAACTCTACCACCCACGTCTGGGGTTACGGGAGGGTATAAGAGGTCATGAAGACGATTAAATTTGCGCGCTTTTTTTTTTTTTTGCGTTGCTCGCTCTGAACTCAAACGTAGTCCATACACGTGCTACTACTACTTCCTAGCGCAATTGACTGATTTAGAGTGTGGATTAGCTTTCCCTATTACCAGTATCCCTCGCCTTCACTCCGACTTCAGAGGTACCCCGTTATTCATCCAGTGCCAGGTTTGTGATAAAATATGTGCCAAGCTCCATAGCTCCAATATGCCAGGATGGTATTGACACGGGGGTATTTTATCCGTACATCCTGACGCCCGCATCTGACAATGTCTTCCATACATTGCGGTGTGAACTGCTACTGTGTCCCGTTTCGTCTATGTAATCATGTCTTCATCTAATTGTTACAGTCCGTATTGTTTTTCATGTAGTTATGTCGGTTTGTGTTAGTTTTTGTGTGTGCCGAAGAAGGCTTTGGCCACAATGTCCAATGTATTACTTGTGTTCGCGTTCTAGTAAAGATTACAGTCTACTTCTCGTTTTGTGGTGATTCACACTAGTGAGGCACGCGAGGGTCCCAGGTGGCTCGCCAAAAGCTCATGTTTTGATACTCTATGTGAAATCTTGATTTATTGATCCCCGTTATCTTTCATCATACCAATAGCGAAACGTAATGTGGTATTACATACCAATCTCAAATGTAATGTGATATTTCATACCCAAAACAAAATATAATGTCGCATTTCGTGCCAATAACAAATGCAATGTGGCATTTTATATCAATAATAAACTGACAGTGGTATTTCATACCATTAACAAATGTAATGTGGCATTTCGTAACAATAAAAAATGCAATGCAATATTTCATACGAATAAAAATGTAATTTAGCGCAATAGACTTCTTAATTTAACTGTGCAGGTCAGAGAAACAGTTTGGGAAACACTGGTGTATGGTTGTAAATATACAGACCTCGTAAGTCTTGGGTCAACGATGTCTTATCAAATACACTCCAGAATATATGTCGCCCTAGAATGCATGGTCACGGTGAATTAATATGAGATATAATTTCACTCACTCATGCACACGCACACACGAACACCCACACACACACACGTGTGCGCACAGACACATACATGCATGCCTGCCTACCTACCTACATGCATACATACATACATGCATACCATATATAAAGACACCACACATATCAGCAACACGCATTCCCACAAATACACCTTCGTACACGACGCAAAGTTAATCAAGCGCGCACAAACACACAAACAAATACAAAAACTCAAACACCTACAAGCACGCAAACACTGGGATGATCTAAATGAAGACAATAGAAGTGACCCAAATCTGCAGGCCAAGTTAAACTGAAAACCGACAGCGTACGTGCGTGAGCAGTAATCAAAGTTCTCACGGCAACCAATTTCAAAACCTCAATACCTGCATCTCAACGATCGAGGCTAAAGTATGTTTACTACATAACTAGCATGCCTCCATGCCGGCTGACTACATTGACACGTCTGTGCGTGTTTACATGGAATCTTTGGGCATGAGAAATTTATATACATTTAGATACTGATTGGCACTAATAGAAGGGGAGTGTTGTCAAGACCCTCTACTCACTGTCTTATGAATCAGTCTCTCTAGGCATGGATCATTTATCTGTTTAGATGCATTATCTATATAGTTTTCACTACATCATTTGTATTGTAGAGTTGAGTTGAGTTGAGCTAAGAACTGACATCACTGTACTCAGGATATTTCCACACGCGCCCTGTCCCTTCGTTCAACAGCCAGAGAAGAGCCATACAGTTATTCGTTCCAAATGCCATCTGATTGAAGTTCTCCCGGTCTTCCCTCTCAGTTTTGAGATTCCTCCAGAACCCCTGCCGATCCCCCCGCAATCTCATTCTCTCCACATATGGGTTCTCCAATCTGTCCCCCCGCCTTTTCCACCTGGTCCCTAAGGCGCCCGACCACCTCTCCCTTATCCATAGTTAATCTACCACAGAGAGGTGCATTCCCTGTTAGCCTATCAACCAGTCCATTCATCCACATCTCCACATGACCAGGGCAGAAAATCCATACAATTCTCCCAATCTGTGACCTCTGAAGCGAGCAAGCCATTCTACACGAAACATTCCTATCTCCACCTTGCCAAGCACACTCCGTAAGTAAAGTATGCCTACTATTGTAAAGTAGCTCGCTCTACGCGCCCAGCGCTGCTGGAGCTATCGCGTGAGAACCGTTCGGGCTGTGGGGGAAGTAGACGTAACATGTGTGAGATTGTTCCGAGTGCAGTGATGTCGATTGTGTATAGTTTTATAGAAGAATGCTGAACATTCTTTGGACAGCCAAAATGAGTAATCTGAACATTTTGAGGGAGGCTAAGTGGCAAAGACAACTTATCACAAACATCGGAAAGCGGCAGTCATCATCTTTTGGCCACATTATGAGAAGATTAAAACAACAACTGGAACATGTGACGACTGGAAAGATTTGTGGAAAGAGAGATTGGCCCCATTGATGAGCTGTTTAGCACTGGAGGATTTAGGCCGAGTTATCCCAACCTGAAGAAAACTGAATTATTATAAGAAAGTGACTGACTGCGGTCGACTAAGGATTTGAATTATAAATCAATTTGCCTTTTCACTAAGGATTATAAGGATTGAGAGAGGGGAAGGGAGGAGAAAGGCAAAGAGACAGAATGACTTAAAGACGTGCGAATAAGAGTAAGAATAGAATCAGCTAAAGAAATTTTGGGTGTCGAGTCATTTGGATGGAGACATCCCATGTAAGGAATGAAGCACGTCTCAAGGATCGGGCGAGTGGTGTTGTTCGCTGAGCAGCATTTGATGGCAATATTCGTAGTCACATTTTGCGATAATCTGAGTTGTGAAGAAAACGGAGAGCAACTGGACACTTCTTGCGGTCATTTCACATGTTAACACACTACAAGGACATATCAATCACTGGAGACAACGGCATTCATGGGTAATGATAATAACATTCACAGGTTAAAAGGGAATGTCTTGCAGGGATGATTTTGAGGAGAAGCTGGCTGAGTGGCTAGAATCCTTCGGGAAACCTTGGTTCGAATCCTCGGTAAAATTTGGATTTTGTCTGTCGCGAGTGGGAGGGGGGGGGGGGGGGGGGGGGGGGGGAGGGCAAAAAGAAAACCCTAACCTGTACAGTTCGCGGCGACTGCACTAGCCAGGAGGCCTTAATTCCTCAAGATCAAGACACCACGCCCTCCCCTTCCTGTCCTACACAGCAGGATACTAAGGCGGTAGACGACAGACGATGATTTCAGAGGACGCATGAGACAACAGAACAACTGCAAGTTATAGTAATTGTCAACTCTAGTGACAAAACAGTTCCTTACTGAAGGACCTAGTGTACTTTGATGCTCGAGCAGCCAAAGACTGTAACATCGCTAGTCAGTTATCATTAGAATCACGGGTGTATCCATTGTTATCACAATATGACCAATGCACCCCATGCAGGACCATGACCACCAAATCAATAGCTATACGTATATCGATGCTATTATTCTGATTACCGTCAAACAGGTTCTGTGGAGAACGTCGCCCTCATTACAGTCAGCCGAAGTTTCTCGATCTCTGGCCATTTCTACTGCCTCATACACCCTCATGTCCAACGTGTCTACGAATGATGTGTGTCTATTTCTGCGCTGCCCAGACCCTGTCTTCTCTTCCAGGAACCCGGCCTTTCATAACTGTCCCCTAGAGGTCATTATGGCCGAATGGACAAGAGCACTCGTTCTAAACTCCCGGTGAGCTGATTTCCAGTTAGCGGGTTCAACCCCTACACCAGTCAGTTGGACTAAAATGTTGACTTCTCGCCATTGACACAGGTACGTCAATTACAAGTACCCTTGAAGTAGGAGCGGCGAGGGACATTGGTAATAGGTAAAGCTAAACCACGCGCCAAAACCAATCCAGTACACTAGAAGTAATAGCGCGTGTTTGGATTACGCTTCAGTTGAAAGCTAGCGAACAAACAAACAATCACTGTTCTGTCCCAACCACTATGAAGTTTAATATCGCTAAAATGTTCCCGACTGAGATCCGATACTGTTTATGAGCCGGCTTTCTTTGATGTTCATATCCTTTCAAATGGCCGTAATTTTCTTCTTCTTGGCCCGGAATATTCTAAGAATTGTTCCGTAACATTGAAGTTCAAAAGCCCCAATTTTCTTCTATAGCGATCGCGAACTGGTGGTGACTCACACAAATATGTTGCCATGGGAAAGATGCATGTTTTTATAAAATGCGATTTTTGGCTTGCTTGCTGGAGTTGCACAGAAATATCAATTAGGGAACCCTTTGAGGCCACAAAGACAGTTCATAAACAGACGTAATAGGCGCTCATAGAAGTAAAGACTAGAGGACGCACTAGACAACATAAAAATTGATAGCTATAGTTGCCGATCGGGATTCGAATCTGATTGATTGATTGATTGATTTAAGAACCGACATCACAGCATTCAGGGCATTCCCATAAGCGCTCTATGTGCCTCTCACCTTTCCTGTAAGCGTCGAGCATCGGCCAGATCCCCTCGTCACTCCACGCTGTCGCATTCTTGCCAGACCATGGTGATCCATTTGCTCCTCCGTGGTGTACACTTGCTCCAACAAGGCCGCAACCACGTCTGCCTTATCATGCATCAATACTCCACCAAGTTTTGCAGAGCCAGCCAATCTGTCTGCCTGTTCATTCCCTCAGCACACCAGCATGCCCGGAGAAAAGATCCAGACGATGCTTGCCACCCGTGACTTCCGAAGCGAAGCAAGCCACTCTGCACGAAGCTTGCCTGTCCTCACCCTACTCAGCATGCTTTCTGAGTCAGTTACAATCACGATGTGTGTGTGTATCGTATTCTCCATCCAGCGGAAAGCTGCACTGACCTGCCTCCACCTCCATTCTTAAGCTAGATGTTGTGGTATCATATGCCAAGCTCTCCTGCACCAAACGTCGACCATTAGTCTTTGCCAAGAAACCCCAGGCACTTCTGCTACCTCTCAACACCGAACCATCTGTGTAGATAATCACATCACCCGGGCGTGCATTATCCTGAATTAGTTGCTGGATTTCCACTTCTGTGGCCCCTGCAGGAACAAGTGTATGTACTTCGACGCATGATCAACTAGACACCCCTTGAAAATGGTGTCTTCTTTAGCCAGGTCTTTTATCCACCTGAACCCACTCGAGAGCTACGGTACTATTTAAATGGTTAGGTACGAATGATGTCCGTATTCCATAGTTGTGGGTTCATGAGTTTGCTGATGTTGTGTCATAGGGTATTAATACTGTTTAACCTATGAATCGCTATAGCCAGTTGTCTGACTTCTTTCGAACAGTCTCATCTTTCGCTGCATCTCGTCAGGTACTTACTGCAGAAGTCATACAACATAAACTAAAGTGATTAGATAAATCCTTCAAGCTGAAATATACACAGTGTACCGCAAAGAAAAATGGACTGGCCAATAGTTAAATTTCCACAGATTCACATCCTTCCAATACAAAGGTGGCTTAGTACGGACCCTGTTTGACCGAGCCAGGAAGATATGCACCCAGGACACACTGATAGAAGAATTTGAAACTGAAGAATGTCTTACACCTGAATGATCACTCCACTGGATTTATACAGTGCCACTGCCAACAGCTGAAACCAAAACCTGCTGAAAACAACTGTCCCTAAACTCAAGGTATTTATCCAGATAACCTTTGAAGGGGATGACGTAATGCAATGTATGCAGGACCGGCTCATTACAGCAGTTGGTCGAACATTCTATGCTGCATTAAAAAAACAAAAACATAAATAGATGTACAAAGCATTAAATCCAGCAACAAGTGGTACAAGCTCATGTATAGAATAGATTATTAAAAAAGATGGAGAATGAAATGGTTTGGGCATCTGACAAGATTCTATGCTGCAACGCAACTCCAGTTATTAGGCACAGAACCACACATATTCCAAAACCAACAGTAAAAGAACCTGTCCCTCGTTTACGCGAAGTCCAACTGTATTTATCAATTTACATGCAGGTGCCAGTCTACCTACATCGGTAGAACAGAAAGGCAGTTAAATAACAGGGTGGTGGAACACATACCCAATTGGATTGACAGAATAATAAACAAAAACGCTGGAAACCTTGCCAAGCCGACACACCACAAACCTCCTACGTCGACGACTGGATGGCGCATTTTGGAAACAGTTCTCGTGATTGATAGGGACAATGCGTTTCGCGTGTTGCTTAACACACAAATTGGCCGCTTGTTAAAGGTCGCCAAAGCAATCGTCATTAATCAGCAGAAGCCAGTCTTGTGCAAACAGAAAGACATAAGTCAGTTTAAAATTACCGTGGTAGACTATATATGGTGTGTCAGGTCTTAGTCAGAAATGACTGAGCTACCGTATAACAGTAGACGGTACTACCTGCTTTCTGTTAGCGCGAACGTTGAGCGGCGCTTACCAAACCCGACACCCCACATTGTGCCAACGGCTTCGGGCGGAAGAGCGCAATTGGGAGGGTACAAGTCTTACCCTGGTATGAGAAAATGCAGCTAAAATGTTATGGCAGGGCAGGGCAGGCCCTGAGCCTTGGTTGGCGGCTGGTCTAGGATCAAAGCTCCAACAGGCAGACAGTTAGAGCATTGCTTTGCTGATCCGGCAGCTTCTGCAGCTTGTCTTGTTCCAGATTTAGGGGTGTTAACTTTCCTCTGGAGTGAACTAGGCAGGCCGAGAGAGGGATCGTGCTGCATGGGCAACACATGATCTCTATATTTTAGCCCAGGCTTTGTGCTATGGAGAGGCAATAACTCCATCCGTGGTCTTAACTGGTCTCGAAATCAAAGCAAGATGCAACTGTAACGGGTTATAAGTCCCTGTCAATTGGCGTACACATGGGGCGCCACGCGTTGCTCTGACGGTGGGAGACACCTACAGGTGTCACTGATCAGCTACCGCCCGCCTCAAGCTGGGCAGCCCCCGGCCAATTTGGGTGCTGATCCGCCACAGCCTGCCTGCTTCAATGGGTGCTATGGGGCTAGGACAAAATCTGAATCGCAGGCTGTAAAACCAATGCACCAGGTACAAATAAAATAAAATAGAAACCTCAAGCTACGGCTTGCAACCTGGAACGTGAGAACCATGTGTCCAGGATTTTCCACTGACTTGACCAATATTGACGATGTGAGAAAAACGGCTGTGATTGATGCCGAACTCAATCGTCTTAACATTGATATTGCTGGCCTGCAGGAGACTCGCCTCGCTGAGGAAGGGTCACTCAGGGAAAACAATTACACCTTTTTTGGAAGGGTAGAGGGCAGGCAGAAAAAAGGCAACACGGTGTGGGCTTTGCAGTGAAGAATTCGCTACTGGGAATGATTGAAATTCCAGCAGGAGGAAATGAAAGACTATTATCCCTGCGCTTGGCAACCTCTTGTGGTTTTGCCACCATTATTACTGCATATGCACCGACACTCGATTCCTCTGATGATGTGAAGGATTCGTTCTATGAGGAGTTAGACTCCGTGATCAAGGCAGTTCCAAAATCCTGACTACATTTATATGCTCGGTGATTTCAATGCTCGTGTGGGCAAGGACTCGAGTTCATGGCCAGTGTGCCTTGGAAAATACAACATCGGTCGCATGAATGAAAATGGGCAAAGGCTGCTGGAGCATTGCACCAGTAATGACCTATGTATTACAAACTCCTTTTTTAAAACAAAAGAGATGCATAAGGTCACATGGAAACATCCAAGATCCGGCCATTGGCACAGCTGGACTTCATCATCACACGGAGACAACATCTGAACCATATATCATTGACTCGAAGTTACCACAGTGCTGACTGTGATACGGATCATTCTTTGGTTGTTGCAAGGGTTAGACTGAGACCAAAGAGAATCTACACAGCTAAACACAAATCTAGCCCCAGGATTAATATTATTAACACTCACGATCCTGAAAAGTGCTTTCAGTTTCAACAGCAACTTGAAGACGCTTTCACTGATACACCAGAAAATTGTACAGTAAATGAAAAGTGGGGTCAACTTAAGGAAACTCTTTATAAAACTGCCGTAGGGGTTTACGGCACTGTGGATCATAAGAGGCAGGACTGGTTTGCGGCAAACAGCGAGACTCTGCAGCCCTTGATTGATAAGGAGAAGATAGCTCTCTTAAGAAACAAGGAAAGACCAACTCGTAACACTCTGAGTGAGCTAAGGCAAGCTAGGAAGGATGTGCAAAAGGCCTGTGCCAGGCAGTGTGTAAATGATTATTGGATCAAGTTATGTGAGTCCATTCAAATCGCAAGTGATAAGGGAAACATAAGAAGCATGTATGAAGGAATAAAGAAAGCCTGTGGCCCAGTGATCAAAAGTGCACCATTGAAAACCTTGGCTGGAGAAATCATAACTGATCAGAAACAGCAGATGGACAGATGGGTAGAGCACTATTTGGAGCTTTACTCAAGTGAGACCAAACTAGCGGATGATGCCCTCAACGCCATAGAGGCTCTACTAACTCTTGACTACCTGGACACACTTCCCACCATAGCAGAAGTTAAGTGTGCTATAAATGAACTTGCATCTGGCAAGGCTCCAGGTAAGGATGGGATTCCAATAGAGGTTATCAGGAGTGGGCAAGACACACTCACTCTACAGATCCACCAGCTAATAGAGCTATGCTGGCGAGAAGGACAAGTCCCACAGGATTTCAAAGATTCAAGCATCATAACACTGTACAAGAACAAGGGCTGATCGGAGCGACTGCAACAACTATAGGGGTATCTCACTTCTGTGTATTGTTGGAAAAGTATTTGCCAGAATTGTTCTGCGCAGACTTCAAGTCCTAGGAGATCAAGTCTACCCCGAATCACAGTGTGGCTTTCGACAGAACCGGTCTACCATTGATATGATATTCTCATTGCGACAAATGCAAGAAAAATGCCATGAACAGAATCAACCACTGTTTATTGCCTTCATCGACCTCACAAAGGCATTTGATTTGGTCAGTCGTGAGGGTCTGTTCAAGGCACTAAAGAAGATTGGCTGCCCACCAAACTCTTCTGTCCATTGTGGAATCGTTCCACACAGGCATGAAGGGTATAATCAAGTTTGATGGTGCAACTTCTGAAGAGTTTGAAATCAAGAGGGAGTTAAGCAAGGTTGTGTACTAGCTCCCACCCTCTTTGGAATATACTTTTCACTTCTACTGAAATATGCCTTTCGTGATCAGGATGGTGGTATATACATTCACTCACGCTCAGATGGCCGCCTCTACAATGCTCAGAGATTGAAAGCCAAGACCAAAATTAGGAGGGTACTGATCAGAGAGTTGCTTTTTGCAGATGATGCTGCAGTTACGACCCACTCTGAGGAAGAATTGCAATGTCTACTATCTGCATTCTCCAATGCTTGTTCTGAATTTGGTTTAACAATTAGCAAAAAGAAGACACAGATTATGTCACAAGGTGCACATGGGGTACCATCAATCTTTATTGACGACGCCGAGCTAGAGATGGTAGACCATTTTACATATCTAGGATCAGTGGTAATAGCAAATTATCCCTAGATCAGGAAATCAACATCCGGATTGGTAAGGCAGCAACAACAACGAACAGGTTAAGAAAAAGAGTGTGGGAGAACAGGAAGCTTACTGCCAAAACAAAAGCCCTTGTCTATCAAGCCTGTGTCCTTAGTACTCTTCTTTATGGCAGTGAAACCTGGACAACTTACTCACACCAAGAGAAACGTTTAAACAGCTTTCATATGCGGTGTCTGCGAAGAATTCTTGGTATTAAGTGGCAAGACAAAATCACAAATACTGAAGTATTGGAAAGATCAGGTTGTGTGACGGTTTATTCCATGCTCAGTCTTCGTAGACTTAGATGGATAGGACATCTTAGGAGGATGGATGATGGTAGAATCCATCCATCCATCCATCATGTGCCATGCCGGTAAGCGTGGGCGGTCATGTTCTGCCATCTCACTCGATCACCAGAGTCGTGGAGTCGTAGAATACCATAGGACATCTTTTTTGGTGAATTACAGATGGGTAAGAGATCTCAGGGTCGGCCTCTACTACAATACAAAGATGTGTGTAAGCGGGACATGATTGATACAGGATTACAGGCAATGATAATGCACATTGGGAGCAAGTCGCCGCTGAACGTGTTGTATGGAGGGCAAACATCAGAAATGGAATAAAGACAAAGGAGAAAATTATTGCAGATAAGTCACACACCGAGCGTGTGAAACGTAAGATGGTGCATGATGGTGGAAATGACCACATGTTCACATGCACCCACTGTGAACGGACATTTACAGTGCAAATTGGCCTTATCAGTCACATTCGCTACCGCCATAGGTAAAAGTTATTATGCCTTTTTAAAGGACAAACTATCATCTGTCAAGACGGCAAGGTGCCAATGGTAGACTATAGAAATTACTGTGTGAATATGGGTATATTTCAGCTTGAGGGATTTATCCAATAACTTTAGTTTATGTTGTGTGATTTCTGCAGTATGTGCCTGACCAGATGCAGCGATGTATGTCAGGCAATAAATCACACTGTAGACAGCTATTGTCTTTCCTTCTCTGGCCTAGGGTATAGAGATACCCAATAGTCATATTTAGCCTTTCCTTCTTTAACCTCATCATCATCATGTGTTCAGTCAACTAGTGTAAACATTCATGTATATCCATTATCTTGGTCCCTGGTGTTTTGGATAAACTCTTTTGATGATATTCCTCCATGCCTCCGTCACAGTCCACGCAGCATCGTTTCTTCCCACCCCTGCCTCTTCAGTCGCTGATCTTTTCCAATCATCATAACGTTTTTTAATACCTCTCTTCCCATCACATGGGCAAAGAACATGGTCTTGTTGTTAGTTCCTCTGGTAGTACAAGATTTCCTCAACATACATCTCAGAAATCACATTTCCTTTGTCACCAAAAACGTCCTAACCTGTTCATTCACATTCCATGATTCACTGCCACTCAGCGGAACAGGTTCTACTAACACTTCAGTTGTTTCCTTCTAACATTCAATCATAGTGACTTATCCCGCGCAGCTGTGTTACTCACGTGGATATACGGGATTACGGAGAAAGTCATTAACTCTTTCGTCAGGGAGACCGGCTCTATATTACTACACAATCTATATTACTACAGAGTTGAGTTGAGTTCGAGTTGAGCTAAGAACCGACATCACTGCACTCAGGAATATTCCCATAAGCGCTCTGTCCCCTCGTTCAACAGCCAGCGAAGAGTCACGCTACTAATCGTTCCCACCGCTATCTGACTGAAAGTTCTCCTGGTCTTCCCTCTCAGTTTTGAGATTCTTCCAGAACCCCTGCCAATACCCTGCAATCTCATCCTTTCCACATACAGGTTCTCAATCTGTTCCTCCACCTTCTCCACCTGGTCCCATAGGCGCACGACCACCTCTCCCTTGTCCATAGGTAATCGACCACCAAGAGGTGCATTCCCTGCCAGCCTATCAGCCTGTTCATTCTCCCGCACTCCTGCATGCTCAGGGCAAAATATCCATACAATTCTTACAATCTGTGACCTCTGAAGCGAGGTGAGCCATTCCACACGAAACATTCCTTTCTCCACTTTACTAAGCATACTCCTTGAGTCCGTGATGAAGACAATGTGTGTTGCAGTGGTCTCCTCTAACCAACGGAATGCCGCTGTGACTGCTTCCACCTCCATTCTCATGCTGGAGGTCATAGCCTCATATGCCATACTCTCCTTTTTCAAGAATCATTCATTAGTCTTCGCAATGAAACTCCAACCACTCCGTTTGTTTCTATATTGCTACAAAATCTATATTACTACACAATCTATATTACTACACTTTCTATATTACTACACAATCTATATTACTACACTTTCTTTATTACTACACAATCTATATTACTTCACAATCTATATTATTCATTTATTCAGTAGCATGTCCTTTGCAGAACCTCACTCTAATAACAACCTTCTGGAAAACCTCTCAATCATAAGCAAGATGTCCTGCATCCGATACAACCATCTGGAGATTATCCGCCACATCCTGCACCCATGTTCTCCTTGGCCTTCCTCTTCCTCTCTTCCCAGGCATATACACCTACATTATTGTTCTCTCCAAACTTTTGTGAAGTTTCAAGTGACCAAAATATTTCAATTTTATCTATATTACTACACACTCTATATTACTACACAACCTATAT
Source organism: Cepaea nemoralis (assembly GCA_014155875.1). Lineage (NCBI taxonomy): Eukaryota > Metazoa > Mollusca > Gastropoda > Stylommatophora > Helicidae > Cepaea > Cepaea nemoralis. The sequence continues at coordinate 17,643 of JACEFZ010018014.1, read as the reverse complement.
TACTACACGCTCTATATTACTAAACACTATATTACTACACGCTCTATATTACTACACGCTCTATATTCTACCCACTCTATATTACTACCCACTCTATATTACTACCCACTCTACATTACCACACAATCTACATTACCACACACTCTATATTACTACACAATCTATATTACTACACACACTATATTACTACACACTCTATATTACTACACAATCTATATTACTACACACTCTATATTACTAAACACTCTATATTACTACACACTATATTACTACACAATCTATATTACTACAACACAATCTATATTACTACACAATCTATATTACTACACAATCTATATTACTACACACTCTATATTACTACACAAATTTATATTACTATACACACTCTATATTACTACACACACTATATTACTACACACTCTATATTACTACATGCTCTATATTACTAAACACTATATTACTACACACTCTATATTATTATACAGTCTATATTACTACACACTCTATATTACTACACACTCTATATTACTATACACACTCTATATTACTACACAGTCTATATTACTACACACTATATTACTGCACGCTCTATATTACTACACACTCTATATTACTACACACTATATTACTACACACTATATTACTACACACTCTATATTACTACACACCCTATATTACTACATGCTCTATATTACTAAACACTATATTACTACACACTCTATATTACTACACACTATATTACTACACACTCTATATTACTACACACACTATATTACTACACAATCTATATTACTAGAATGTCCAACAGTCGTAGATCTTTCGTATTTTCAGCTATGCATATTGTGTTTGCTGCTGTAATAACCTGTATTAGTCACACCACTGTACACTTCATTTTTATCATACATTCTGTCTTCAGCCTTGTCTTCTTCTTCTTCTTCTACTTCTTCTTCTTCTTCTTCTTCTTCTTCTTCTTTCATTCACTTGAAATGTGTCTATAACTGCAATGTTGTCTCTTATATGAACTTCACTGTCTTTTTTTAGTTCACTCACTGGTCCATAGTTTTATCTTCCACTGTTGCTTCTCCAGGCAGTTGCCTTGGATCCTTCACAAGAAGTTCATGATGCGTTTTGTTCTTCTTCTACTCCTGCCTTTCATCTCCTAATGGAGCACAAGCCCTCTAGTGTCACTAGAAAGTCCTCCCTTGGATCCCACAGGGCAAAACAAAATAGGACACACAGACAAAGGAATTAGAGACAAAGAGGAATAAAACTCATGCCAAGCTCTTTGTAGATCTCATGTCATGATTGGGTGAATCTTGCAGCTAAAGTTGTCTATGAGATGAGGTTTACACTCTCACGCCAACCCTGCTTAGTTGCATCATATGGCATGCTTGGTAGATTACAGTGTTACTGTTCTTTACATGCTGTTCTTTTTTCTTTTCTTTTTTTGCATATCCCTTTTTACAGGACATTTCTGTCAACACCAGTATTTCCCTGCTGTTGTTGATGTCTTGGCAAGTTTATGTTCAGCAGTTTGCCATTGCTTTCTGAATGGCCGGCTTCCATACCAATTCATTAAAACCTAGCGCAATGCGGTTTGCTGCCAGATCGCGCGCAGCTGTGTTTCGAACGCGGGTAAGCGGGATTACAAACTGCGTCCATAACCCCTTCGCTACACATGCTGTTCTACTGGAACGTAATTAAGTACATTCTGCCTTGATAAGCTGAGCCAAGATCTTGAGGGCTTCAAACCCTGAATTCCCAAATTAGCAAGGGAGAGCTCTATCCTCCAGAGAAGACACACCTTGCACACTGACAACACAATCAATCAAGAATACTTACATTTTCCTTGATTACAGATAGACTCCCAGTTACTCCAAGCAAACGAAACGAAACTGACTCCAGCAGCCAGAAGAGTGAGGGAGAGAGAGCAATCTACATGTCTGTTTGTGCCACTGCCCACAGATACAAACAAGTGTCTCTCCACATCCTGTTTCCTCTCACCTCCAAATTGTAATGGTTTTCGCCAATACTGTCTGTTTAATAGATTTTCCCCACAATTTTTTTTTTTAAACATGAGTGCTCCAACTCTGTGAAAAGAACAAACAAAAAATGGCCTTATGTCTGGGTGTAGTGAAAGAGGGTTTTAGGAGTTGAGATCGGTTTTTACTTGTTTAAACATATTTTTAGATGACTCTTGACATGAGCATTGTGTGTGTGTCATGCTGTGTGTGTTTGTCTTATAGGGATTCAGAACACATTTACAGTTACAACTGTGGTGTTGCTGAGAGTTGGAGTGAGAGAGAGATAAAGAGATGCAGCGAGAGATAGAGAGTGAGAGAATGTGGGGGGGGGGGGGGGGGGGGGGTGAGAGAAATGGGAGGGGGGATGAGAGTCTGACTGATGGATAGATGGAGAGAAGGGAAGAAGTTGAGAGAGAGGGGTGGAATGAGAAATTTGAGAGAGAGGCAGAAGGGACAGATGAGGGATCAAGGTATGAACTTGAGAGAATGACCCAGAGACTGGGAATGAGAGGGAGAGAGAGAGAGGAGGGAGGGACAGATGAGGATAGGGAGAAAATAGAGGGATGACAGGAGGTAGGTCAGAGACAGACAGACAGACAGACAGACAGACAGGCAGGCAGGCAGGCAGGCAGGCAGGCAGGCAGGCAGGCAGGCAGGCAGGCAGGCAGACAGACAGACAGACAGACAGACAGACAGACAGACAGACAGACAGACAGACAGACAGACAGACAGACAGACAGACAGAGATTGGGAAAGATGTGAGATTTTGATAGCAAAGAACACATAAATAAACAAATAAAAAAGGAAATGGAGGGAGGAGAGAGGGAAATGACAGCATAAGAGTGACGAAAGAAGAAGGCATGAGACAGGCAGGCAGGCAGGCAGGCAGGCAGGCAGGACAGACAGGCAGGCAGGCAGGCAAGCAGGCAGACAGGGGGGGGGGGGGGGACAGACAGACAGACAGACAGGGGGCAGGCAGGCAGGCATGTTTGCTAGACCTGTCATAACCTATGACAGGTCTAGCAAACCGGCAGGGAATTTACTTGATCTTATAAACATGCTCATGAATCAGGGACAATATAAAATGACACAAAGTAGTGCAGCTTTACATAACAGAATTATGACATATTCTGTTATGTAAAGTTGCACTACTTCTGTGTCATCTTATATTATTTACATTTCACAGCCTTTACCGCAGTTCCACCCAATTTTATTCATGAATCAGGGAGGAAATTGGAGAAAAGTAGCTAGTCACAGGTGCTGGAACTTCAATAATGCCTCCCCATGAAGCCTAATAGCATACATGGAAGACAACAATGACAACAACAACTATAATTATAGTAAAAGTAAATAAAGGACAACCCCCCCCCCCTTTCCCCTCGACTTAAGGCATACTGGTATATGGTGCTACCCCCATTTTGTATAGACCAGCTGGCACTCTGTGAGTGATCTGAATATCAAGCCAGGCAACTTTACTTTCCAGAAAATTTAACGGCATCCATTTTAGAATGTCAACCAAGGTTTTTTTTTTTTTTAAATCCTTGGGTACTTCATTTTTAATTCACCACAAACAAGGGAATCCCGGGAGTTCCTGGGAAATCACATGACACCAGGGTTATTCCATAGTGGGTGTAGGGTTGTGTTGATATAATGTGCAACTTTATGTGATGTGAAAAACTGTGCAACAGAGAATCATATCAATTGATTGTGTTGTCAATCACTTCCAATTGAGTGTGTGGTGAACTGCTAGACCGATCGATGAATGCAATAAATGTTCTGTTTCGGCAATCCAACCGGATCTAGGTCAGTGCTAAAAATAACTATGTGGTTGTTTGCGGTGAATTAAAAATGAAGTACCAATCCTTGCCTTAATACGGATTCAAATATGTAAGTACCGGACCAGCAAGCAATTATGCCATCTATTAGGCTACCATTGCTATTTCATCATCATCCAGTGCCTTGCCAGCTGACATGGGCAATCAAGCCTCTCCACAAATTACGATCTCTGACGTCATGGATCAATTTGTGTATTAACATCAATTAGTGTATTAACACCCATGTGTGCCATGACACAAGACTGTAAAGAATCTTCTCATGCTGTCTTCTTCTATCTCTCTTTCCACAAATCTTTCTGGTTGTCACAACATGTTGCAGTTTTTGCCTTCTCATAACGTGGAAAAAATACAATGAATGCCTCTTTCTGATGTTTGTGATAAGTTGTCATTGCCATTCAGTTTCCTTTAAAACATATAATTACAAATATAATATTAGTCAATGACTAAAAACAGAGTCAAATGTGAATAGAGGGTGTGAGAAATGAAAGACAGTTTGTCAAGCTTTTTAAACATATTTTAAACACATGTTTTTCATCTTAGCTAAAGACCAGTAGTAACCTTGATGGTATAGTGGCTAATGCACTTGCTTTCAAGAAAGTGATTTGGGTTCAATCCCAAGATTTGGTCCTACTGAAACAGCTCTAGGGCTGATATGTTCCGGATAATTTTCAGATTTTTTTTCAGGGAAGGAAGGTAGTGAAGGACTGGCCTTATTATGTCTTGACATAGAATATATAAAGGTCATTTCACATCCCAGCGGCAATATTCGCAATGGGCTAACTCTACCTAAATACCAGCAACCCACATCTGTCAGTTGAAGGTGAGTGACTGTGAGATTAATGTGTCTTCTAATTCTTCTTTTCATTAAACTGGAATCTGTATCTGTGAGTTTTGTTTCCTGCATTAAGACAGTTCATAAATAAACACACAAGTATTGTTTGGTGCTTGTAGTAGTAGATAAAAGAAGTAGAGACTAGAGGACGCACTAGACAACAGTCTCTGGTCTCTTCTTCTTTTATCTACTTCTATGAGTGCCAAACAATACATGTGTGTTTATTTATTAACTGTCTTAGTGATCTCAAAGAGTTCCCAAACTGATGTGTCTGTGATTGTTGCTGCATGAAGTGCACGGTCTTCTGTAGATCCTGCAGGCTGCCATGGTTGGACATCTAGGTGTGTTTAATCCATGATAGACCAGACCTTTCTGAGCTGCATTTGTGCACTGTAGTAGTATATGCAGTCTGAGGTATTTACCAGCATGTAAACACTGCTGAATACCCTATGTCTGCATACATGTAAACACAGCTGTATAATCTGGATTTACTTACATGTAAACACTGCTGTAAAACCTGCATCTGTCTACATGTAAACACAGCTCAAAAACCTAGATTTTCCTTCATGTAAACACAGCTTTGAAACCTATAATTGCCTGCATGTAAACATGCTGTAAAACCTAGTATTTGCCTGCATGTAAACACACCTGTACAACATAGATTTGCCAGCCTGTAAACACTGCTGTAAAACCTAGATTTGCCCTCATGTAAACACTGCCGAAAAACCTTTCTCTGAACGCATGTAAACACTGCTGTAAAACCTAGATTTCCTGCATGTAAACACTTCTAAAACCTAGATTTGCTTACATGTAAACACTGCTGTAAAACCTAGATTTTCCTGCATGTAAACACTGCTGTAAAACCTACATTTTCCCGCATGTAAACACTGCTGTAAAACCTACATTTTCCCGCATGTAAACCACTGCTGTAAAACCTACATTTTTCCGCATGTTAAACACTGATGTAAAACCTAGATTTGCCCACATGTAAACACTGCTGTAAAACCTAGTTTGCCTGCATGTAAACACAGCTGTGAAACCTAGATTTTCACACATGTAAACATGCTGTAAAATGTAGATTTTCCTGCATGTAAACGCAGCTGTACAACCTAGATTTGCCAGCCTGTAAACACTGCTGTAAAACCTAGATTTGCCCTCATGTAAACAGTGCCTTAAAACTTTTTTTGAACGCATGTAAACACTGCTATAAAACCTAGATTTTCCTGCATGTAAACACAGCTATAACACTTAGATTTGCCAGCATGTAAACACTGCTGTAAAACATAGATTTGCTTACATGTAAACACTGATGTAAAACCTAGATTTGCCTTCAAGTAAACGCTGCTGTAAAACCTTTCTTTACCCGCATGTAAACACTGCTGTAAAACCCAGATTTGCTTACATGTAAATACAGTTGTAAAACCTAGATTTTCCCCACATGTAAACACTTCTGTAATACCTAGATTTGCTACATGTAAACACTGCTGTAAAACCTACATCTGCCAACATTTAAACATGCTGCAAAATCTAGATTTGCCTACATGTAAACACTGTTGTTAAAACCCTAAATCTGCCTACATGTAAAACACAGCTGTAAAACCTAGATTTTCCCACATGTAAATACTGCAGAAAATATATATTTGACCATTCAAACACTGATGTGAACCTAGATTTTCCCCATGTAAACACTGTTGTAAACCTAACTTTGTCCACATGTAATAATAAAATAATAACGTTTGTTCCATATCCTTTACAGCAAATTCCCCACTGGTTGGAACCACTGCTTTACAGGATGTCACAGTCAACCCAGCATTTTTCAGCTGTTTGTGATCTCTTGGCAAGTTTACATTCAGTAGTTCGCAATTGCTTTCTGAAAGACCGGCTCTCTTACTATTGTATGAAAATGCAACCCAAAGCGGTCTGTTGCTAAATCGCCTGCAGAACTTTATGTACATGTGGCTATAGGAACTGTTCTGAATTTAAAGATATAAACACTATTTTATTGACAGCAGCCAAACTAAACAACCACAGTGGCACAATGACTAGTGCACTTACCACTCACCTACTAATCATAGGTTCAAATTCCCCACAAGACAAGACATGTTTGTGAACACAAGGCTCTCAGGTAAACCCATAAAATAATCATCAGAACATTTGGTGAAAGAAAATGATGCCAGCATGCCACTGACCACATCAACTATCAAATGCTGTTTGGTTGATTATATACTGGTTTAGTACCATATCCACATATGCTTGCTTGCTGGTCTGGTGGTTGAATGTTCGAATCCCCACTGAGGCAGATTTGTTTAATTAACATGGGCTGACCCATCCTAAAATGGGCACCAGGAAATGTCCTGTCGGTGTGATACTGACCACATCATCTATTGAGTGTCACTTGGTCTATACAAATATGGAGTTAGTTAGTCACAGTTCCAACTTCACGGCAACGGGTCGTCCCCATTATGCTCTGTTCCTGTGCCAGTGAATATCACACAAAATTCTCCTCACTGCCCCATGTGAAAAGTGGAAAAGACAGGAGTATCAACTAACAGCCTGCACAGGTATACTGTGCATAATGCTAATGCCAGAATGCCAACACAAAAGTCCGCCACCAAAAATACAGTTCATCGTCGATGGAAGCGGCTGTCACTAGAAAACCAGCAGTCAGACATTACTGCATAAGGCAAACTCAGTTAGTTCAGCGACTGGTCGGCCGCCAATTTCCTGAACATGCAGTTCATGCTACAAACATCTGCGGACAGATGTAAAAGCATTCCACACAAAATTCACAGCTGACAGCGTCACTCCACGCACTCAACTCTGTAGCAGAGTGACAGAACCATGCACTACCAGTCCAACATGAGGAAAATGTGTATGCAAAACCGTAACCACAGGCATAGGCACTCCAGAGGCCTTAACCGGTGTTAGCACCACACACCCTATATGTCTCAAGGTGTGAAAAAGGGTCCTTTACGTTTTCTTACCATATCCACAACATGTCATTATGGCAATGAATTGTGGTTTTTTTAGGTCTTACTCATGAAGAATGTTACAGATTTGCTTGGCTAGCAAATCAATTACATGGAAAGTCTGAATCAAGAGCTGATTGTGTGGGCATCATCAAAGGTGGCAAATTTGTCCCAGTGGCTATGAAAAGAAATATTGCTTGGCTAGCGAATCCATTATGTGGAAAGTCTGAATCGAGAGCTCATTGTGTGGATGTCATCTGCAGACTGCATTCTTCTGGCCTCCAAAGGTGCAATAATAATAGTATAGTATATATATATAATAATAGTGCAATACTAATACAGTAAGTTAGTTAGTCAACAGATCATCCTCATTGCACATCAAACCATTTAGTCCATAAGTGCTCTGATCCCCTCCCCAGTAAATTCTGCAGCAGTGTAGCGGCTCACGACAGCAGTTCTGTGTTGGTTTATTAAATACAGAAAGTGAAACTAAGCAGCCATGTGCAGAACATGACAAATCCTTGGGTGAGAACAGTAACAGAGCACTATGTGTTGGCTCTGCAATTATGGAAGCCTCCTTACATAGTGTGGATTGCCCATCGTCTGCCCCTGCCTTCCCTTGAGGGCAGATTGGCATGTGTTAGGTTATTCCAGGGACCCCTCCCGTTGATGGATTGATGAAGATGACACCACAACACTGAGAGCTTGGAACATCCTATGAAACACCCATGAAGATTAACCCTTGTCACAAAAATGCCAGAAGAAGCCGTAGGTGTCAGCCGAAAGGCAAAAATATCGCAGTTCTGCTCTAAACAGGCACAACACAGGATTTTTGTCCAAACTAACATTTCAGATGAATGAAGACGAAGAAGATTATTACAGACATGTCTTTAGCAGAATCTGGCTGGGGAAACCATTCTCTGCATATCAATAAAAGTAAAGATTTCCTGTCTTTTAAATGTATAAATTATTTTGTGATGTGTATAAATGGGTTCAAGGCAAGATGTTTGATTTCACTGCACCGGGTTCTATCCCATAAAGCTCGGTCTTCTTTCCACAGTGTAGTGTGCAAAATGCATTATACAGAACAAGAACTCCACCGCGCCAGCAATGACCTTCAAGGGCCTCTGAAAAAACTGCAATCAGGAACCAAATGATGGAATTTGAAAATCAGCCCATCACCTTCACAGCATAAGGCAGACCCTCACGGAGGCATGTATAATTCAGCATAACCGACAGTGGACAAACTAGTGGTCAGTTTCTTATGAGGAAACATAAGGAAATAGTCATACAAATACATTCAAATTTACGTTTGAAATTTGTGGGACAACAGAATACTACATTGGCATTTACAAAAAGTTAAATTAGAGCATGAGATATACTCTCCACATGTGATGAATTAGTGAAATTGTAGAGTAAGCAAACACTACCTTGTACATTGCACATATTAGGACCTTGTATAGAAAGCTCTTTATAAACTTATGCTGAAAAGCATAAGAGAACAGTCAAAGAAGTAGAATAATTTGTGTTGTCCAGGTTAAAGTAAGCTAATTGTTCTGGGAAACATCTAATGGCAGTGTAAATGTGGTCTCTGAGGAAAATGCAAAGAGTACCATGGACTAACAGAAAAATGAAAGAGGCAGTCTTTCAAGACACAAATGAAAACCATAAACTGATCCGAGAAATGAAATGTAGACAGTAAAGATTTATTTGGGTATGTTATGAGGGGGGAAATAGTCGTTAAAAGTTAGTGTCAGCTAGCAAAAATGACGGGAAAAGAGGTAGGAGAAAGCAAATAGGTAAGTATCTGGATGGTCTGGCCATACGACATAATCAGGACAAAAAACACAGACCTGATCAAAGTACCTGCTAATAGAGTGATTTGATGAACCATAAGCTGATCAGCATGGTGCATGATGATGATCATGAAATGTCATTTCAATTTGTGCCAATCACTTCTTCTCCTGCCTTTCAACTCTCAAACATAGCAGAGACACTTGACCAACTCACTAGACCAACTAGTTTAACCAACTCACTTGACCAACACACTTGACCAATGCATGCTAAGGCTTATAGAGGCTCGAATTGCATCGGTAACTTACAGGGTATGTGAGCTGGCCGCTCAAAAAGCAATGGCAAACTAATGAGCGTAATCTTGCCAAGAAATCAACAATCAGCTGAAAGATGCTGATGTTGACAGCGATGTCCTGTAAAGGATATGCAAACATTTTTTTTTCCAGTTTTATAGAAGAATACTGAAAATTAATTAATTGCACAGCCAAAATGAGCAGTCTGGATGTTTTGAGGGAAGCTGAGTCGCAAAGACAATTTATTATAAACATCAGAAAGAGGCAGTCATCGTTGTTTGGCCACATCATAAAAAGACAAATACTGGAACATGTGACAACTGGAAAGATTTGAGGAAAGAGAGATAGAGGAAGACAGCGTGAGAAAATGCTTGACAATCTTGTGTTATAGCACGGAAGGAAGTCAACACACAAATTGATCCATGCCGTCAGAGATCGTAAATTGTGGAGAGGCATGATCACCCACACCAGCCGGCACGGCACTGGATGATGATAATGATTGGTTGGATTAGGCAGCTGAAGTTTTGTATGAGATGAGATAGCCAGTTTCGTGCCAAGCCTCCTGAGTGAGCTGTTATGACACGTGTGATAGGTTATAGTATTACTGCTCTTTGTGTAACTTATAACAAATGCATTTATACAACAAGATCTGAATATTGAAGAAGGCTGGCTACTAAAGACAATACAATAAAACAAAAAAAACTGAAATATATTGGTCACTTGAAACATCATGAAAGTTTGGAGAGATCAATAATTATGAGCAAAACAACTGAACGTTCACATAACAGAATATAAATCTACATGTACAAGTCACTGTGAATATTCAAAACAATGGAGGGGTATATGACCGGGAAGAGAAGAAGAGGAAGGTCAAAGAGAAGATGGATGCAGGATGTGACAGATGATCTTCAGATGGGTGTATCGGACGCGGGACATCTTGCTTATCACCAGGAAGTTTTCTGGAAGGTTGTTATGGAAGCGAGGTTCTGTAAAGGACATACTACTGAATGAATGAGTGCTTCACTTATGAGTTCTGGAAAAACATGTTCTGTGTGTTCTGTAAAGGGCATATTACTGAATGAATGAATGCTTAACTTATGAGTCACGGAAACACACAGGTGATCAATCCCTTGGTGGAGAATTGATGCATGACAAGGCAGACGTGGTTGCGGCCTTGTGGGAGCACGTGCACACCTCGGAGGAGCAAATGGATTACCATGGTCTGCCAAGAATGAGACAGCGAGGAGTGATGAGGGTATCTGGCCGACGCTCGACACTCAGAGGAAAGGCAAGACGGACATATAATCAGATTGCTGCTGGTACTATTGGTGTTGGAACTCTTCGCTGGCTGCTGAGGATGGGGATGGAGCATTTATGGGAATGCCCCGATTGCTGTGATGTCGGTTCCTAAATCAATCAATCAATCAATCAATCCCTTGCAATATATTGCAGTTATCGACTTCACACTTTGTACTATTATTACTAGCATCGTCGTCATGTGCCTGTCATCTGGCATAGGCGTTCATATCTTTCTACAGATCTCTGTCATTTCAGGCTAATTAAAACGTCATGAATGTACAAGTAACTATATGCACAAAATATAGAAATCAAATTTACAAGTAACTGTATGTGCTCAAAAGATAGAAATAAAATTTACACATAACCGTATGTGCTCGAAATATAGAAATCAAATCTAGAATGTACAAGTAACCGTATGTGCACAAAACATAGAAATCAAATCTAGAATGTACAAGTAACCGTATGTGCACAAAACATAGAAATCAAATCTAGAAAGTACAAGTAACCATATGTGCACAAAACATAGAAATCAAATCTAGAATGTACAAGTAACCGTATGTGCACAAAACATAGAAATCAAATCTAGAATGTACAAGTAACCGTATGTGCACAAAACACAGACATCAAATCTAGAATGTACAAGTAACCGTATGTGCACAAAACATAGAAATCAAATCTAGAATGTAGAAGTAACCGCATGTGCACAAAACATAGAAATCAAATCTAGAATGTAGAAGTAACTGTATGTGCATAAAACATAGAAATCAAATCTAGAATGTACAAGTAACCGTATGTGCTCAAAACATAGAAACCAAATCTAGAATGTACAAGTAACCGTATGTGCTCAAAACATAGAAATCAAATCTAGAATGTACAAGTAACCGTATGTGCATAAAACATAGAAATCAAATCTAGAATGTAGAAGTAACTGTATGTGCTCAAAACATAGAAACCAAATCTAGAATGTACAGGTAACTGTGCACAAAACAGAGATCAAATCTAGAATGTACAAATAACTGTATGTGCACAAAACATAGAAATGAGATCTAGAATGTACAAGTAACTGTATGTGCTCAAAACAGAAAATACATCAACATGCACAAAATAACTGAATGTTCACATAACAGAATATAAATCTACATGTATAAGTCACTTAATATTCACAAAACATCGGAAACACATCAGGAATGCAATGAAACATGTTCAATTGACTGGCATCATCATCATCATTAGTGGTTTGCTAATTTCAAGGTAATGTGCTTTTCCACATCCTAAGATCTCCAACAGCATGCATCACTTTGTGCACTGACACCATACTGTGCCACGACACAAGCAAGGCTGTCTCTTGCTGTCATCACCTGCCCTATCTCTCTTTTCCACGATCTTTCCAATTGTCTTCTCTTCTATAACATAATAATAATAACTTCTAACGATGCCCAAAAAAATTATGACCACCTCTGTAATTATGTTTGTAATAAGTTATCTTTGTGTCTTAACCTCTTTTAAAATGTTTAGATTATTCATTTTAGCCATACAAGGGCTTTTTGGCTGTTTTAAAACCACATGTCTGAATACTGAATATCAATACATTCACAGAAGAACTTTACTTTATTAGAACCCACATCCCAAAAATCTACTTAAAAAAAAACAAAACTATACTCGGTCAACTCTCAAGTAAACACGTAGTCACATCACAGCGAACAGAAGACATAAATAGTAAATAGCTTATGCAAAATACAAACAAACAGCTAGTTTATTACAAAGACCGTAGTTCTGTTTATGGTTTAACTATTAGTTGTGCATAAAAAGAAGCAACAAACCCGAAAGAACTTGGCGAAAACTAGAAACTAATTGAACCTAGGTCCAACTTTGAAAATCCCGGAAGTTTCTGTTGTCGTCTGCTGCAGGGTTGCCACTTTTCTTTGACAGAAAACATCTAAAAACGGAACAAACAATATCTAGAAATATTTAGATTGTGTTGACAAACATCTATAATTTTTTTTTTTAAACATCTAGATTGAGAAAGTAAGAAATTACATAGATATTGATGTGACTTACCCTATAGAATCATGTTCTCATCTTCACAAGATCCACAGGATAAACTTAGCTTGGATGATGAAGTTAAAGCTTCAGATTCAAAATGACTCTGATATGCTTTAGCTGTTCCAATTTCTTTTAATACACGATCAGGGAGCTGATAAGTTGAACAGCATTTTCCTACTCTCATCAGGCCAAATCTTATTGTCAAGATAGCATTTAAGAGGTCAAGTTTCATCCTATTTCTTAGTTTACATTTTATATAATTCATAGTACTGAAAACTCTTTCCACATCAGCATTTGAATGGGGTAGTATCTCAAACCTGGACTTTATCCAAATCACACCTTCGCAAAATCAACACCTGCGAGATGAGGTCCCTGAGGAGAGCTGCCAACCTAACAATCCGAGACTGAGTAAGAAATGCTGTTATCAGACAGACTGTGGGATCAAAACCTTGTGCCACATTTATTGGGAGGCAGAAGATCAAGTGGTTTGGCCATGTCGTTAGAATGCAACACCAGGCACTCTTCCGACAGACGGGTCTAAATAGTTCTGCAGTGAATAATTTTATATAACTAACCCTAACCCTAACCATAATCACTTATTCACTGCAAAACTATTTAGACCCGTCTGTCGGAAGCGTGCCGAAAATGGATTGACGACATCAAAGACATTGTACAATCACACGGAATGACACTATCCAGTGCCGCCCACTGGGCGTTGGAACGCAAATTATTCCTCCCCACGACGCTTGACGGCAGAAGTGGAAGATGATGATGATGATGATGATGATGATGATGATGATCATCATCATCATCATCATCATCATCATCATCATCATCATGATCATGATCATGATCATGATCATGGCAGACATCGCACATTCAAAGAACTCACAGAATGGACTGTTACTACCTGAGGCATCTTTAAATTGTCGTACTTCACTCCAAAAAGCTTCAGTTTCTGTTTAGATTGCCCAGTACCAAATTTATTTTGGTTAACTGACATTCTGCTTCCGCCACACTATTATCAGTAGCCCCTAAAAATTTCATAACTTGACAATATTTAGGTATGGCCTTTACTGGCTGAAGTATGTTGTTAACAGAAAAGAGTGAAATATTTTTCAATACATCTAAATTTTCAGGGAGTCTCTGCTTCAATTGCTTCAATAATGAGACAAGAAAATCTTGACAGCGCTTTCTTAAATTGTTCTCTTCATTTTCTGTTAACAGTCCTTTAGTTTTTAAACCATCAATTTTTGATTCGATTTGGTATCCCAGGTATGGCTTAGGAGCCAAATAGCTCTCTATAATAATGCAAGTGAACAAATCAGCTTTAGATGTTGGCAATGAAAGTCTTTGACAATTGGGTGAAATAGCAAAGTGAGATAGTCAAGTAATTTAACTTTATCAACATTTTAGATTCCAACAGTTTAACTTTTTGCACTTCACTTAGAATGGGTTGTAAAAAGAGAAAGAATGCCATTTTTTTTAATCACTGTACATTCCATATAGTATTTCTGCTGTGTAGCACTTTTCACTTTGTATTGTTATTTCGAAGTGTTTTCAGCTCCAATCAATGGCTCACAATTATTTCAACAGCTGGTTGAATTGATAACCATCTAGTTTTGCAATATGACAGAATTTTCAGTGGTGAGGAACTATCATGTAATGCTTTATATAAATGATTGTATCGCTGTTGTCTGACAGATGATTGGAGAACCAGTTATGTGTTTCAGCAATAGGGAATTCCAAATTCCTTGGTAAACATTCTGGTGAGGCATGTGATAATGCTAGCTGCAAGGAATGACACGCACATTTTATGAGGATTGAAGATGGGATATCTTCCTTCAATTCTGCATAAACGCCCTGGTTGATACCAACCATTACCGATGCATTATCGGTACAAATTGCAGCCAAAGTCACATGAAAAAGAATCACAATATCGGCATCACAGCAATAATTCGCTTCACAATGAGTTTCAATCAATCAATAATGTGCCATGCCGGAAAGCGTGGGCGGTCATGACTCGCCATTTCACTCGATCACCAGAGTCGTGGATCAGCTCAGTGTTCCTGTCTCGTCCATGCCACGTGGCCAAGCCATCCTGGTATTTTCCTCTCAGTCTTCCTCTTGGTCTGTTCCCCTCGATCTTGCCAGTTGTCAATAAGTTCTCCAATCCATTTACAGTGAGTTTACAGTTCAAATAATGTTACGATGATTTATGCGCACTTTTACTCATTACCGGGGGATTGCCAGATTGTTGAGCGTTGACCCAAGTCAGATCAAAGTTTAAATAATGGCAGTTACCATAATTTACGTGCGTCGAGACCATACAAAAAATGGGTAATAAATACTTTAGACAGTAATAATTAAATGACTCCAAAAGAAAAGTCAAATCTATAAAATATCTAACGCCAAATGAAAAACATCTAGAATTACATCTAACATCCAAACGTCAAAAAAAAAAAAAAACGACATCTAGACGCCGGCAAAAACATCTAGATCTGGATGTTAAACATCTTGAATGGCAACCCTGTTCTGCTGCTCAAGTTAAAATATCTGGGTCTGTTGGACACGAAACAATGATATGTTTTCTATATTGGAGTATCATTCACTCATTCAGTAGCATGTCTCTTGCAGAACCTCGCTCCAAATAACAACCTTCCGGAAAACCTCTCGATCTTAAGCAAGATGTCCCGCGTCCAACACATCCATCTGGAGATCATCCGCCACATCCTGCACCCATCTTCTCTTTTGCTGTCCTCTTCATCTCTTCCCAGGCTTATAACCCTCTGTTATTGTTCTCTCCAAACATTCGTGACGTTTCAAGTGGCCAAAATATTTCCTTTTTTTAAAATCGTCTTTGATAGCCAACCTTCCTCAATATTCAGCTCTTGAAGTATGGATGCATTTGTTCGTTTCGTTATCCAAAATATTCCTAGAACTCGCCTATAACATGTAAATTCAAAGGCATTTACGCCCTGTTCAGCTTGTTTAGTAAGTGTCCAGAAGTATGGTTTGCTTAAAAGTTGTTGAGTTGTGTTGTGCTAAGAACCGACATCACTGCACTCGGGACATTCCCATACGCACTCAGGACATTCCCATACGCTCTCCGCCCCCTTGTTCAACAACAAGCGAAGAGTCACACTACTAATCGTTCCCATTGCTATCTGATTGAAAGTTCTCTTGGTCTTTCCTCTCAGTTTTGAGATTCTTCCAGAACCCCTGTCGATCCCCCGCAATCTAATTCTTTCCACAAACAGGTTCTTAATCTGTTCCCCGCCTTCTCAATCTGGTTCCACGCACGACCACCTCTCCCTTTTCCATATGTAATCTACCACCCAGAGATGCATTTCCTGTCCCGCCTATCTATCTGTTCATTCCTCGCACTCCCGCATGGCCAGGGCAAAAAATCCATACAATTCTCACAATATGTGACCTGTGAAGCCAGGTGGACCATTCCACATGAAAGATTCCATTCTCCACCTTACAAAGCATACTCTTTGAGTCCATAATGAATGTAGTGTGTATTGCAGTGGTCTCCTCTAACCAACGGAATACCGATGTTACTGCTTCCACCTCCATTCTCATGCGGGAGGTTGTGGTCTCATACGCCAGACTCTCCTTTTTCAAGAATAACCCATTAGCCTTCGCAATGAAACCCTAACCACTGCGTCTGTTACTCACCACTGACCCATCGGTGTAGATGACTTTGTCACCCTGATGTGTGTTACTCTGGATCAGTTGTTGCACCTCAAACTCTGTGCAGTCCGCCGCCAATTCTCTGCACTCACGACCCAGTCTTACTATTACATTGTGCCAGTCCGACATGTCTTGCGGTACTTTAACCCACTCTTGTTCACGGTCTTTGGTTTCTAGATCACACGCCTGTGCCATCCAGGGCCTCCCTCGTCTTAGTCTATGACCCTTGACCATATCCATGTAAAATAAAAATGTTGCATGTTCTTTGCAGGACGTTGCGATCAACCCCATGATGATTTTAGATCATGTGTATAGTGTGAAAAACAACACAGATAAACCATCATAGCCTAGGATGAATGGTGCAGCTGTGAATGATCACAAGATCTGGGTGGCATTCAGTACTCTGAGAAAAAGCCGGGCGGTTTGTCGCGTAACGTATACTACTAGGATGGAATTGGATCCACGTAGATACTAAATAGACTTCTACGAATAGAGAATCTAACCACTGTTGAAGAAGCGATCAAATGGCTCGCAATTCTAGAAGAATGATTATCAAAGTCCCAGAATGGATCACTACTTCTAAACAGTGCCAGGCGGAAAGTTATGACGACTAACTGTACTAACACACGAAGACAGTATGTCAAGTTATTCCTGCTAACGTGCCGGGAAGAATAATGAGCCCCCACTGCCTAATGTATTCTCACACAACAGGAGATAAGACAGAATGATACGTATAGATGTAGTCCTTTCACTCGTCACACAATCTGATGATGCTAATTCTAAAATGACAGACGCAGTTGTTAAAAGTACAAATATAACATAACGTTTAATCTCTACGACCTACTGCCATAAAGA
>JACEFZ010018013.1:0-37500 GCA_014155875.1 Cepaea nemoralis | reverse complement strand
TTCTTATATGTACACGAGAAATAGAAGAATCCACGGATGTTTATCATCACGCATATATTAGGATGCCGGTCTCCCAGGCGAAGGTTTTAAGGACGCTGTTCGTAATTCCGTATACTCACGTAAAAAACACACCTGCTCGAGGTTCGGCAGCGGATCGCGTCGCGTTACTTACCGAGATACGTGAACCGGTCGTTAAGAAAGCAATGGCAAACTACTGAACGTAAAACTTGCCAAGAAATCATCAGCAGCTGAAAAATGCTGGTATTGACTGCAATATCCTGTAATTAGGATATGCATATGCATAAGCATATGCATATATATATATATATATATATATATATATATATATATATATATATATATATATATATATATATATATATATATATATATATATATATATAGAAGGAAACAATGAAATAGACATAAAAGGGCACATTAGTAAAGTAAAAAGTAATCGATCCATTTATACACATTGAGCCGCTTTATTATTATTACAGTAAAAAGTAATGGATTTTTTAAAACACATTGTGATTTTATTGGTATAAGGTGCTGGACACATATTTTTATAGAGCTTGGAGAGACTGGTTCGCTATGGAGTGACCAGAGGATCTCACCGACACTCAATACCCAGAAGAAAGACCTGTCGACACATAATCAGACTGCAAATGATACCATTAGTATTGGGACTCTTCGCTGACTATTGAAGATGATAACGGTGCCCGTATGGGATTGTTCCGAGTGCTGCGATGTCGGTTCTTGACTCAACTCAATGCATACTTTTATAGACATGTCGGAACTGTGTGGGTGATATGTTCAATATCACGTCGAACGCCTTCACTTAAAGGACACTTCAAGATCACCAAGATAAGCTGGCTGAATATGTGATCATCATCGTCATGTACCATACTGATAAGCGTCGACGCCAATTTTTCGCCATCTCACACGATCACCAGAGTCGTGGATCAGCTCTGTGGTCTTGTCTCGACCATGCCACATGGTCAAGCCAAACATATATTTATTTCTCAGCCTTCCTTTGGTTCTTTTCCCCTTAGTCTTGCCAATTGTTACCAAGTTCTCTAGTTTATTTCTTCGTATTGTAGGGACATATCAACATTGAATAATAAATAATATTTACTGGAACCAAGTAGCAGCAATTAAAGTAGGAAATATAGAAGGTTGTTACGAACAGATAAAGCTAGGAGTACGACAGGGGTGTTGTCTTGTCACCAGATCTGTTTCACCTCTAGTAGTAGTAGTAGTAGTAGGCCTCTTTCAGTCCTGAAGGACTATAGAGTTGTGCCGTTGGGGAGGTACTTGACAGCACCGCTGGTGACTGTATAGATTTGTGGCCTGAGCCAACCCTGGCATTGAAATCCCCCGGGATAAAATGATGTTGTTTCTCTGGTGTTTCACTGACTTCTTTGCTAAGGTCGTCATAAAACTTGATTTTGGATTCTCATGCTGCAGTTAGTGTTGGGGCGCAAACGCTTATAATACTAACTGGGCCTGCCTTTGTCTGGAGTTGGAGCTTCAGTATTCTTTCAGTGCCATCACTTGGTGGTATGATAGAATTAAGCAGCTTGTTTCTGATAGCGAAGCGAACTCCATGCTCCCTGGTCTCTCCGCATGGCTTGCCATGCCAGAAGAAAGTGAAATCCCTCTCCTTGATGTTTCCAGATTCTTGGAGTCTGGTCTCTTGCAGGGCGACAATGTTTATCCCCAGTCTGAGTAGTTCGTTGTTTATCACTGCAGTTTTGCGGACATCCACAATCTCGTTTAGATCGTCTGAAAAGCCAGGGGTAATGGCTCGTACGTTCCATGTTCCCAGCCTTAGGGCCGGTTGTTTTGTTCTTTTTCTTGTTGCTAGGTGTATAGATTGCGTTCCATGTGTCAGGATTATTTCCCTAAGCTCCACACACCCTCAGGAGCAGATGAACCGTGGTGAGACACCACCTTATTGACTGGAGGCTGCCCAGCTTAGGCGGGCGGTAGCTGTCTAGTGAGAAACGATGATCTCTCCCACCGCCAGAAGTAGCCCTGGTGCCTTGCTCTACGCCAATCGAGCATTAAGACTTATAACCGGCAAATGCTACTTCCCGTGTTGTGTCACCGCTTGGCGCGGTGCTGAAGTGACCTCTTCAGGGCACAAGCCTAGGCAATGGAAATCGGAGAACCAGCTGTTGCCTAGTAGCGAGTTCCCCCTCTCCACGTGGCCGATGTTGACCAAGGGAAAGGCAGTAGCCAATGCAACTTGGCTTCGGTGCCGTCGCAGGAGTTGCCAGAACTATGTTGTTTACAACATGGAACTGCCTTAGGGACTCCATCTCCAGATTTGTCCTCAGGGTTTACTCCCGAAGCCTTTCCCATATGGGTATACCCGCAAGGCAGCGGAGGTTTGAGATTTAGAGTTCCCTCTCTTAGAAGAGATACCAACAAAGGCTGACTAGCCTCCTCTGCCCGGGAATCAATAAGGAGGGAAGTCTACCATACTTCCTTCCTCGCAGTGACCATACTGATCGGATGATCGTAGCCATTGTCTCCATTGAGAGATCCTCTGCCCACCGTCGCTGACTTGAAACCATATCCAACAACTATCTGTCGGCTGCTCCCAAGTCCAATCCATCACCTGCTCACATGGCTTCACGTTACCCTGTTGGGGGGGGGGGGGGGGGGGGGGGGGGGGGGGGGGGGGGGGGGGGCTAAACCGGTACTCCACCTTGCCCAAATGTGTCCCGTAGGCTAGCGGAGGGAAGAAGGCATCTTACCTCTCCTTTGATAGGGGGTACCCCTACCCCGCTATCCAAAGCGGTTATATATTATAAAAATGGAGAAACAGTCATCTTCTTTTTATTTCTCAACTGCAGCATTTAGTTTAGACATAAACATTTCAGACTGACATCACGTTGCAGATTTAGTTTAACCATCAATTAACCCTTTTAGCCCCTCTATAGTGAAGTAATAATGAGAGAGATCAAAGAGAAGTCAGGAATACTAATCAGAGGTTATAATATAAATAATATACGCTATGCAGACGACACAGTATTGGTGGTGGAAAATGCAACAGACCTACAACAATTGTTGAACATTGTAGTAACAGAGAGTGTACATAAACGACTCTCCTTGAATATCAAGAAAACAGTACCAATGGTGGTATCAAAGAAAATAGTGACACGAAAATGTGACATAGAAATAGAAGGGGAGATTCTTAATCAGGTGGATAATTTTAAATACCTAGGGGCACTTATAACATCAGAAGATGTAAAACAGAGATTAAGAGCAGAATAGGGCAGGCAAAAGCCGCATTTCAGAAAATGAAGAGTATCTTATGAAATAAGTCACTATCAATTAATGTGAGAAAGAGAGTGCTAAAATGCTGTATAGAACCAGTTTTGGTGTATGGCAGTGAATCTTGGAATGTAAATGAACAAATTAGGAAGAACTTAGAAGCAACAGAGAAGTGGTATTTGAGACAAATGTTCCAATTTCCTTGGACAGCCATAGTAAATAACAATGATTGCCTGAAAGAGGCTAATGAAGCAAGAACACTATATACAACGATAAGAAAGAGACAAACCGCTTTCTTTGGTCATGTGATGAGAAGAGAGGCATTGGAGAACATCGTGACAACTGGAAAGATCGAGGAGAAGAGAGGCAGAGGCAGACCAAGAGAAATGATGCTGGACGGATTGAGACGGTGGCATGGAGGAATATCATCAGCAGAGTTGATCCAGAACACCAAAGATCGAGATCTGTGGAGAGCAATGAACGCCTACGCCAGTTGGCAGGGCACTTGATGATGATGATGATGATGATGATGATGATGATGATGATGATGATGATGATGATGATAACGTGCCCACACATGTTGACTGTCTACGTCAAATTCCTCTAATCAGTTGAAGGTTTTCATCTCCTTCTTGCTCCCCCGATGTGTCTCCACCTTGCCTTGGTGGGGGAGCTTGCGTGTAACTTCGACCTCATGTGCTTGCCGATGAATGAAAACTACATATCGGACAGCCTATGGGATAGGAGCCAGACTAAGAGAGACACAACCTGCTGTTCTGCAGGTAGACTGAGGATAGCAGTCAAAGGTTTAAATCAGGCGCACGAAGGCAGAATTTCTTGGTCCGGACAATACTCTAAGGCTCTCTGTCGAGGGTTTAGGCTGAACGCCTCTAAGCCATAAACCCTCCTATGTGAGAGCCGGGCCGATACCCACCCACCGAAAAATAGAGGTGTGATACTGAGCAGGCTACATGCCTAGTTCTGATACTTGTTCGAAGGCTCTCAGCTGGGGAATATGAGAGATTCCCGGATGAGAGAACCTGGCCGTTTCTCGTTCACTGCTGCACAGAGGTCAGGTGCTGAGCCGGCAGCACATGTAGCCTAACTCGTGAGCGAGTACGAAAAGGTAAAAGAAGAGCCATAGTCAAAATGGTTACGAAAACAGTCTGTTTCTAACTCGTAGAGAGTAGACAAAGGTGGAAAAACGTCTCAATAACACGAAATGGAACGCACGGCTAGCGAATCCATTGCGTAGTGCGACGTCCGAAGCGAAAGCTTACCTAGTGGATGTCGACTGCAGACTGACCGTTCCTGGTGTGTGCTGAGCGACCAGTGGCAAGCGAGATCCCCAACACATGGAAGTGAGGAACTAAAGCCGCCATGAGCAGGACGAGGCAACTCCTCGGGTGAGCCCAGTCTCAGAGCAATATGTGCCGGCTCTGCAATTATGGAAGCCTCCTTGAATAGCGAGGGAATGCCCATGGTCTGCCCCTGTCTTCCATTGAGGGTCGACCGTCATGTCTTTTATCGTTCTATCTTGACCAGCTGAGATGTGGTCGACATCACATCACAAGTCTAACGTGCCTCAAAACCCGAGGAAGCTAACCTCATTAAAAAATGCCTGCTGAAGTCGGAAGTGTCGTCCTACGGGTCCAACTAAAAATTGGCACTACGCATTTAAGTCCGAGTGAAATGTCTCCTCCGAATGTCTCTCGTGCTAGGAACAGCTCTGACTACCTAGTTTCCGAATGCCGCTCTTGTTCGGAAGTGAGACTAGGTAGTTTTCCGAATGTCTGTCGTGCCTGGAACAGCTCTGACGGGCGCAACAACAAGCACGTGTCCGAAAACTCTCTGAGTGGATACCATCTGCAGACCTGTCTGGTTTGTGCGGGAACGGCCCGGGGCGAGCGATACCCAATATATTGAAGTGAGGAATTAAAGCAGCCATGAGCAGGACGTGACGATTCCCTCAGTGAACCCAGCACCAGAGCGTTGTGTGTCGGCTCTGCAATTATGGAAGCCACCCAGGATGGCGGGAAATGCTATGGACTGTCCCTGCCTTCATTTGAGGGATGACCGTTGTCTTCGACCGTTCCAACTTGGCAAGCTGGGGTGTAGATGGCATCACAAAAGTGAGAGTCTCCCAGGAATGCTACCTGGTCAAAAAAGCACGCTATAGTCGGATGTGTCGGCACACCGCAATCACATCTGAAAAAAGACTCCGGATGAACGCAAAGAAGAAGAAGAAGATCTCCTTCTTGTGGACTTGCTCAGTATTTCTGTCTGTCCATGGCATTTGCATTTTCATCAGAAACCATTAAATTGTTTTCAGTTTGTCTGATAATTGTCAACGTTTCACATCCACACAACAATACAAGTTCTATGTAGCACCTCAACACTCTTTTTCTCCTTGCAACTGACATCTTTTCATTGGTCAAGTTTTCAATCTTGCAACAGGCTAAGATTTGGAAAGACATGTAGTCTAGTTTTACTAGCTGCAATAGAGTAGGATTTTAAATGTACACAAATCAAACAGATTAGATGGACAATCAAGAATCAACATCAGAGTGGCAAATAATTAAGTTTTATTAGGCGAAAAAGAATAATATATACCATTATTATTATTATTGAAACACAAGAAACAGATTAGTTAACCTGTTTTCACTATCTCACCATGTAACAGGTCCTTTGCAGATCCTCGCTCTCTGCCAGCTCGTTCGAGAGACACTAGATTTCGCAATGTTCCATGCCCCATTCATATGCATGCAAATTGATGCATTTTACAATCTGTTATTCACGGCTGGCCGAGTAGCTAGAATGCCGTATTTTCTTTCGGGAGACCCGGGTTCGAATTCTCAGTAAGGTGTGAAAACTTTTTTTTCTGTCAGGGGCAAAAATAAAACTCTAACCTACACAGTTCGCGGTGACTGCACTTGCCAGGCTGCCTTAATTACTCAGTCTCAACACCCTCCCCCCCCCCCCCCCCCGTCCTGCACCGCAAGGTACTACTCTATTGGCAGTTAATGACAGATCCACGTGCACGTTGGTCGAGCGGTACCTCTTCTTCCAGGAGCCACGACTTCCACCACTGCCATTTATAAACACTATGACTTTTTCTTTTCCCCAGACATGATGCTGTATATGCGCCAGTTTTCTTCTATGTTCACATTTGGTAGAATGCCAGTATTTTATCTTCTGGTGTAGACATAGATGTGCGTCACGCACTATTATAACTATCAACAAAGATAACAGTAAACCGGTTTTGAAAATTATTGTCAATAGAAAATCAAGTAGATAAAGGCAATAACTATTCTTACCTAAGTTAATTAGCAGCATATTACAAGACACGACGTCAGGTCTTAATCACCAAGATTGACCTATGACCTTAGACCAGTGGTTCTCAACCTTTTTTGGCCCATGCCCCCTTTCACCATATTTTCAGAACCTCATCCTCCCCCCTTTTCGTATTTCCTACCTAAAAATCCCGCCCCCGCCCCTACACAGTATATGTAATAATGGAAGCTAAATTTAATAGCACATGCTAGACGTCTACATAAAACGTGATTTGTGGGTCTACTTACTTTATAAAATGAATTTTAGAAGGATGAGACGTACAGAACCGTACAGTATGAAAGGAAAAAGAATATCAAGTAATCGGTTCTTGTATTAACGTGATCTTGAAATAATCTTAATTCCCCCCCCCCCCCCTGGAAACCCTAAAATCCCTCACCGGTTGAGAACCACTGCCTTAGCGGTCCTACCTGCTTTCTGTTAGCGTTGATGTTGAGCAATGCTAACCAAACCTGACACCCTAAATGATGTGAACGGCACAGGGTACAAGCCTTAACCTGGTTCACGGAAAAGCAGTCTAAACACTAAATGTCATGACAACCCTAAGCCTTGGTCTTTAGCTGGTCTATGGGCACTGCTTTGCTGATCCGACAGCTTCAACAACTTGTTTTATTCCAGATGTACTGGTGTCAGCTTTCCATTGGAGTAAACTAGACAGGCCGAGAGAGAGAGAGAGGGGGGGGGGGGGGCAGGGAGAGAGAGAGAGAGAGAGAGAGGAGAGAGAGAGAGAGAGAGAGAGAGAGAGAGAGAGAGAGAGAGAGAGAGAGAGATCATGATGCATGAGCAAAACATTGTCTCTACAATTCAGCCCATGCTTTATGCCATGGAAAGGTACACTGTCCTTTTTGAAGCACACTGTAACAAACTATCTGTCAAGGTGGCAAGTTGCCAATCATTACAAGACAGACATAAGAAAGACACAGGGAATTGACAAGTAACACTACACAAAATAAAATGAGAATAGTTCACACGTCACAGTAAAACAGGAATACAACAGAAGTTTGCTAAAATGATACATTAATTATTTATTATTAAATGTTACAGATACATCGTCAATGAATAGAGTACAATTGAACAATAGATTTCTTAGACATTATGAGAGGACTGAAGGCACAAGAAGAAAACAAACACATCTGACACAAATCATAGAATATAGAAAGCATGACTGAATGAGAATACCAAATCTTACAATGAGAAACATCTTAGAATGAAATTGGGAAAATGTTTCAGCTGGAAAGTAAAAACTCATAATGCCAACGATTACTTAGCAGAAATACAAGAACGCATAATATGGGTACGATTACTTAATGAGAATGCAGCACGTCGTCTTACGAGTTACAATTATTTAATGAGAAAACAAAAGCTCATTGTAAGTGAAACAACTACTTAATGAGAACACAAATACTGATAGCAACTGAAATGATTACTTTTAAAGAATTATTTTATTAAATCATAGTAATTGAAACAATTACTTAATGAGACTTCAAAAACTTATAGTAATTGAAACGATTACTTAATGAATTGTAACAAATATTTATTACATCTGAGACTCTTGTATATACACGAGAAATATGAGAATCCATGGACATTTATCATCACGCATAGTGTGGGAGACAAAGAAATAGGCATGCAAGTGCACATTAGTAATATAAATAGTAATGGCTCCTTTTATACACATTCAGTCGTTTTATTATTATTAAAGAACAAAGTAATGGCTCTTGTTATACACATTGAGACATTTTATTATTATTAAAGTAAGAAGTAATGCCTCCTTTTATAAACATTGAGACGTTTTATTATTATTAACATAAAAAGTAATGGTTCACGCTATACACATTGAGAAGCTGTATTGTTATTAAATTAAAAAGTAATGGATCCTGTTGTACATATTGCGACGGTTCGTTATTATTAAAGTAAACAGTAATGGATCATGTTATGCACTTTGCATCTAATTTCGTTTTCAATCCCCCAGTATTGTAGTTTATGGAGCCAAGATATTCAAAGTTTGTAACATTTTCAATTTCTTCATTGTTGATTGTCATCTTTGGTTGTAATGTTGTTTTGACTGTGGACATTATATTTGTTTCGCTTAAATTCTGAAACAGATTTTGTCTCCAACTTTGTCTCACCACACATCAGTTTAGCTCTTCTAATTCGTTAGCACTATTTGAGAGAAGAACAGTGTCATAGCAGAATTCATGGGAATCTTGATACATGAAGCCCATAAACAGGCACTCTCCCGCTGTTTATACGTCACCTCGACGAGGCCAGGTACAAGGGGAACAACATGAGATGAGATGAGACTGTGTCATCTGGGATTTGATTCCCATCAATTATAAATGGATCAACATAAATAGTGAAGCTTTAGGAACAACGAGATTCGAACCATTTTCCTGACAACACCAGCTCATCGCCCCTTAGCTGATGACTTTACAGGACGTTTTAATTAACTCCAGCTTGTATATGAATGTTAGTGATTCCTAGAAAATTTTACATTCAGTAGTTTACCATTGAGTCAAATATGACTGAGCTATCATATGACAGTAGATGGCACTACCTGCTTTCCGTTTGCTCCGAATGTGGGGCGAACCTAATCAAAACGACACCCTACATTATGCCAACGGCTTCAGGCGGAGAAGTGCAAATGTGGGGTTTGAGTTGAGTTGAGCTAAGATTCGACCTCAGTGCACTCAGGACATTTCAATATGCGCTCCGTCCCTTCGTTCAACAGCCAGCGAAGATTCACATTACTAATCGTTCTCACCTCTATCTGATTGAAAAGTATCCCGCTCTTCCCTCTAAGTTTTGAGATTCTACCAGAACCCCTGCCAATCCCCCGCAATTTCATCCTTTCCACATAGAGTTCTCAGTCTGTTCCTCCACCTGCTCCACTTGGTCTCACAGGCGCAGGACCACCTCTACATTGTCCATTGGTAATCGACCACCAAGAGGTGCTTTCACTGCCAGCCTATCAGCCTGTTTATTCCCCCGCACTCTATCATGACCAAGGCACACAAAAATCCATACAATTCTCATAATCTGTGATGTCTGATGCGAAGTGAGCCATTCCACACGAAACATTCCTTTCTCCACTTTACTAAGCATACACCTTGAGTCCGTAATGAAGACAATGTGCGTTTCAGTGGTTTCCTCTAACCAACTGTGACTGATTCCACTTCCATTCTGATGCTGGAGGTCGTAGTCCCATATGCCAGACTCTCCTCTTTTGAGAATCGTCCATTAGCCTTCGAACTGTAACCCCAAACACTCCGTCTATTCTCACCACTGACCCATCAGTATAGAGAACTATGTCACCTTGATGTGTATTACTCTGGATCATTTGTTGCACCTCACACTTTGTTCGGCTCGCTCCCCATTCTCTGCACTCATGACTCTGTGCTACTATTACATTGTGCCAATTCATCCAGTCTGACAGTACTTCAACCCACTCTTTTTTACGATGGTCTCTAGATTACAAACCTGACGTATAGATATTTTTGCCTGTGCCATCCAGGATATGCCTCGTTTTACTCTGTGACCCTTCACCATATCCATGGCTTCATGCAGGGGATCCCTATCAGCAGCAACTCTCAGGTACCATTTGGCCTAAAGGACCTATTGCCTATCCACATTGTTGGTAGCGCCAGAATATCCCTCATGCATTCACTTGGTGTGTCCTTTGTGCACCACAGAATCACCAGCAAGGCCGCATTTTGTATGCGTTCCAACCTCTCAAGCTGGCTATTTGATACTGTCAGGAGCCCCAAACCATACACAGTGACATACATTATTAACTGCTACAAGCGCCAGAAAATCATTCTCTGCTCTACCCCGGCTGCCGCCATCGCCCTCAAGGCATAAAGACCCCTATCAGCCTTCATCACCGAAGCCTTGACATGATCTTTCAAACATATACACCCGTCGAAGGTGATACCCAAGTACTTCAATTTACTCTCTCTACTAAGAGATCTGGATCTTTTCTCCGGGGCATGCCGGTGTGCTGGGGAATGAACAGGCGGACATATTGGCTGGCTCGGAACACCTTGGTGGATTATTGATGCATGACAAGACATGACGCTCGACGCTCAGAGGAAAGGCGAGACGGACATATACTCAGATTGCTACTGGAACTATTAGTGGTTGGAACTCTTCATTGGCTGCTGAGGATGGGGACGGAGCGCTTATGGGAATGTCCCGAATGCTGTGATGTCGGTTCCTAAATCAATCAATGAATCAATCAAACAATGAATCAATGAATCAATGAATCAATCAATCAATCAATCTCTACTAAGAGGGCATCCGTTCAATATAATACATGGGACATCTGCCTTCACAAACCGGTTATCCAGATAGTACCACACAACCGATGCCTTGTCTAGGCTTATAACCTCACGTGCGTCCCTACACAACTCTGTCACCCTCTTTACTGCCACCTGTAATTCTGTTGATAACAGTCCCTGTTTCTGCCCTGTCTGTACACCAACACATCATCTGCAAATGTCAAGATTCTACCAACACATGGTGTCTCAATAGCAGCGCATTTGATGGTGTAGACATTAAAGAGCATTGGGTTCAAGGCAGACCTCTGTGGCAACCTAGATGTAATCGTACAGGGATCAGGACTTCAGGAACACATGCGCAGTGCAACTTTACGATCATTAAGGCCTGTCGCAACCCATCTGACAAGGCAAGAGCAGACCTCCGTGTCCTGCAGTGTTTATCAACCGTTACTACCTAACTCTGTTATACTCTACCGCCACTGTCTCTTATTTATCCTGAAAGCCCTCCTAGACATCAAATGCAAAAGAAGCTGCATTTGTCCATGTATCCTTCCCAGGCAGGTAACTCCCGAGCCCTTTAGGAAGAGATTACGACTTTCCAAATGTCGCTGGAGCCTGCGGGATACTAACCTTTCGAGGACTTTGCCAAAGGTGTTTTACGGGGTTATGGTTCGGTATCCATTAAGTCTGGAGTGACCCTCAATTGTGAGTGAACACGCCTTATCCTAGTGGTAGGAAAGCAACCTAATGACCAAATGTCATGGCAGAGCAGACCAGATCGTCAGCTAAGCCTTGGTCTGCAACTGTTTTAGGATGGAAACCCCAACAGGCGGACAATTAGAGCATTGCTTTGCTGATGCTTCTGCAGCTACTCTTGTTCCAGACATACTCGTGTTACCTTTCCTCTTAAGTTAACTAGGCAACCCGAGAGAGTGATCATGCTGCATGGGCACCACGCGGTCTCACAATTCAGCAGTAGGGAGTGATGTGGTAATAAATTAGTAAATGTGGTGAATCACCATATATATATATATATATATATATATATATATATATATATATATATATATATATATATATATATATATATATATATATATATAACGGATTATAATGATATATAAGAGGTATTGCTTCACAAAGATGCTATTCCAACATCGCACCACAAATCGGAGCTAATTATGTCAAAAGTAGGTCAACATATATATAATTAACGAATGTGTTTCTACTGGTTGGTTTTTATAAAAGTAAACACATTCGGTGAGTGTGTGTGTGTGTGTGTGTGTGTGTGTGCGTGTGCGCGCCATGGTCTACTGGCACTCACCCCCCCCCCCCCATACGGCGGACAACTCAACCCCCTCCCCCTCCACACATTGGACACGCTACGTGGCGGACCGAACCATGCCCCCATCACAACGGTGTTTAAGCGCTGCTGGAAAAGTAAGATTTCTTACAAACAGATGACAGTATAAGGCCCAGAATAGGTAATTAACGGATGGATTATGTTTCATGGCGCGACCCGCGCCGGAGCTTATTCGAGAGATAACACTAACCACATGTTAGAAACTGATGTAGTGTGCGCCTAAAAGTTTTTTTTTCTCGCATATTCTTTACAGGACATCGCTGTCAACATCGGCATCTTTCAGATAATTGTTGATTTCTTAGCAAGACTACGCTCAGTAATTTTCCATTGCTTTTTGAGCGACCGGCTGACATACCCCTAAGTTACCGGCGAGGAGAGAACCGCTACCGATTCTCACGCAACTTCACGTTATTCACGAGAGTATACGGGATTATAGAGAATATCGTGTAACCCCTAGACCAGGGAGACCGCCCCCTGAAAGTCGGTCAAAGTTATAAGAATGCTGGCCAAATCAAGAAATACCCCAACCAAATTTATAAATATGTAGACTGAAATAAGAAAAATATCTTTGCCAAAGTAATATAATGTTGACCAAATCAAGACATATCTCTACCAAATAAATAAAACATTGGAAACAAATTTAAACAAAGAATATGAAATGTTCGCTAAATCAGGAAATATCTCAAAGAAACATATAAATAGTAGGAAGAAATGCTAGCCAAAATAATAAAAATGTTGGTAAAATCGATAAATATCTGAACCAAACTTATAAATATGTCGAACGAAATATGAAAATATATTAGATAAATTAATAAACATGTTGGCTAAATGAAAAAAAATATCTCTACCTAACATATAAAATGTAGGGGAAAATGATAGCCACAGTAATATAAATGTTGGCCATATCAAGAAATATCTCAACCATACTTATAAAAAGTAGGAAAACATTTTAGCCAAATTAAGAAACATGTTTACAAAATGAAGAAATACCTTAACCAAACTTACAAATATATCCACCGAGAAAATCCATCCATTCATCATGTGCGATGCCGATAAGCGTGGGCGGTCATGTTTTGCCATCTCACTCGATTACCAGAGTTGTGGATCAGCTCCGCTTTTCTGTCTCGACATGCCACGTGACTAAGCCATCCAGGTATTTACTTATCGGTCTCACCCTTGGCCTCTCCTCTTCAATCTTGCCAGTTGTCACCAAGTTTTCCAATTCATTTCTTCTCATAACATGCCCAAACAATTTTGACACTCTACGTGTAATGTTTCTAATCAGTTTACGATCTTGATTTGTTTCTTGAAGTTCATTGGTTTTTCTGTCTCTCCACGGTATTCTTTGCAGTTTCCTCAGAAACCACATTTCCACACCCATCAGATATTTTTTCTAGCTTTACTGCTCATTGTCCACGCTTCACATCCATACAAAAGTGCAGGTTCTTTGAAGCACTTCAACGCTCTTTTTTCGGTTCAGTTGATATCTTTTTATTGGTCATTATGTTTTTCATCTTGCAAAAGGCTACCTTCGCAATGACAATTCTTGTTCTAATCTCTTCAATGCATCTCCCATCAGACGTTAGGACTAATATGAAAACATGGTAGGCGCAATAAGAAAATGCTAGCCAAATTAAGAAACAGCTCAACCAAGTTTATAAAAAGTAGGAAAAATGGTAGCCAATGTAATGTTCTCAGCAAATTCATTTCATTTTCTATACAACTGCTTCCAGCAAACCCACATTGCTCTTCCCCCATATCGTTCGGCATTTTCTTCCCTTTCGCATGTTTCTTAGCGAAATATTCGTGATGGGGTCATTATACTATGTGTTCGATGCTTACCACATTTTAGGGCGCCTAATTTCTTTTGTTATTGTAATGCAAATATAATTACATAATTTAGGAAATATATCGCCAGTATCATATATTGTGTTCAGCGATCTGGTAACCTGGTCTATCCCATATTCTTCTAAGACATTGATAAATGTTACCGTGCCTGCTCACTACATCAGCCACATATCTACTTTTAATGATGTTATGTCCCCCAGTGGTGATTCCTCCAATATCTTCTACATATCTTAAAATGTGTTCACTATATAAGGAAAAAGAGCTGTATGTAAACACTAATTACTTACTGATTGGATTTTATTTGATGTCATTCTATCAGTTCAATGCATAGAGTGGTAACTATACTATTTCTTACATAATGCAATCGATGTATGTGTCTCTTAAGGCAGTTGGTGACCCTACTTTCAGATGCTACTTTACATGAACGCAATATATTAGTACAAACGAATGCAAAAGGCATCCTTTCATTGGCCAGTATGTTTTCCATCTTCCAAAAGGCTACTTTCGCCATGGCGATTCTTGTTCCAATGTCTTTAAGATATCTTTCTTTAGATGTTATTACTTCCGATATAGTTTTACTGAGTCACTTTGTAAAGAATATTCTCATTTACTTGTACATTGCATTGTGGTGCATTGTTCTTCCTATTGACACCCATAACCTGTGTTTGTTTATAATTTTTAATATAACACTACCAGCTGACCCGGCCCGGCTTCGTCCAGTCACTGGCGGTGATCTATCTATCTATCTATCTATCTATCTATCTATATATCTATCTATCTATCTATCTATCTACCCATCCATCCATCCATCCATCCATCCACCTACCCACCCACCTATCTATCTATCTATCTATCTATCTATCTATCTATCTATCTATCTATCTATCTATCTATCTATCTATCTATCTATCTATATATCCTTTGTCTGTCTATCTATGTTCGGCCCTTTCCCGCTCCCGTTGCGGGAAAAATGGGTTCGAAAATTTTCGCGTATCTAGACATCCATTATTTTTTACGAAACTTGGAAGATGCAAAGTTTTTACCAGACACGATTGCCCTATCCTGTTCTCATTGCGGGAATATCTATCTATCTATCTATCTATCTATCTATCTATCTATCTATCTATCTATCTATCTATCTATCTATCTATCTATCTATCTGTCTATCTGTCTGTCTGTCTGTCTGTCTGTCTGTCTGTCTGTGTTTGGCCCTTTCCCTGTTCCCGATCCGGGGAAAATGGGTTCGAAAATTTTCACGTATCTAAATTAGATCCATTATTTTTATGAAAACTTTAAAAATGCCTTATAGATTGTATCATTATATTATAACGCATATAGCTGTAGATAACCGTAGATAAACATTTTATAAAACTTTGAGAAAAATGCAACAATTATTTAAATTACATAATATTGCAATTCTACTAAAAGTAATGTCCCTTGATATAACTTTTCTTAAGTTAAGTCCCATAGCAATAATAATTATAATATAAGTAAATTTCATTTTATTACGTAAATAACTGTTTGTAAACTAACAAACTATGCCAGTTGGATGCACGGGAATGAGAAGAACATCTGTATAAAATTTCTTCTAAATCGGATGGAGCGTTCACAAACGCATAAAGGACATACACACATACATTGTCTTATATATATATATATATATATATATATATATATATATATATATATATATATATATATATATATATATATATATATATATATATATATATTATCCAACAAGCGGAGCTACCATAAGTTTCAGGTACTGTTAATTGCCTGTCATCAGTACAGTATCATAAACATAA
The DNA here is from genome assembly GCA_014155875.1 of Cepaea nemoralis. NCBI lineage: Eukaryota > Metazoa > Mollusca > Gastropoda > Stylommatophora > Helicidae > Cepaea > Cepaea nemoralis. The sequence goes on along the minus strand of JACEFZ010018013.1, from coordinate 21,562 downwards.
CTAAGGCTATTGAGTGTGCAAAGTAGAATAAATTATTACAGTATCAAGTACGTAATACTTACATTACCATAAACTATTAGTTACACATAATAGGTACACTTTTATGCTTTACTTTGTTATGATATACAAAATTAAATGGTTACATATCTTCAAGCCTCCATTTCTGCTTGTTTATTCTTAGGCACGTTAGATAGTAGCTTGATAATGAGACAGTAAACAGTCGACGTGAAACAAGTTCACGGCAAGATGGTGAATATGGCGTTAAATATAATTAGTTCCTACAATTCAACATAGGCATATAACTCGAACTTGGTTAGTTTAGTAAGTCAAATATCGAAACAACAAGAGTGTTTCACGAGTCTAGTAAGAAGTATCAAACCAGAACAAGTCTTCAGAGTATTCGTTTCAATCAACGATGAAATCTTAGCAGATGTCGTTGTAAACTATGGCAGAATAATGATATTGCTTACACTTGGGATGCGACTTGGTAAACAAATAGTTGATAATTAATTACAATGCAGATGTGAATGTTTCAGAACTGGAAGAGAAATTCGCTACAGCTCTCGGTACATATATACCTGAGAAACTAAGTCGGTGAATACTGCGACAACAATGTGGCTGGCAGAATTTCTATACTTGGATGCAAACAACTGTTGATAAAAATAAACAAATTAAGGCTCATTGTTCCGTTGTTCTTGTGAAGACGAGAACGCTGGAATGTGGGTATATTAGTAAAATCGCGTCTGCCGTATAGTCCCCAGCCAAGCGATTCATGTATTCCATAACCATTCATTGATCTACATGCCATCAATTCTCTCTCTCTCTCTCTCTCTCTCTCTCTCTCTCTGTGTGTGTGTGTGTGTGTGTGTGTGTTTGTGTGTATGTGCTTTCACTATCAAAACAATACGAACAACACATAATGATGGCCTCAATAAAATGGTCTGAACACCATATACAGATGATCTGACACATTTTGTCACCTTGTCCATTTCCTCTCACAATGTGCCCACTTACTATCGCAACTTTGCCCACTAATGCTTTCATGTCTCCCTGACTTCATACAGTATTTTTCTTAAGTTTACGTATCTTCCTCATGCCATACAGAAGGTGCCATCACTTAATATAGAAATCTCCTCTAGGTCATGCACAATTTAGTTCTCATCATAGTGCCCGGCAACTCAGACATAAGTGACCCTCGTGTCTTACAAACATCCCCATCTTGGTAAGTGGACGTTTTTGTCAACAGTCTTGGTAAATCCAGTCTTCATCATCCAGTATTTTTTTGAACAAATTCATGTCTTGGCCAGTGTTTGGTAAGGAGATGCTATCGTCAGTTTTGGTAATCTAGTGTCTGGTATGTTGTCTAAATGAGGGTCTCTCCAATGTCCATACTCTTCCTTATCATTATTTTTCTTTGTATTGTCAATAGTTTCACCTCTTCTAATTATGGTTCGCCAACTGCAACCACAACCCTTCCATAATTTCTAGTTACACAAAGACTTTCTTGAATTTTATATGAAAGGGCATTTCACATGAAATAATTAGCAACGCCATATTTATTTTTTTCCAATTTTACATGGCAGTCAATTAGGAAAAACTGTGTTAACAAAATTAGGAAAAAATATTGCCCAACGTGAGAAATATATTATCCAAAGTAAGAAACTGTATTCTCAAAATTAGGAAAATGCTGGCCAAGTTAAGAAAAATGATGACCAACTCTAGACATATGTCATGCAAAGTGACAAAATGTGCTACTCAAATTAGGAAAACTATTGGCCAAAATAAGAATGATGTTAGACAAAGTAAGAAAATGTATTACCCACAGTAGGTAAAATGTGGCAAAAATATGAAATATGTTAGCCAAAGGGAGAAAAATATTACCAAAATGAAGAAATATATTAACCAAAGTAAGAAAAAGATTGAGAAAATTAAGAAAAATAATGACCAAATCCAGAAATCCATCGACCAAAGTAAAACACACACACAAAATTGCTGTTAACAAATGTGACATCCACATACTATATTATTTTTCTAAAGTGACACTCATCTTTAGAAACACTTCAGAACTTTACCACCAATGTTTAACATATCCATCTCATAAGCATTTCTTCTTGTCATTGAATTAACATGAATTAATAGTTACATACATTAGGTACACTGTTATGCTTTATCTTGTTTTGATAACACTGTAAAGTGGTTACAGTGAAGTCAAATTATCAATGATATAACAAGTACACTATTAAGGAATCAATTAAATATATATAACTAGCATCGTATACAATTCTCCACATCACAGTTTCTTCATCGAATTTACCCTTTCTTGGAAAAGTGAACGTATCCCTATTCAATAGATTTCCATCTACATGATATTATTTCCAAGGGTCAGATTTCTGCTTAGCATAACCACATCCGTAATCAGAGTCAAAGCCTTCAACCTAACCTTCCATACTTTCTTCAAATCAGCCATTTAAAGACCTGTTATGTATCTTCTGTAGTTATGTCAAGCGTTTTGTGACTTTTATCTGAAACGAAATTTCACAGTACATGATTATGAATGTCAGCACTTTCCCTCTTGTACATTACCGAAAGCTTCAACTTACCATTTCAGAGTATCTGCTAAAGAAGCACTTCTACAGACTATACACGCGTCTCTTTAATCTTGGCTTTCTTTCTACTAGGGTCTCGGTCTTTCATAGATAGCTTCACAACATTTCCATGCCACATCACCAAGAGCTTCAAACCTCCATTGTATACGAGTTCCAATGAAGCACTCATGACGGTTAACAACATTTACGGCAAAGCAGTATGTGGTTCCACGTGCCATAGTTTCGATATCGTCTGGGTATTCGTCATTACAGGGCTATTTCCCATGGCTGGGGTTGTTAACTTTCCATACCAGAATTGCTGCTACACTAACTTTCCATTGTTCTATCTTGCAACAATACAACGGCATTCTTGAAGTCTTGCTAACATATCATTTCTTACGTTGTCCACTTCTATGACACTTTGTCATTTCACATCCGTAATTTTGTCATGTCTCCAACCAACAGTGTCTGTTATGAAGTCGTCATTTCTTAAAAATGCCCTTGCATTATTGATCTCTTGAATACCATCTTCCATAGCTTCTAGTCGACTTTCATCGTATCATACCACTTAACACTAATATTCTCTATGATTACATCACAACAGGTTTCCTGCTGATTGGTCAAATTTGCTAATCTACTTTAGATGAATCGTCTGTCCCCTAACCCCTAATTTACTAGACGCTGTTTTAGACAATGAATATGGTCATCGACCAGTATAGCTACTGCTAAGAAGGAAATCAACAACAAACAACCTTCTTTACAGATGTTTATAAAATTAAGATTCTACTCAGAATTATGAGGAAAAGAATAAGAAAGATAATAAACATGGAAATTTGAGAAGAGCAGTATAGGTGTGTGGGAGGAAAATGGACAAAACAGGCAATATATTCCTTACGAACACTAATAGAAAGTTTGAAATATAAGAGAAACGTCGTATCCAATTAGATAATTGTATACACCTAGGGGCATGTATAACATCAGATAGAAGGCACACAAAAGAGATTAAAAACATAATAGGACAAACATAAGCTGTATTTAATAAAATGAAAAGCTAATTATACTCAACGCCATTTTCACCGTCTCGCCGTGAAACTTTTTTCAAGTCGACTGTTGATCATCTAATTATCAAGCTGCTAGTTAGCGGGCATAAAAACTAAATGAGCAGAATTGGAGAGCTGAAGATTTTTAACTATTTCACTTTGTATATCATAACAAAGTAAAACATAACAGTGTACCTTCTATGTGTAACTATTAACTCATGATAGTGTAATTATTACGTACTTGATACTTTAATAATTTATTCTAATTTGCACTTTCAATAATCTTAGTTATGTTGGTGATGCCGTATTTATGAAAGACATTTAGCAGCTCCTGAAACCTATGGTAGCTGCACTTGTTGGATACTAATGTTAGATTTAAAATAACAAACAGTTACAGATTATCGTCGTCAATAGAAAGAAAGACGTACCACGGTGTAATATACAAGTAAATAAGAATATTCTTAAACAAATGACTCCGTAAATCTATCTCCGAACAGTCATAAAATTTAATGTGAGATACTTCGCAGACATTGTAACAAGAATCATCATCTCGAAAGTAGCCTTCTGGAGGCGGAAAACATACTGGCCAATATAAAAGATGTCCTTTGCATTTTTTTTTTTTGGTATTCATACTATATAGGAAATGAAAAAAGTGGTTTCGTAGAAAGCAGGGGTATAGAAAATGATATGTATTTGCTGAGAACATTATTTTGGCTACCATTTTTCCTACATATTATAAGTTTTGTTTAGCTTTTGCTTGATTTCGCCAGTATTTTATTAATTTGGTTAATATATTTTCTTATTTCGGTAGACATATTTATAGGTTTTGTTGAGAAACTTCTTTATTTGACCAATATTTTTTTTTTATTAAATTGGTTAACATTTTCCCCTACGTTTTATACGTTTGATTCGGCTAACGTTCAGGGGTGATTCTAAAAACATATCCACATGAGCATAACATACTATTACATACAACATCAGTTTGTGAAATGTAGTTAGGCTTTTCTCCCTAGATAACTCTTGCGCGGGTAGCGCTATGAAACATAATCTATCCGTTAATTATCCTGACACAGTTCTGTGTTTGTAAGAAATGCTACTTGTCTAGCCCCGCTTAAATACCGTTTTGATGGCCGCATGGTTCGACCCGTCGCGTCGCTAGTCCGATGTTGGGGGGGGGGGGGGGGGGGGGGGGGGGTGTTCGGTTGAAAGCCGTTAGAGGGTTGGGTAGACCACCGCATACACACACATACGCACAAACACACACACACAACGCTTTGGTGTTACATTTAGAAACGCCCACCAGTAGAAACACATTGGACATATGTTTACCTACTTTTGACCTAATTATCTCCTGGTTGTGGTGTAGTTTTGGACTAGCCTTTATATGGTGCTATACTCCTTATATAGCATTATATTCCTTTACCTATGTGGTGATTCACCACATTTACTAATTGATTACAACATCCCTCACCACTTTTTGGCAAGTGCTATGGAGATGTACACCTCCATTTTACAAACGATAGTCTATCAAGAAGGCAAATTTTCAATTTACCATTACTTTCGGAACAGCCGATGCTCATATCATTGTGAAAATCGACTACCATCGGTCTGTTCTTAAATCGTCTTGGGTGCCTATGAATCTGTCATCTCTGGAGTGTTCACTGCTCCTAAGCCAGAAAAGGCGACCCTCTATCAAACAAATCAGATTATTGTAAAGTGATATTAGGAAATTATAAAACTAACATACATGGTTCAAACTATATAAACTGAGGTTTCGTAATTCACACGAGCTGCTCACTGCTGCTACAAAATAGCCCATAAAGCTAAACACATTTCCAAAATGGCCCCAATAAAATATATTGGTACCTTACGCTTATTACATACATGAAAGTGATGCATTGAAGCTGCCATTTGTTTAAAACTTGTACAGAATAACATAAAGATTGCTTTGAGCATGTTCGCCAAATGCTTGTGTTTGACGAAAAACAACATGTTCGCATAGAATTTTGGTACATCGATCAACAAACACAGGAACATTGAGAAATCAGACCAATACCGGGTTTCTTCGTCATCGTAGCCACAGGCTTCATAGCATGACATGCCAAACTTAATTGCATATAATGCTAAGCTGCACCAGGTACAATGAATCAACCATGTAGCCGTATCCTCGTATATATATGTATGCTGCTTAGCTCTGGTAATATCAGCATAATGTATGAGGAAACAGTCGAAAATGAATTCGAGAAAGCTGATGACAATTTTGGCCCAAACAAAGTCGTGTCTTGTCGATATTCTGTAAAAATAGTATCAAGGTCTACAATATTAATTGGCATTATGGATCATTGGTGAATGCAATGAAATATATATGATCTGTCGTAAGTCTTATGTGAATATAGAATTCAAATTCATATTACCATTAATTAATATCGTGGATATGTGGTGAATGCAATTACATTGATATGTCCTGTCTTAAATGTTATGCCCATTGAAAATTAAAGTCACAAAAGCATAAACTGATATCACAGATCATTGTTGTATGAAATGAAAAGCATTATTTTCTCCATAACCTTTGTGTAAAATATGCAGAATCACAGTAGTATCAGCATCAGCTAAAATCATCGATTATTTATAATGTATATGCCTAATTGCCTGCTTCGTGGCTTAGAGGTTATGACTTGTCTCCGTAATCTCGTATACTCTCGTCAGGTAACGAGCTGACGGTTCAAATCAGCAGTTGTTCGAATCGCATCGGTAACTTACGGGGTATTGTGAGCCGGCCGCTCAGAAAGCAATGGCAACCTACTGAGCGTAATCTTGCCAAGAGATCAACATACAGCTGAAAGATGCTGGTGTTGACAGCTAAGTCCTGTTAAAAGGATATGCTAAAAAAAAAAAAATATGCCTAATTATGAATTATATATCATCTAAATTTTATAGCCTGTAGTTGTTGTTTACAGACAACTCTCTTCTATTATACGGTATTTCAGTCATATCTGCCAAGACCTGGTTAACAGTCCTTAGAAATCCATTTTTATCATAAGCCATATGCTCTGCCTGTTATGCTGTCATGTGTAAATTATACAGCCCTACAACAAAAGTGATTTTCTTTTGGTGCCAAACATTTTACACCTTCGTTTGCAAAATTGAGACCTGCTTAATCCACATATCACATATATTTGTCTGTAACAGATTTAATTTTTAAGATACGGGAATTTGTGTTTTTACATGATTTTCTGTATAAGGCCCTGGGGGGGGGGGGGGGGGGGGGGGGGGGAGGGGGGGGAACGATTGCTACCTAGTCTCTTGCAAAATGAACTTGCTTGTTTACTTACATTTTCAGTTTTCCAAGAATGTTACAAGAATCGTGGTTTTTTTTATTTTTTTTAGATTTTAACCCATTGCAAGCGTGTTACAGTCTGTTTACTTTTGTCTGCCCCAATATAAAGTTCCATATCTCAGTAACCATCATCATCATCATCAAGTGCCGTGCCGGCTGGCGTAGGCGTTCATGGCTCTCCATAGATCTCGGTCTTTGGTTTTCTGGATCAACTCTGCTGCTGATATTCCTCCATGCCACCGTCTCAATCCATCCAGCATCACTTCTCTTGGTCTACCTCTGCCTCTCTTCCCCTCGATCTTTCCAGTTGTTACGATGTTCTCCAATGCCTCTCTTCTCATCACATGACCGAAGAAAGCTGTTTGTCTCTGTCTTATTGTTGTATATAATGTTATAGTTTCATTAGCCTGTTTCAGGCAGTCGTCGTTAGTTACTCTGGCAGTCCAAGGAATTCGCAACATTCGTCTCAGGAACCACATCTCTGTTGCTTCTAATTTCTTCTTAATTTGTTCATTTACATTCCAAGATTCACTGGCATACAGCAAAACTGGTTCTACATAGCATTTCAGCACTCTCTTTTTTACATTCAGTGATACTGACTTATTGCATAAGATACTCTTCATTTTCTGAAATGCGGCTTTTGCCTGCCCTATTCTGCTCCTAATCTCTGTTGTACATCTTCCATCTGATGTTATAAATGCCCCTAGGTATCTAAAATTATCAACTTGGTTAAGGATTTTCCCTTCTATTTCTATGTCACATTTTGGTGTCACCATTTTCTTTGATATTACCATTGTTACTGTTTTCTTGATATTCAAGGAGAGTCCTTTCCTTGCACTCTCTGTTACTACAACGTCTAATAATTGTTGTAGGTCTGTTGAATTATCAGCCACCAATACTGTGTCATCTGCATAGCGTATATTAGTTATATTATAACCTCTAACTAGTATTCCTGGCATCTCTTTGATCTCTCTCATTATTACTTCGCTATACAGGGAGAAAAGATCTGGTGACAAGACACATCCTTGTCGTACTCCTAGCTTTATCTGTTCGTAGCTACCCTCTTTATTTCCCATTTTAATTGCTGCTACTTGGTTCCAGTAAACATTCTTTATTATTCTTAAATCTTTTCCATCAATGTTGATATCTTCCAACATTTTAATCAGTTCATCATGTTTTACTTTATCAAATGCCTTAGTATAATCTATGAAGCACAAATATATGTCTCTCTGTTTCTCTATTGACCTTTCTATTAGTGTCCGTAATGTATAAATTGCATTGTTTGTGCCCTTTCCTTCCACAAATCCATACTGTTCTTCACTAATTTCCATTTTTATTTTATTTTTGGTTCTTCTCATTATGATTCTGAGTAGAAGCTTAGTGATATGGTTTATAAGGTTAATTGTACGAAAATCTTCACAATCAATTGCTCCTGGTCCTTTTGGTATAGCTATAAATACAGATTTCAGCATATCACTGGGTAAATATCCACTGCTGTAAATATCATTCAACATTTTGGTTAATATATCTACTCCAAATTCTCCCAATACTTCTAATTCTTCTATTGTGATTTCATCTGGCCCAGCTGTTTTTCCCTTTCTTCATACGTTTCATAGCGTCAGCGACTTCTTCTTTCAGAATAGGTGGACCTTCTAAGTTACTATCTTCTGTTAATTCTTCCCTTTCTCCTTCATATAATTCTCTTATATACTCATTCCACCTCTTCATTATAGCATCTTCCTCTAATATTATCTTTCCTGTTTTTGATTTCAAACACCCCGTATTTATTCTTATTTTTCTTCCTGTAAGCTCACTGATTTGTCTGTGCATATTTTTTGTATCTTTAATGAAATTTAATTCAATTATTTTTGCATTGCTCGTTTAACCAACTTTCTTTAGCCTTCCCACATTTATCTTTTATTTCTTTATTCATCTTAGCGTATTATTGTTTGTCATTTTTACTCTGTTTTCTTTTGTCCATCAGTTTTAAGATATCTTCATTCATCCATTTTTTCTTAGCTATTTTGCCTCTCTCCGGTAATACTTCTTTGCTAGTTTGATGAATGGAGTCCCTTAACATTTCCCATTGTTCATCTATACTCTGTATTTTAGTTATTGCATTGTACCTATTTTTCACAGTCACTCTGTATTGTTCTTGCATTTCTTTATCTATTTTCAGAACCTCTTTATTAAGTCTCATGTTCTTAACCATTTTTTCCCCTCTCTTTAATCTTACTTTTATTTGTCCACATAGTGGTACATGATCACTATTACAGTCAGCACCAGGCATTGTCTTTACATTAATTAAAGCATTTCTAAATCTTTTATTAATTAGTATGTAGTCAATTTGGTTGCGTATTTTCTTATCAGGGCTTATCCATGTGTACAGTCGTCTTTTATGGTGCTTAAACCATGTGTTTCCAATTATCATATCATTGATATTTGCCCATTCTATTAGCTTTTCCCCTCTTTCATTTCTTGTACCTAAACCATAATTCCCCACTACATCCTCCATTTTTCCCTTTCCTTTTTTTGCATTAAAATCACCAAGTATTATCTTTATTTCTTGTGATCCAATTTGAGCCATCGCCATTTCTATTTCGTCGTAAAAGTTTTGTATTTCTTCCTCACTACTGCTTGCTGTTGGTGCATATACTTGTATAATATTTATGTCTATTAGTTTGCCTTTGATTTTTACCATAATAACTCTATCTGAAATACACCAGTATCCATTAATTGACTTGGCTGTTTTTTCGTCTAATATTATTCCTATACCATTTTCATGTGTATCCCCTCCAGAATAAATTATTGTGTGATTTTCAGCTATAATTTTGCTCGATCCCTTCCATCTCATCTCACTAACGCCTAGTATATTCATTTTCATGCTATCCATCTCTCTTAGAACATTGGTCAACTTTCCTAGCTCATTTAATGTCCTAACATTCCATGTTCCTACTCTAAATTTATTTATTTTAGTTAAGATTTTGCCATCAGTAGCTGGATGACGGTCTGGTGTCACCTGTGGCTCATGACTGTCCCTACCGGACGAGGATGCCCTAAGACAGCCATTAACGTCCTTCACTAACTTTGATATATGTTTTGCCATGAAGTCTTGGGAAGATAATGTGTTGGTTTCCCCTTGCCTTCCACATTCACATGGTTGTCTTTTTACCTCTGCCTTTGACAGCCATTTCCGACTGTAAGGACAAGTGAGTGCCCTGCTCTGCTCAGCTGCAGAGTTGTCCACTTATTCCGGTGGATACTCGGTCCCCAGAGTAACCAGAGTAACCAGAGTAACCCCAGAGTAACCAACTGAGGGAAAATTATGAGATTTAGCATATAACCTTATCACTATGTCCACTCAACAAAAATTTTTTTGTTCTGGAGATTGTACAGCAGATTTCAATGGTTGTTTATATGCTTTAAATAATTTACGGGTCAGAGATGAAGTGCATATTATTAAATGGATTACAACTTGACCCAGAAAAATTAGCGTTCAATATTGAATATTCTCCGTGATGCACGGGAATTTCCTTATGGCAAATCCCCGCGCAATTTAACTGGGAGTGTTTAGAGGTGCAGTCAATAATGTGGGTGCTTTCATGAAACGTGATTATATACATACATCTTACTATTTATTGCTAGCAATGGGATTGAATGTGAAAGTGTGTACACTTCAAAGCATCGCTATGAAGATGTACACATATTTTTATCAAGAAGCTGATCGCAGGAAACTGTTTCATATACTATTACAAATCCCGAGAAAAGAACAGTGCATGCACTGGGTTTGAGTAAACGGTCATTTCGTCGATTGGTGCTGGAATCTGGAATGAAACAATCACGTAATAAGCAATCGGTAGGTAGAAAGTCAGTTGTAGACAGCTTTGACAAGGATGTCATAAAGCGAGCTATTATTAAAACGCTGGATACAAAAGAAACAGTGACTGTAAGAAAATGTAGGTTTGGCTGAGAAATAACAATGACATAGAGCTATCCAAGACATCTTTATAGAAAATTACAAGGGCATTAGGCATCACGTTTAGAAAGTACAATTTAGGTAGAAATATCATTTGCGAGCAACCGCATTTAGGAGCCATGAGAAGCAAATACCTACGTGAAATAAGAGACATATGCAAGGAAAATTATGCCATAGAGCATTTGGATGAAGTCTGGTTAAATGCGCACCACACAAGTGAAAAGGAATGGCAATCAGTGAATGGAAAGATAAAGCGATGTGTGCCCAGTAGTATAGGACAGCATTTGATCATAGCCCATGCTGATAGTACGCATAATGGCTTACTACAGAATGCTGGACTCGTGTTCGTATCAAAGCATACAGACAATAGGGATTATCATAATATGATGAATGGTGATTATTTAAAGATTGTCTCGAGAATACAGCGCCTTCATTCCTAGATAGACAGTCGTGTCCAGTTATGGACAATGCATGATATCACAATGTTGTTGCCCAAGAAGACAAAATACCTACAGCATCGAGCACAAAGGGAGCAATAAAGATATGGCTACGAATGGAAAACATACCATTTCCAGAAACGTATTTCAAGTTAGAAATGTTGTCTCTTGTAAAACAGACGCCAAAAAGCAAGAAATATCAAATCGACAAGTTGATAGAAGAGCATCGTCATGGTTGCTTGAGACTTCTGCCTACCATTCTCATTTTACCCCTATAGAACTTGTGTGGGCTGAAATTAAAGGACAGGTGGCAGCCGACAATACTATACTCAAATTGTCTGACGTCAAAATACTAACCCAGTCCGCGCTATTAAATATTGATAAAAGTTAGTGGAAAAAAAATGTGAGGACCATGTGTTGAAAGACGAAGATCACTATTGGAGAAAGGATGAATTGAATTTTATGCAATCGAGAGCAGTCATCAACTTACTAGAATCGTGCGACACAGATTAAGGTATGGGCATATCGCAGATATTAATTCGCATGCAAACCTACAGGGATATTTTTGCTCGGCACAAACAATACAACTTTTCAATGGCAACAGTTTGTATTCCACAGTGATGTATTTTAAATTCCGTAAGCCCTCAACGGTGACAAACAACTGGCATTGGAAAAAAAGCTCTAGACTCATTGAATACCAACCGAAGAGTGATATTGCGGTGGGAAATGACATATTGTGGCATAACAAGACACGTGAGAAGAAACACGTTGTCAAATGAGGGGACAGCACACGAATATACAAATCATCCTATAAACTTCAATGAAAAGAGGATTAACATCTTGACCGTTTAGAAGGAGACCCACTACAGAGACATTCACAGCTATATTCATCGTGCAAAACAAGTAATCATGTTGCGTCTCAGTAGAGTAGACATTGCACCCACTCCCATACGAATCTGGATACGCCTTATGTTGTCATCCGAACTGGCGGGGTATTACTGTAAAACAAGTTTGTTAGCGAGAAATCACTAGTTTTTCCACCAAAACATCAAAGAAATGTCGCCGATTTCCATGATTTAAGTTTCTTTTGGACCTATCAAATGCATATTCCTTGGGTGGGGGTAAATATAAGCCGACAGGAAAAATTTCATAACGATACAACAGACAGTTTTCAAAATAATTGATCGCGAATGAAGGCGTTCATTTCTGAACATACTATAGTATGCTAGTTCTTTTCTTATACTTCTAACACAGAAAGACATCATCTTCAAGAAGGACATGTTTTCTTCGTTCATCGGATTATTTTGCTATATATGTGGAGAGAACACATTGAAAGACAAACACAGGAAGCATATTAATGTTATTGTGGAAAAGGCATACTTTGCTTACTTTAAAATAAAACTAGTTGATCAGGACAAATTTTGGGCGCCTCATATTGTTTGCAAAACATTTGTTGAACACATGGGACAGTGGACTTGTGGGAAAAGAAAATGTTTACATTTTAGAATTGCGATTATTTGGAGAGAGCCCAAGAATCACACTGATGACTATTATTTCTGTGTTGTCAACTGTAGGGGATTTAATGAAAAACATCACATAATATGGAAATATCCAGATGTAGATTCTGCTAGACGACCTGTTCCACACTGATATGACTTACTAATTCCTACTTTCAGTCAGATTTCGGATTCCAAGCGAGAAGATGAGACAGCATTGTCATAGGGAACAACAAATGACAGTGATGGTGATTTCGAAGATGAATTTCCAGCTGCTCAACGCTTCAACCAGCGTGGATTTAATGATCTAATCCGAGATCTATATCTCTTAAAGGACTCTTCAGAATGTTTTGCTTCAAGATTGAAAGCAAAGACATTATTGACTGCTGAAGCAAGGTTTCTTCCCATTCTTTTGTAAAGAAAACAGCCTTGTGTTTTGTACTAATGTAGGAAGTCTTGTAAACGAAATATGTGTAAGTTGTACACCATATCTGTGACGACGTTTCATTGACATAATGGTAACAAATATGGTTCAATTCCAATATTGCTCATTCTACTACAATGACGGATGAGCATGCTACAATGAGCAGAGTTCTAGAAAAATTGAAGTAGTTAGAACATTAATGGTTGGTTTGTGTATAACCGCATTGTGGTGAAGGGGTTAAGGATGCAGTTTGTAATCCTGCATATCACGCTCGAAACACAGCGCGAGCAATTTCGCAGCATACCGCATTGCGTTGGTTTTTTTATACAGGTGTATGAGTCTCAGTCGTTCAGAAAGAAATGGCAAGCTACTGAACGTAAACTCGCCAAGAAATCACAAACATTTAAACAATGATCGGGTTGACTGTGAAGTCCTTTAAATGACTGACTGAATAGCACCTTGCCGTCTTGACAGACGAAAGTTTGTAAAATAGACTTACACCTCTCCATAACACAAAGCTTGACCTGTTTTAGAGACCATGTGTTGCCCATGCAGCATGATCCCTCATTCGGCCTGCATAGTTTACTCCAGAGTAAAGGTAACACCTATACGTCTAGAACATGACAAGCTGTTGAAGCTATCGCAACAGCAAAGTAACACTCTAATTGTCCTCCTGTCGGAGCTTTCATCCTAGACCAGTTGCCGACCAAGGCTTAGTGCCTGGTCTGCCCTGCCAGGATATTTATTCTTTAGGCTGCATTTCCTCGCAATGTACCCGCCCAATTGCACTCCTCCGCCCAAAGCCGATGACACAATGTGGGGTGTCGGGTTTGGTGTGCGCCGCCCAACATTCGGCACTAGCATAACGCAGGTAGTACCGTCTATTGTCATACGGTAGCTCAGTCATATCTGACTAAGGCACCCTGTAAATAATATACAACTAAATAACCATCTGGATATAAGCAGGTGATGATTCAACACTGCGACGTCCACCAAAACTGACATTCCACATTGTGCCAAAAGCTTATGGCGGAGGACACACGCACTGCCTTAAGAAATGCAACCTAAAGACTAAATATCATGGCAGGGCAGAAGATCCCCTAAGTCTTGGTCGGCAACTTGAAACGGCAAGGCTTCGACAGGAAGACAATTAGAGCATTGCTCTGCAGCTTGTCTTATTTCTGACGAATTAATGTTACCTTTTCTCTGGAGTACACCAGGCAGGCCGGTATGGCTCATGCTGCATGGGCAACACATGATCTCTAAATTCAGAAAACTATTTGTACAATGGAGAGGTTGTAACCTCTTTTTACTAACTATCGTCTGTCACGATGCCTGACAAGGTGCCTGACATGAAATCAACACTGCGCCTATGGACTGACTGGGAATATGCCAAATCTGGGAATGTTTTTCTCGCGTGCTTTATGTATTTTATTGTGAAGACACACACACACACACACACACACACGCACGCACGCACGCACGCACACACACACACAGAGTACAGAGGGATTACACAGTGTTAGGATACCTAAGTACTGTACCATCTTACCCTATTTGGTGCAGTACACGTTCTCGGAAATCCATTTTAACAACCTGTAATACAAAACAGAATAAAAAGAAAAAGTTAAGATTTCAAGTAAAGTGATTTTTTCTGACGCTCATTAATAATATGGCGTTACTGGGACCTTGTCGTCTGGACAGACGATAGTTTGTTACATTGTGTTTCATAAAAAGCCATAATAACTATCACCCACCACAAGGACCTGGGATGGAATTATACCCCTCCATAGCACAAAGCCTGGGTTGAATTGTAGTGTGTTACCCATGAAGCATTATATCTCTCTCTGCCTGAATAGTTTACTCCAGAGGAAAGGCAACACTAGTTTAGTTTAGTCGGCACTAATACATCTGCAACCAGACAAGCTGGAGAAGCAATGCTCTAACTATATGCCATTTGTCCTACATGATATTATGCATAACGGTAATCGAGATGTCAAGTGATCAGTATCGACTTTAGCATGAGTCGACAAATAAGCTCGGGTAAATGTTATCTAGTTGATTCGATGCGAATTCGAATCCATGGAAAACGGACCAGCGGAAAAGCGCGCTAACCGCTCCGCTACATTAGATCAAATATACACATAATGGGGATGTGGCCAGAACTAGTTCGCCGTCTTAGACAGGCAGACAGGTAGGCAGGTAGACAGACAGACAGACAGACAGACAGACAGACAGACAGACAGACAGACAGACAGACAGACAGACAGACAGACAGACAGACAGATAGATAGATAGATAGATAGATAGATAGATAGATAGATAGATAGATAGATAGATAGATAGATAGATAGATAGATAGATAGATAGATAGAGAGAGAGAGAGAGAGTTTGATTATTTTATTGATTCTGACAACCCATGCTGTATGGCGTTGGTGATCATGCCTGTACACAACCTTCTGTCTCGTGTGCTGCGAATAATTTCTGATGCTAATGTTCCTCAATGCCATGATGTCAAACTGCCCAGCAAGTTTTGTCTTGGTCTGCCCCTGACTCTCTTTACTATAACCTGTCCCCTGATTATCATCCACTCTAACCTGTCCCATGCGACAAGATACTCGAACATTTCCCTTCTTATGACGTGTCTTGAGAATGTGCACTGCCTTCGTCTGATGTGAGTAACCACTTCTCATTGTTACATAACTTCATTCATGATATCTTCATAGATCTTTCTATCCGTCCAGGTGTTCTCAGTTTTCTATAAAACCACATACCTGGGGCCTTCGCATTAATTATTTACGTGTTTGCTAGCTGTCCATGATTCACAACCATACATCAGGATTGGCTCAATATAAATAACTCTCAAAACCCCGTTTCCTCACCTCGAATGCGACAGATAAATTACAGAGATTATTCTCCATCTTGTGAAATGCTGCCTTTACTTTGGCTATTTTACAATAGCTTTTAATAATTTTACCTTAATACAATAGGATGGATTGAGACGGTGGCATGGAGGAACATCAGCAGCAGAGTTGATCCAGAAAACCAAAGACCGAGATCTATGGAGAGCCATGAACGCCTACGCCAGCCGGCACGGCACTTGATGATGATGAATACATTATCTATCTGCTGTTTTAAAAGTACCCACATAATTACATATATTGGCTTGTTTCAGACTGATTCCATGCACTGTGATGTTGCCGTTGGGTGTACACGTTTTCTTTGTTAAAACCATTGCATCTGTTTTTGTCTGATTCTCCAAATACTTCCTTTGTTGTTTACTTTCTGTTGTAACTGTATCAAAAAGTTTTGTAATGGTGTTTAATTTTCAGAGAACAAAAACTTTCAATATCATAACCCATGATTTGTTTAATGTTTTGTTCATCAACCGATACCCTGGCATGTCTTGTATAGATCTCACTGTTCATCGCTGTACAAATTAAACAAATCTTTTTATAATACACAACCCTGTCTAACACCTTTCTGGTATGTTGAAAAATTCCCAACTGGTCGTCAATTCTTATGGCTGCTCTTTGTTGCCAATATAATTCTTTAGTATTCTACAAACTGTATCATCACTGATAAACTTTTCCAGCATTGTAATCATTTATTAATGCTTCACCTTATCAAAAGTCTTAATGTAGTCATTCAAGCACAAATATAGATCTCTCTTAATTGCAATTATTCTTTCCGTCAGTGCTCTCAAGTATAACACAATTGCCTGGCAGTCACTCTCCACTTTTCTTAAATTAAAGCTTGAAGCAAAATGCAGTATTGATCCTAACTTCTATGTGCAATTGACCAAAACGGGTTGCCATGCACCAGTTCAACTTGATACACCGTATAACCTCATTAGCATGGATCTTTCTCGAAGGTTAACACAGGTGGTAATTAGTAGGGAAACTTGAGATTCCCTAACTTCTCAATAATAACTGGGAGAACCTTACTGGTAACCAACAATTAGGTACAGAAAATGCACAGGGAACTAAATGAATTTACAAATTCAGGGAAATCCCGGACGAGCCGAGATTGTCTTAGCTCCGCATCCCCGTAGCCATTGTTGTGGACCGGTTGGCGGTGTGTGTGTGTGTGTCAGGGTGCTTCAAATCGAACGGTTTTGAACCCAAATATGAAAGTTAGGTGATACGAGTCATTCATACGAGAACTCCATCCTTCATTCAATCAGTTATCAGTTGGGGTATCTTCATTTGCACTCCGGACAGTTCCATAGGTGCTCAGATCCTCCCCCCCCCCCCCCCCCCCCCCCCAGCATATGCATCAGCGTTCGGTGGCTAATAGTGCCAGCTCTGTGTTGGTTGACGAGCTTCTTTCAATATGCTACATGGAAGGTAATGGTGATAAGTGGTTTATTTAAAGCTTTGCTACCCTAATTACACAACAGCGTTCTAGCAACTAGTCTGAAGTAAGCAAGCACAGATGACCTCACGACCGGCTGTGCGTTAGCATGCCTGTGACCCATTATAATTAAACTACTCCGTAACTGAACCTGAGACCATCATTGGGCATAACCATTAAGGAATGAGCTGACAATGGGATTAATCGAAGGGGAATATAGGAAACGAGCTTCCTAATTCCATAAGCTTCAAAATAAAACCAAACTCGGCATAATTGGCTGACTTGCCACATTCAACATCAGGTGCCAGATTGGGTGACGCACTGAAGCTCTCATGCAAGCTCCCTACCAAATAGCTATACTATACCAGGCAGACTGGTATATAGAAAGATAGGGAACTTTATTGCTATATACTGAAGACCCACACTAGAGCAATCATATAACTTCCTAGCTAATAATGGAAAGATCTAGGATACGTATCTATATTCTTTAAAACTTACAGTAATGCACTAAAAGGAATGGAAAATAAAACCCTCGCATTAATTAACTAACTTAATGAAGAAGTCAAAGGTAAACTATGGGGGTAAACCATACAGGTACTGAACGGTAAAAGGGTGCAAGAACATAACACCAGACCAGGGTACAACCCATAACTCATGATGACAGCCAACTCTGCTTCTCTTATCCAGATGAAAGACTCAAAAGGGAAATTTCTTGGTCCAAGTTAAGTTCTTGTTCAGAACGCCAGAATCATTGGGTCTAATGATAATTATGCCAATTATCAACAACAGTCCGAGAATACAGAAAAAGGGAGGGGGAGGCAGGTGATACTGTCATGTTAAGGTTGAGTTAACCCATATACTACCCTGAGGTTCTGTATATATTCACAGGTCCCCTAAGTGAAGATTATGTGTAGGCAACCATCAGGCATGGTACGTTCATGAAGAATATATCTAATTGAAGAAGTTACTGGACGCTAACCCGCCATTCTATCAAAGGTTTGGGACACGGAAGGTGTGAAGTTGATCAGTATTTACTCCATGTTTCGACGTCAACAGTCTTTAAGTCCAATGTCATGCACTCCTGATAATCCTGAATCTCCAATGAAGGACTGCATCCGGGACTTTGGTGAACATCCATACATTCTAATTATCCCCAGGTGACTTTGAGGTACGGGCATTGTCAAAGACAATTACCAAATCTCTCCTGCCTCCCTGCCCAGACTGAAACAGCCATTAAGATTTAGGGCTGAATTTGTGATCCAATTTATCGACTTGGGAATAGGACTACGGACATTCCATATCATCGAATTAAAGTCGATCAGTTAACAAATATCACTAGGACCTGAGAAAATGGCTTAATAGCAAGAGCAGTGATAGTGATGATCTGTACTAACTGCTGAACGCTCTGATCCAAGGTTTAATTAGTATCCAGCTTAGCATCAAAAGAGGGAAAACCCAAAAACTAACCCAAGGTGATCCAAGTGGAGTGCAGACATGTCTATAACCTGGAGGATTCCTGGAAAGACTATCATCGAACCAGGTGAAGTGTGTGTAACCGACTTGACGGACAGATGCACTGAAGTCCTCTTCTATGACAAACCTGTTCAGACCATTCTGAGCTTCTGTACAATCCTATTTGTCGTGCTGGTAGCCTACCTTATGGGTACAACGATCTCTATTCTAGGTGGGTGTTGTGTGGGGTGTTGTTTTGAGTTAATTAAAGGGAAAAGAAAGAAGAGAGATGAGTTATGTTTCGAAAACCAGCCTAGGGTGACTGCCCTGTGCATGTGTTGTAACCCGTGGGTCCACGGGGTAAGCAGAATCACCAGATGAGTGCTTTTAAGATAGATAGGTGATATCCTTGGTCAATTCTAAGTCCAATCCCAATAGAGTTGCTACATATATGGCATTGTTTGTGGCTTTATCATTTACAGCCATTTAATAGGGCATGCTTCCTCAGTGAATCAATGAGCATGCTCAAAAAGATATAGATGGGGTGGATCCGAAGAGAGTGGCTGCTGTCTCTGGAGCAGTCTCGGCTGGCAAAGAATAGTTTCATTTTCGTGCCAGGAAATGCGGGTGTACGAGGAAATGAGCGGGCTGACAAGCTTGCAGGTAAGGCTACTGTGGAAAGCGGACGAGCCATCGACAAGGCTGACATTCTGAATGCTCTACGACAGTGGTTCTCAACCGGTGGGGAATTCCCCCCCCCCCCCCCCATGGGGGATTTTTAGGGATTCCAGGGGGGGGGGGGATTAAGATTATTTTAAGATCACGTTAATACAAGAACCGAATACTCAATATTGTTTTTCCCTTTATACCTTACGGCTCAGTACGTCTCACCCTCCTAAAATTCATTTTATAACGTAAGTAGACCCACAAATCATGTTTTATGTGGACGTCTAGACTTGTTTTAGTATGTGCTATTAAATTTAGCTTCCATTATTACGTATACTGTGTAGGGGCAGTAGCGGGGGGGGGGGGGGGATGTTTAGGTAGGAAATACGAAAAAGGGAGAGGGGGAAATGGCGTTCTGAAAATATGGTGAACGGGGGCACGGCCTAAAAAAGTTGAGAACCACTGCTCTACGAGAAGTAAGACTTTTGCGAGAACCAAGTGATGATTGTGAACCTACAACCATGGCCAGACTGCGAGAACAGCAAATTAAACCAACCAACCAACCAACCGGCCGGCCGGCCAGCCAGCCAGCCAGCCAGCCAGCCAGCCAGCCAGCCAGCCAGCCAACCAACCAACCAACCAACTTTATCGTTTACATATCCCCACTGCTTATATCCGATTTCTTGTTTTATTGGATTTCTTATTTTCTCATTATGATTGACATTAGTATTTTAGGTACATGACTTATTAAACTACATGTGTCATGTTATCCACAATCCGCTGTATCATATTTATTTCTATAGAGATATGGCTATAAACAGAGTTCACCCGGTTCATATTCTTTTAAATAAAATTAGTTCGCTCATTTTGAACTCAAGCGTAATCCATACACGCAATACTACTTCTAGTGCACAGGACTGATTTTGCACTAGGATTAGATTTCCCTATTACCAGTGTACCTTGCCATCAGGCGAACCCACTCCGACTTCTGAGCTACTTGTAATTTCGTCACCAAATCAAGGACGAGAAGTCAACATTTTGGTCCAACTGACCGGTGTAGAATTCGAACCCGCTACCTCGGCATCCGCACCTGCATTAAGAACAAGCGCTTTTATCCATTCGCCCATGCTGGTCTCACATCAGGTATATATAAACTGATATAGATTCTTATTTCACCCTTTAACCTTCATATGGGTATAGGACTTAGCCAAATCACCCTAAGCCCCCCCCCCCCCCCAATTCTTAGCTATCAAATACAGCTCTATCCTTGGTGTCCATATATTATTCATTTCTGTTTTCCCTTCTCTTCTCCATGTATTTAGATCTTCCTATGTCTTTTACCGTGTGGATTCCAGTCTACGGCCTTTCTAGTTAAACTATTCTCAGATTGTCTCAGTGTATGTCCTCTCCAGTGCCAGCGTCTTGTCTTCACCTCCTGATTCACTGACATTTGTCTAGTTCTCTCCGTGAGCTCCACATTGATAATTATGTCAGATCATGTTTGTTTTTTCAATTTCTATTTTGCGCAAAAAACATTTAATGAATGTTTGTATATTTTATTTGAAATTGTTTTGGTGGTTCTTAATGTTTTTGATCTATACATTGGCACGGATTCATGGTTACGCTAATTTTAATATCTTGTCAGTTCTACAAATTTCCTACCATGAATGAACAAAAACAATTTAAAGAAAAAACATAAATAAAATAATAAAAACTAGAGGTAGACGGCACGCTTTACTAGAACACGATAACAATTAACAAAATGGACATTGCGCTATGCCCCCCCAAAAAAC
>JACEFZ010018012.1:40000-45192 GCA_014155875.1 Cepaea nemoralis | reverse complement strand
GGGTGACATGGCAAGAGAAAGGGGAAGCTTTCCTGCAGAGATTTAGCACTGAAGATCAGAACGATGGGGACATCAGAGGATAAGTTAGAAATCTATCTAGTACCATTAAGGATACCTACTGTGAGGATATCATTCAGCTAGACATAGGGTCATCAAACGTTTTTCTCGGCGGGCCGGATAACTGAAAAAATAACGAGCGCGGGCCGCATACTCATTCTGTACAATACTTGCACCGTCTCCGTGGTGAAGGTAATACGGACGCGGTTTGTAATCCCATATACCCGTGTTATAAACATAGATGCGCGCGATTTGGCAGCAGACAGCATTGTGCTGGTTTTTTACGCTATGGTATGGGTGCGGGTCGTTTAGAAAGCAATGGCAAACTACTGAACGTAAACTTGCCAAGACATCAACAACAGCAAAACATGCTGGTGTTGAATGCAAACGTACAACACTTGCAAGCCAGAATGAACGCTCTGGGAATAAAAGACGATTAACTAAGTTAATCATGGGTGAATGGCGTGCAATGCACACAAAAAACAAAGACAACCAACATATTTATTTAATACAAAGGGTTATCAAAGAAGGCGACGTTAGCAACAAAGATAGTTACATCAGACCTAGTGTGCACATATCCGAATCTCACAAACTAAGCAGCAAAAAAGGTTAGTGAGATTTGTGATGCTGATATTTGGCTTTCAAGATTTCATCCATGTTTGGTTTGGAATTGCAGCATCCAATCTAGAGAACTGCTTTCAAATGTTCATCAGTCAATCTCGTTCGATGTATTGATTTCACATATTTCATTTTTGAAAATGTTTGCTCACAGACATAAGTTGTTCCAAACACTGATACCATTTTTTCCCATATCCATTACAGGACATTGCTGTCAACATCATCATTTTTCAGCTGATTGTTGATTTCTTGGCAAGATTACGCTCAGTAGTTTACCATTGCTTTCTGAGCAACCGGCTCACATACCCCTAAGTTACCGACGCGGAGAGAACCGCTACTAATTCTCGCTTACATCACGTTAATTACGAGAGTATACGGGATTACGGAGAAATTCGTATAATCCCAAGACCAGGGAGACCGGCACTGATGTCATACCAGCGGCAGATTGCTTCAGTTTCGGAAATTCAACATCATCTAAGCAGCGGTAAAATTCAACAAGATTTCCTTCTCTGTGCTTCTCTTTCAACAAGCAATTTGCTTGAAAAACAGTGAGCTTCAACTGTAGTTCAACTGGCACATCATCAAGGTTACAATCAAACGGATTCTGGAACAGAAGAATGTCACTTTCAATTCTGTCAAGATCTGAAAATGTCTCCAAACAAATGCTTTTTCAAGTCACGAATATTTTTTGTAGCGCAAAGCTCTTTGAAACAGTGAAAATGAAAAACGTTTTCTCCTTCCAGTTGTATTACAAACAATGACAGCTTTCTCCGACATCCTTTTGATGATTCTGTAGAGAACACAGACGAGATTATTCTTTCCCAGAAGTTTCAAATTCAGATCATTCATGATTGATGTTGTCGACCTAAAAGACAACTTTGACAGCCAAGGAGGATCTGGCAGCTGTGGATCAGCTCTAGTTTTATTTCAGTGAGGAAAACATCTTTTTCGTTTCGGAGCCTGTAAAATCGAAACAAGACTTGACCGCATCTGAGCCACACTCACTGATGTGTGATAAGGCAAGTTACAGAAGTCAGAATCAATTTCTTCAAGAAACGCTTGGAACTGACGGTGATTGAGTTCATACCCCCGAATGAAGTTCACAGCAGAAACGACTGGTTTCAGTACACAAGAAATGTCTCAGTCTTTCCCCACAGAGTACTTGCTGATGTACGATGCAGTGTATAAACAGAGCGCACGGAATTTGCAAATTTTCCAACTAAGTCCTGATCTGTACCATCAGACTCACTCCAGCCATGTTTTTTCCTCCATCAAAGCTGATTCCACTGAAAGTTATACTTATGCACTTCCATTAAAATGTCTTTTCCTGTTGTTGTTCCATGCATGCTGCAAACGGATGCCAACTCTTCCGTTATCTGAAAGTCCAAATTGACACCACAAATCAACACGAGAAGTTGTGACGTACTCGAGAGATCAGTAGACTCATACAGCGCCAGAGAATTCCACAACACGTTCCTAGTTTTCTCTCGTATCTGTAGTACTATGTCCTCACTACATTCTTCTGTTCTTCGCACAACTGAACTTGCCGTAAGGCAGATAGTTCCAAACAAATCGGCTTTCTCAGACACAAGTCATTTGCTGCTTCCATAATACACTCTTTGATGAAGTTGCCATCAATAAACTGTTTTCCTCCTTCTGCCATCTTATACACAATATTAATGAATGAATCACCCAGAAAACGAGAATTAGATTGTGAGCTTTATTAAAACACGACTACAAGAGACAAATGGGACGTTGCGGCCAAAGCCTTCGTCAGCACAGGACAAACAAATACAAACCGACACAGACATACATGAAATATGACAATATTAAACTAATTAAAGGTCTTATCTGATTCTCTATCCTTGCTTGGAAAGACTGACACCATTCTTGTATACACAATGTTGTATCTTGTAAGAGTGACAGATTCACTTTCAGCAAATTTTCTCGTGAAGAGATTTCTTTGAGTTTCAAAACCACGTTTCATAGACTCATATTTCTCAGATTGTAACTTTCCAGAAAATTTTCAATACGCTGATAGATGGTTTGTTTCGTAGTGACACCGAAGATTGTACTCTTTCAATATGGCAACACTTTAGCTGCATATTACGCAACTGGTTTTCATGTTCCTTTGTTTCCACAAAGACGTACTTTACTCCCCATTTTTCATTGAAAACGCGACACTCGCCGTCCACTTTTCTTTTCTTAGTAGCCATAATGAAGGGTGAAGTACACGGGATCTGAAAATGAAAAAGACATTGAATTAGACACATAATTAAAATCCTATTGACACATAAGAAAACAGGCGACAAGGGGTCACTGGTGAATCTACGGCTCACCATAGGTACATATAAAGTTTATAGATACCTATGGTTATGAGAATATATCTCATAATAAGGTTTGCAAAATATATAAATAGGGCCGGCCTAAATAAACAGCCTAGAGCAGAGTTTTTCAACCGGGGTTCCGAGAGTGGCAGCCAGGGGTTCCGCGGAAACAGACCGAAATCGCCTAAATGCAACATTTCTGCCCATCTGGTTTATTACATAAAGTAGGACAGACACTTGGATCATCGCACAGAGTTCCTTGAGCAACGTAAACATTTGCGTAAGGATCTGCTCCAGCAGAAAGATTGAAAAACACTGGCCTAGTGACCAGCTCGATTAACACCTTGACCGGGGAATTCTTCTGAGCTGGGGATAATATTTTCGTAATGACACGAGGATTCTATGGCATTTTATGCTACTTTGCTACTTTATTGCCTCTATTCACACTTTAGTTCACTTACCTATCACTGTTAAACATAGACATCCTTGTTGCATAGCCATAAAATGGATGACTGGCAAAATAAGTAAGTATTTCTGGAACATTGGAATTGTGTTGACAGCCGGACGCATCTGGGGGAGGGAAAGATGTGTGTGTGTGTGTGTGTGTGTGTGTGTATGTGTGTGTGTGTGTGTGTGTTGCCATGGAAACCATGGAAATGTCAGAGCATAGGCGGCGCTACAAGGAGCCTGGGAAGGACTTGGGATGGTGCAAAATAAGTAAACATTGCAATAAACAAGAACATCTAGATACAATAATTAGTAATTGAAAATTATAAATTTAAGACACATAGTAGCCAGTAAGTCTCCACACGTGTAAATCAATCAATCAATCAGGTTCCGTCTCCGCAATGAAGGTTGACTACAGTGGATCTCAAACACCGTCTCTCGCCTTGACTGTGCATTATATCAGGCTGATGTTCGTCCATCTCTTAATGTTATCTTCCCACTTGTATCGTTGTCTACATCTTGCTCGCTTGCCCTCAACCTTGCCCTCCACTATGGTTTTTATAAGAGTATCATGTCTTTTAACGTGGCGGAAATATTTCACTTGCCTCCTCTTTATTTCTTTCATCAACTCTCTCTTAATTCCCAGTTTTTCTAGAACCTCTGCATTTGATTGGGGGTTTTTCCCCCCACGAAATACGAAATATTCGTCGGTATATCCACATATTCATGGCCTCCATGCGACTTTCTAGCTTGCTTGTTCAATGTCCAACATCCAGCTTAAGAATGGAGGTGGAGGCGGTCACTGCGACTCTCCGCTGGATGGAGAATACGATACACACACACACACACATCGTGATTGTAACTGACTCAGAAAGCATGCTGAGGAGGGTGAGGACAGGCAGGCTTCGCGCAGAGTGGCTTGCTTCACTTCGAAGGTCACCGATAGCAAGCATCACCTGGATCTTTTCTCCGGGGCATGCCAGTGTGCTGGGGAATGAACAGGCGGACAGATTGGCTGGCTCGGCAAAACTTGGTGGAGTATTGATGCATGACAAGACATACATGGTTGCGGCCTTCTGGGAGTGCATGTAGGCCTACACCTCGGAGGAGCAAATGGATCACCATAGTCTGGTAAGAATGCGACAGCGAGGAGTGACGAGGGGATCTGGCCGATACTCGACGCTTAGAGGAAAGGCGAGACGGACATATAATCAGATTGCTACTGGAACTATTACTGTTGGAACTTTTCGCTGGCTGCTGAGGATGGGGACGGAGCGCTTATGGGAATGTCCCGAATGCCGTGATGTCGGTTCCTAAATCAATCAATTAATCAATCAATCAATGTCCAAGCTTCAGCGCCATACAGTAGTGTTGAATATACGTAGCATTTGACAATTATCATTTTTAATGCGCTGTTAATTTCTCTAGATGTTAATACTGATTTTGTGTGGAGATCAACTATTATTCTAAACATAATGTTGACATTTAAATTGTATCACAACGCCTCGAGTTCCATACGTTATATCAAGCATTTTCGAGTACCGTCGGCGGGCAGGATGAAATGACGTCCGGCCGTAGTTTGGTGACCCCCCCCCCCCCCCCCCCCCCCCCCCCCCCCACCCCTGCCCTAACGGAATGTCAGACGGGCCCGCGTGCCCAATTCTTAACCCTTTGAAAGTAAAGATTGTTCGTTCGTTCGTCCCCATAAACCCATAAGGCATCGGGAAATCTGGCCAGTCCGCT
>JACEFZ010018012.1:0-37500 GCA_014155875.1 Cepaea nemoralis | reverse complement strand
TATGTAAGGTATTCGATGTGTGTTGTTAAGGTCTCGTGTGTGTTAATTGGATATGTTCAATAAGAGGCCGACAGGGCACATGGGTGTAATGGCTAGAACGTTACCTTGACCATGGCACGCTCTCGATCGGACAAGATGTCGATGTCAGCGCTCATCGTTCGCTACAAGAGGATGCACATGAACCCCCTCCTATAATTTTACCGCGGCAGTGTGTAGGGTTGCATGATAGACACCCCCCCCCCCCACCTCCCCGTCCTACCATACGCACACAACACACACCTCCCCGCAATACCCGCCACCCCTATACTATCTTCCAATACCCCCCCCCCCCTTTTGACACGCATACTCGACATGAAGATCATGTTCTCTCCTACCAACATACGAGGTGCGTGCTACACACAAGTTGAGTCGATAACAAGACAATTCTTCACTACATATAAGTAACCTTTATATATTTATTTTTTTTCATGTAGATGTGTCCATGTTGTTGTATCAGTATATGTTTGTTTGTGTGCTAAAGAAGGCTTTAGCCGCAAAGTCCATTTTGAAACTTGTGATGGAGATGAACATGGCGGAATGGATAACAGCGCTAGCTCTTAAACTTCTGGTGTTCTGATGTTGAGGTAGCGGATTCAACCCTTACACTGGTCAGCTAGCTAGGTAAAATAAAAGACTAAGTTTTACATGCACTATATTTCCAACAGGAACTGCTGACACATCTCTCAGCAAACATTGATTTCAAGGACATTTTTGGAGCCAAGACAAACATGTCTTCCACCGCTCCGTATATGGTCAGTGCCACTTCTGAGGTTCAGAAGCTCCAGACAGAAAATGTAGGTCTTTCATTCAGTGTGTATTTGTTCTTCATTTGTCAAGTTAACACTTATGGCAATGTTTATTGCATAAGAAATGTTTATGCTACAATTAAGAACATATTTTTATTGATTGTTATTATATTAAAAATCAAGGTTTACCAGTGATATTTCTGATGCAAGGTCTTGCTCAGATATGACTGAGCTACAATATTACAGTAGATGCTACTACCTGATTTCTGTTAGTGCCGGGAAAAAAAACTGGAATCTCAAAGGTGAAGTCGTCAAGCCATCTGAATCGGGCTCCGAATGCTGGGTGGCGCTCATCAATCCCCCTCCCCACATTGTGTCAACAGTTTTGGGCAGAGGAGGGTAATTGGGATGGTACAAACCTTATCCTAGTGTGAGGAAATACATGTTATGGTAGGGCAGACCACACCCCACGCTTGGCCACCAACTGGTTGAGGATCAAACCTCCAACAGATGGACGGTAAGAATATTCCTTTGCTTATCTGGCAGCTTCTGCAGATTGCCTTGTTCCAGGTGTATTTCTCTTATTTTTTCTCTGTAGTAAACTAGGCAGGTGGCTGAGAGAGGGATCGTGCTGCATGGGCAACACATAGTCTCCACAATTTACTCCAGGCTTTACACTATGGGCCCATCTCCCTGGTCGAAGTGTTAGCAGCTTTCTCCGTAACCCCGAATACTCTCGTGGTTGATGTGAGCGCATGAGAATTGGAAGTGGTTTGAGTCGCGCCAGTGAATTATGAGAGTATGGAGCCGGTCGCTTAGAAAGCAATGGCAAACTACTGAGCGTAATCTTGCCAAGAAATCAACAATCAGCTGAAAGATGCTGATGTTGACAGCGATGTCCTGTAAAGGATATGCAAAATATTTGTATACTATGGAGATGTATAACCCCATTTATCCTCCTGCTATGGGTTGTATTTTTTTGCAGTATCCATCCAGCAGTCATGGACTAGTTTACCAAGGGCTTGGTTTACTTAGTTTAGTTAGTTTAGTTAAGTTAGTTAAGTTAGTTTACTTAGTTAAGTTAGTTTACTTAGTTTACTTAGTTTACTTAGTTTAGTTAAGTTAGTTAAGTTAGTTTACTTAGTTTAGTTAGTTTACTTAGTTTAGTTAGTTTAGTTAGTTTCGTTCAGTCAGTCAGTCAGTCAGTCCGTCCGTCCGTCTGTCTGTCCATCAGTCAGTCAGTCAGTCAGTTAGTCGAAGTTCCAACTTCACGGCAATGGGTTGTCCCCCATTATGCTCCATTCCTGTGCCAGTGAATATCACACAAAATGCTCCTCACTGCCCAATGTGAAAAGTGGAACAGACAGGAGTCTCGTCAATCCAACAGCCAGCACATGTACACTGTGCATAATGCTTGGTTTAGATTGGTTGAAGGCTTATGCTCCGTTGGGACGTGGAAGACAGGAGAAGGATAGTGAAATTGGGAGAGCTAAATTTGGGGAAACAGAAAGAGAAGTGCATGAATATTGGGGTTCAGACTTATACTGAGCTGAAGAGAGTTTATGAGAATAGAGGACAATGGAGTGACATTATCAGGTGACTTCAATACTAGTATTCAGACTGCCTGAACTGATGATGATGATGTGTGAAGCTGTCAAAAGTATGAGTTTTCTTTATTTCCAGTGACATGTTGCCAGCAACATGATGGTGAGAATTCATCAGCTAACTCAGTGTTGCCAAGTGCAAGCTGAAAAACATCTAATGGCAGTGAAAATGTGGTTTCTGAGGAGAATGCAAGGAATACCATGTGCAGACAGAAAAACCAATGAGCAAGTCCTACAAGAAACAAATGAAGACTGTATACTGATTAGAGACATTATAAGTAGACAGTAAAGATGTTTTGGGCACTTGATGAGAAGAAATAAACCCGAGGAAAGAATAAGAACGAACGAACGAACAAACAAACTTTATTTTAACAGGGTAACAAATTGGGCACGCAGGCCCGTCTTACATTCAGCCCTTTCATTCACTCATCTTTCATTCATCAAATGTGCATGTTACATTTAAATAGGGGGAAAAAAACATTGTCAAATGGATTTTGTAAGCATAAACTATGCATATTACGCATGGTACATTCACATGGGGGAAAAAAAAAACATTGTGAAATGAAAGTTGTGAACATAAACTGTGCATATTGCAATGTTGTGAGACACATCCTCTATCCACCCTCACACCCCGCAGCCACCCACACATCCCGCAGCCACCCACACATCCCCTACCCACCACACCTCCCCCACCCACCCACACATACCTCCACGCACTCACACAGACCCAGGTAAACATTCATGCCGCCATCCACCCACTGATCCCCCACCCACACACATTTCCCCACCCACACACATTTCCCCACCCACACACACATCACCCACCCATCCCATAACCGACACGCTCACACCCACCCACATATTCTCCATCACACACCCACCCACACACCCGCAACCACTCAGCATAACACACATCACAAAACCACACACACATATACCCCCACCAACCCACACATCCCACACCCTCACAATTTTCCACACACATATCAGCCAACCTACACCCACTCACCCACCCAATATCCGCCACCTCTCAACTAAACATCCCCCACCTATGCATATATCCCCACCCACAAACACATCTCCCCACCTGCCCACACATATCCCCCACTCATAAACACCCAAAAACACACACCAAGAGGAAGGCAGAGAGGTATAGATCTAGATGGAGTGGCCACATGGTATAATCGAGAACACAGCTGATCCACGACTCTGGTGATCATGTGAGATGGCAAAACTTGACCTTCCACCCTTGGCACATGATGGTGTTAAGAGTTTTTGTAAACTCCATATGGCCCATGTGTCTTGGTCCTGTAAAATTATTTCTTTAAATACTTTTGTACTCACTTACTTACATATGAACTACTCCTCAGCTTGTCTTGAAAGATCAGAATGAGCGGCTGCAACTAAGGCTCGACCAGCTAAGCAACAAGTTTGGACATGTTGCTACAACAAAGACAGATCTCTCACAACAGCTGTTGTTGAGTGAGGAGGAGAAATTGAAGGTTAGTCCTTGGGACTGTTTCTGTTGACTCTAAGTGGTCTTTGTCATGTCACTGCAAGTACATTGATTCACTTGTAACTGTGAAGCGGTCTTTGTGATGTCACTGCAAGTATTTTGATTCACTTGTAACTGTGAAGCGGTCTTTGTGATGTCACTGCAAGTATTTTGATTCACTTGTAACTGTGTGATGATCTTTGTGGTGTCACTGCGAGTACTTTGATTCACTTGTAAGTTTGTGATGGTCTTTGTTGTGTCTCTGCAAGTATTTTGATTGACTTGTAAACCTGTGATATCTTTGTGGAGTCACTGCAAATATTTTGATTTGCTTGTAACTGTGAAGAGGTCTTTGTGGTGTCACTGCAAGTATTTTGATTCACTTGTAACTCTGTGATGGTCTTTGTGGTGTCACTGCAATTATTTTGATTCACATGTAACTCTGTGATTGTCTTTGTAATGTCACTGCAAGTAATTTGATTCACATGCAAGTGACATTTGCAGTCCAGAAGTGAATATAAAATTGTGAAACAAGGCAGAGGTGCCAAATCCACTTCATATAAATTTGTGTGATGTAAAAGCAGTCTTTGATTCACTTCATATAAAATATTGTGACAAAATAGCAGTTCATATATATTGCCAAAGCACACATTTCTCTGAAAATACTTAATGTAGTATTAGCGTCTTGATATACATTTTGTTATGAGGATGATGATGATGATGATGATGATAATAATGATAATTTTATCTGTTTAAATTCAGGTGTCTCAGTCTTTGGTGGAAATGCAGATTGAAAACAACAAAATCAAAGAGGATGCAGAAGCCACCAACTTTGAACTCACAAACAAAGTGAGTTAATCGTTTAACTCATTCTGCAGCAAACAACTCACAATACTTATGTTGGCTATTCCATACATGAAACACTTTTTCTTAACTCCTATGACAGAGAGTTATTACAGTAGCTGACTCCAGCCCAGTGGTTAATTTAGTTTCTCTGTCCCATAATCCTTGTGTTTAATATCTTCTGACCAAGCATTAGTATCAAGATTTGTGTGCGATAGGGATGTGTACTGTCTTCAGATCTGCTTCTCTATATAGTAAAAGTAGTATGAAAAATGTAGAGGATATAAGAAGAATCGCTATCAGAGGACAAAACATCAATAATATAAGATATGCAGATGATACAGTATTGATTGCAGACAATGAACAGGGTCTGCAACATTTACTGGATGCTGGGAGCAACTACGTTTAGAATTAAATTTTAAGAAGACATAAATTATGGTCATCTCCAAAAAGAAATAAATACCAGAATGTAACAACAAAGTAAATGGGAACATTTATTATTATATGCATATGAAACATAGATAATAAAGTCACATGTCCTTCCTCGTCACATGTCCTTCCTCGTCACATGTCCTCATCATCACTCATACCTTGTTCAAAATCAGCTGCAGGTGATTTGGAAGCAGACTGCCTTGTGTTGGTTTTTAGCAATGGTATAAGTGTCTATTGTTTAAATAAAAGCAATGACAAACTACTGAACATAAACTTGCCTAGTGAATCTCAAACAGCCATAAACTGTGGGGGTTGATTGCAACATCCTGCAAAGGACATGCAGCTAACTTTTTTGTCCTAAATGTGAACGTAATTCTTTCCAATGAAGATCGTGGAGTGATTGCAGAAATTAGATTTAGATAGTTAAAATTATTAGGACATGTTGTGAGGAGAGACGGATGGGAGAACTTGGTGACAGTTGACAGAATTGATGGGAGGGAAGTCGGGGGAAGAGGGTTGATAGATAGACACATGGATATCTTGACTTCATGACATGGTCAAAACAGTAGCAGAGTTCTGATCCAAGACTCTAGTGATCGTGAAAGATGGCAAACCCTGACTGTTCACATTGGCATGGAACTTGATGCTGATTATGAATTATTTCCACGGCTTCTTCTATTACTCTTATATCTTGTTATAACCTCAGAAAAAAGCAAATTAATATGTCATCTACTATTCTAATCGTCCATATTATTATTTCCATAACATCTTCTGCAATGCTGATATCCTGTTTTATTTTCTCAGATCATTCTGCTAGAGAACCAGCTGGTGGAGGCCCAGAATGAGAGAGATCGGTATCAGAGGCAGGCCAAGGCAACCAAGGAACGACTGGCTGAGATGGATGCCGACAGAAAAGATCTGGCTGATGAATATGTTGTCCTGAAGACCAACTATTTGGCCTTGACAAATGAACACAAGAACGAGGTATCTAGATTACAAATGCAGCTTCAAAAACAAACACACCAAAAAACTATGTTTAAGGGTACAAAAGAAGGTTACTACAATATAGCTTCAACAACAATAAGAAAAAATCTATGTTTAAGGGATATAGCTTCAACAACAATAAGAACAAATCTATGTTTAAGGGATATAGCTTCAACAACAATAAGAACAAATCTATGTTTAAGGGATATAGCTTTAACAACAATAAGAACAAATCTATGTTTAAGGGATATAGCTTCAACAACAATAAGAAAAAATGTATGTTTAAGGGATATAACTTCAACAGCAAGAAGAAAAAGCTATCTTTAAGAGATATAGCTTCAACAGCCACAGGAAAGTAAAAACAATGTTTAAAGGATATAGCATCAAAAACAAGAAGAAAGCAACTATGTTTAAGGGATATAACTTTAACAACAAACAAACAAATAGCTATGTTTAAGGGATATAACGTCACAAATAAATTTTAAAAAAAACTATATTTAAGGGATATTTCATTTTTTTAAAAACAAACAACAAATATATACAGGGTGGGGCAAAATGATCTTACACATTTGTAACTTTAATAAAACTAAATTAGAATGCCCAGAAAAGTATTTTTATTTATCAAATGTACACATGATGCCATTTTGTTTTATGTTGTTTGAATAATGATTTGTGTGGGGAAATTCAACAACAGGTTCCCCGTACTGCTATTGTGATTTTCAGTGACGAGGCCCATTTTCATTTGTGTGGAAGCGTGAATAAGCAAAATTTCCGCTATTGGTCCTAAAACAATCCTCATGAGTTACACGAACGCCCCTTGCACAGTCCTCATGTAACAGTATGGTGTGCGATAGCAGAATTTGGCATTTTGGGTACGTACTTTTTTGAAGAAGACAATGTTACAGTGACTGTTAACCCTGAACGATATTGCGTGTTGCTGGACACTTTTCTGTGACCCAAATTGGATGAACTTGACGTCAGAAATAATGTTTGGCTCCAACAAGATGGCGCAACAGCAGCCCACATGTCTAGACGTTCAATGGAAATTTTGAGGGAGATGTTCCCCGGTCATTTAATTTCATTCCGAGGTGACCTCGATTGGCCTGCCCGATCACCTGACTTGAATCCGTGTGATTTTTTTCTCTGGGGATACCTAAAATCAAAGGTGTACATTCATCGCCCCCAGTCTATTGAACAATTGAAAGATGCAATTCATCAAGAAATTGAGTCTATTCCACATGAAATGATCCGCCGAGTTATGGACAACTTTCGCGAACATCTTCAACAGTGTGTGGATAATAACGGCGAACATTTGACTGATGTAATTTTTAAAAGACAATGAAATAAAATGACATCATATGTACATTTAGGAAATAAAAATACTTATTTTCATTATTTGAACAACATAAAACAAAATGGCATCATGTGTACATTTGATAAATAAAAATACTTTTTTGTTCATTTATTCTAATTTAGTTTTATTAAAGTTACAAATGTGTCAGATCATTTTGCCCCACCCTGTATATTTAAGGAATGTTGTTTAAAAAACATGCACACATAAAAACAAGATTTCAGGGATATATCCTCACTGTACCATACATGGTACAAGAGGAAACTAAAGATAGTTGCTGTCGGACTGGGTACCTCATACCAAAGAACATTTTAGCTGCCAAATTCAACCAGTCATGAATAAGTCTTCAAAGGGCTGGAGGTAAGTTGATTGAGGGTCTATTTTCCTGTGGGAGATCAAAAACAGAAGAAGTGAAGAGGAAATTGATGTCTTCTTCTTCTTTTCATTCATCCGGAGTGTTTTTCAGATGTGATTGCGGTGTGTCTGTTATGCGCCCTTGGGCCGAAACCCGTAGGCCAACACATCGACTTTAGCGTGCTTTTTTGACCAGGTAGCATTCCTGGGAGACTCTCACTTTTGCGGTGCCATCTGCTACACCGCTGGCCAAGTCGGAATGGTCGAAGACAACGGTCATCCCTCAAAGGAAGGCAGGGACAGTCCATAGCATTTTCCGCCATCCAAGGTTGCTTCCATGGTTGCAGGGCCGACACATAGCGCCCTGATGCTGGGCTTACCGAGGGAATCGTCACGTCCTGCTCATGGCTGCTTTGATTCCTCACTTCAATATATTAGGCATTTCGTTCGCCCCGAACTGTTCCTGCACAAACCAGACAAGTCTGCAGATGGTATCCACTCAGCGAGTTTTCGGACATGTGCTTGTCCTTGCGCCCTTCAGAGCTGTTCCAGGCACGGCAGACATTTGGAAAACTACCTAGTCAGAACTGTTCCGAGCAAGAGCGGCTTTCGGAAACTAGGTAGTCAGAGCTGTTCCTAGCAGGAGAGACATTCGGACGAGACATTTCACTCGGACGTAAATGCGTAGTGCCAGTTTTTATTTTGCCACCCGTAGGCCAGCACTTCCGGCTTCGGCTGGCATTTTTTAATGAGGTTCAGCCTTCCTCGGGTTTCGAGGCACGTTAGACTTATTGTTGTGATGCCGCCCACTTCTCAGCTGGTCAGGATAGAACGGTCAACGACATCATGGTCAACCCTCAAGGGAAGGCAGGGGCAGATCATGGGCATTCTCTCGTTATCCAAGGAGGCTTCCATACTTGCAGAGCCGGCACATATTGCTCTGAGACTGGGCTCACCCGAGGAGTTGCCACGTCCTGTTCATGGCTGCTTTAGTTCCTCACTTCCATGTGTTGGGCATCTCGATTGCCACTGGCCGCTCAAGCACACACCAGGATCGGTCAGACTGTGGGCGTCATCTACTCGGTAAGCATTGCCTTTGACTTCGGACCATGCAATGGGTTCTCTAGCCGTGCGTTCCATTTCGTGTTATAGAGATGTTTTTTCCACTTTTGTCTACACTCTCTATGAGTTAGTTACAGACAGTTTTCGTAACCATTCCATTCGACTGGGGCGCTTCTCTGACTTTTTTGTACTCGCTCAAGAGGTAGGCTACATGTGCTGCCGGCTCAGCACCTTACCTCCGTGCAGCAGTGAACGAGAAACGGCCTGGCCCTCTCTTCCGGGAATCCCTCATATCCCCCAGCTGAGAGCCTTCGAACAAGTATCAGAACTGGGCATGTAGCTTGCACAGTATCTCACCTCTATTTTTCGGAGGGTGGGTATGGGCCCTGCTCTCAGATCCGAGGGTTTGTGGCTTAGAGGCGTTCAGCCTCAACCCTCGACAGAGAGCCCTAGAGTATTGTCCGGACCAAATCTTTTGCCTTCGTGCACCTGATTTAAATTTTTGACTGCTATCCTCAGTCTAACCTGCAGAGCAGCAGGTTGTGTCTCTCTTGGTCAGGTCCCTATCCTATAAGCTTTGTAGTTTTTCATCCATCGGCAAGCAAATGGGGT
Organism: Cepaea nemoralis; assembly: GCA_014155875.1. Lineage (NCBI taxonomy): Eukaryota > Metazoa > Mollusca > Gastropoda > Stylommatophora > Helicidae > Cepaea > Cepaea nemoralis. The sequence goes on along the minus strand of JACEFZ010018012.1, from coordinate 27,978 downwards.
CGATGGGACACGCAAGCTCCCCCACCACGTCAAGGTGGAGACACATCGGGGGAGAAATTGATGTCTAATTTGTTTCATAAATTTCCACAATGGTATGCTGTACACATTTAAAATCTGATAACTTGCTGTACACATATAGTATCTGATAACTTGTTGTGCACATGTAGTATCTGATAACTTGCTGTACACACACATATAGAATCTGATAACATGCTGTACACATATAGTATCTGATAAATTGCTGTACACATATAGTATCTGGTAACATGCTTATATATATATATATATATATATATATATATATATATATATATATATATATATATATATATATATATATATATATATATATATATATATATATATATATAAGCTACACGCTGCAGGATTTGCTGAGGAGGGGATCTGAGCACTTATGGACTGAATGGTTCGATGTGTAATGAGGATGATCTGTCGACTAACTATATATATATATATATATATATATATATATATATATATATATATATATATATATATATATATATATATATATATATATAGTATCTGATAACATGCACTTTTGCAGTTATGTGATATTTATACACGTCACTAGCACAGGCAATTGGACTTCTTGACAGATGATAGATTGCTACTTCGCGCTACACAAAAAAAAAAAAAAAGACTTAACTGATTCAGTGCCAAACAAAAGTAGGTTTGGAACAAACTTGGTACACAATTAAATGAACAAGTATCATGATGTACATTTCCGTTAACTGAGCATTGAAATTGCGGAAGATACCATGAAACAAAACAAATAGCACAATGACCTTAGTATGGCAATATATCGTCCTTCTGTGCAAATGGGAGGTCACATTTAGCAATATATTATCCTTTGGCACTGAATCAGTTCTTCTTCTTCTTCTTCTTCTTCTTCTTCTTCTTCTTCTTCTTCTTCTTCTTCTTCTTCTTCTTCTTCTTCTTCTTCTTCTTCTTCTTCTTCTTCTTCTTCTCCTTTTGTTTGCTTGAAATATGTCTATAACTGCAATGTTGTATCTTGTATGAATTTAACTGTCTTCTTTAGTTCTCCACTGTCGTCTCTCTGGGCCAGTAGGTTTGCCTAGATATGTTATATTTTGGGCAGTCTAACACTGAATCAGTGAATAACTACAACCCAAGGATAGAGTCATACCTCACCATGGCACAAAATCTGGGCTGAATTGTAGAGACCTTGTGTTGCCCATGTAGCATGATCCCTCTCTCGGCCTGCCTAGTTTACTCCAGCAGAAAGCTAGAACCAATACATCTTAAACAACACAGGCTGCAGAAGCTGTCAGATCTGCAAAGCAGTTCTCTAACTGTTATTAGTATTAGTATTTGTACAAGGTAAAAGCTAAAGCTATATTTTATATTCAACAGTGCCAAAGAAATGAGAATTTGGCCATAGAACTGCTAAATCTGGTCAACAACAAGGCAGCTCTCATGAGACAAGTTCTAATCCTCACCAATGGAGACCCAAACACAATGGATGACCCCAATGCTGAAATCGCTAGGATCAGGGCTATTGTTCAACAGAACACTTCAGGAAAGATCAAGGTGTGTTTGCATTCTTCCTCTTTTTCTTTCACCTTGTATCTACCATTAGGACATTGACCCCCAACCAATCTACTTCAAGCCTTCCACTCTTTAGTTATCCCATGCAGCTCTGTCCATGTCCTTCCAAATTATTCAGTTCTATTTCTACTCCTCTTCTTGAGTTATTAGATCTTCCTCTATTTCTTCTCTCCTGTAGATTAGAGACTATGGCTTTTCTAGTTATTCTATTCTCTGATGTTCTCAATTTGTGTTCTATCCAGCGCCACAGTTTTTTCTTCACCTCTAGGTTCACTGGTATTTGTCTAGTTCTCTCTTTGAGCTCCACATGGATGATTCTGTCATACCATTATATTCCTTCTATTTTGCGCAGACACCATTTAGTGTTTACATTGTCACATCCTTATCTCTGTCAACATTTATACTTAGAATTTCTTTATCTTCTTCTGGTGCCTGGTCTGTAAGAGACATTGGTGACCATGACTCTCCAATCCTGACCTTTGATTTTATACTGTAAGTTAGTTAGTTAGTTACTTAGTTAGTTACTTAGTTAGTTAGTTAGTTAGTCGACAGATCATCCTCATTGCACTTCAAGCCATTCCATCCATAAGTGCTCGGATCCCCTCCTCAGCAAATCCTGCAGCGTATAGCGGCTCACGGCACCAGATCTGTGTTGGTTTATCAATCTTCTTTGGCTTCCTGTGTAGTGTTCTTGTTTGGCCACACCTCTTTTAATTTGCTGTTCTTGCAGTCTGACCATGGTTGTAGATTTACAGTCATCACTTGGTTCTCGCAAAAGTCTTACTTCTCATAGTGTATTCAGAATGTCAGCCTGGTCCATGACGTGTTCGCTGTCCACAGTAGCCTTACCTGCAAGCTTGTCAGCCTGCTCATTTCCTTGTACTCCTGCAAGCCCTGGCATGAAGAGGAAACTAATCTTTGCCAGCCGAGACCACTCCAGAGACAGCAACCACTCTCTTCGGATCTACCCCACCTCTATCCTCTTGAGCATGCTCATTGAGTCGCTAAGGAAGCATGCCCTAGTGAATGTCTGTGTCTCGAGCCATGTTATTGCTTTACTTACTGCCATGACTTCCATAGTCAGGCTGCTTGTGGTCTCAACAAAAGCACCAGAATCCTCCTTCACAATTCTCCCTCCGGCCTGAGCCGTAAAGGCCCATGAGCTTCTCACATGTCGGATGACCGGCCCATCTGTGTAAATGACAGCATCGCCGTCTAACGAATTCTTGAAAATCAACATTTGTACTTCTGCCTCCACAGCAGCTGGATTATCTTGTCTGCATTTTCTGTCTAGTTGGATGCAAACAGAGAAAGATGTACAGAAATCTGTTGGCACTTGTACCCACTCCTCGCCAGGTTCTAAGTCCTCAAGTGAACACACCTGTTAAAGAATGTCTTCAGCTTGAACCATTCAAGACCTTCCTCTTTTTAACCCGCTGCACTTCACCTTCATAATTTCACTATGCAGTGGGTGTTGTGTGTTTGCATTAACTTTGAGGTAGGTGCGTGCTCTGCAAATTTGCATTCTATCTTCAATGGTTGGAAAATCAAGAAGGTAGCACATCACCCTGCATGCTGTATCTCTTGTACATCTAAGAATAATGTGCATCGCTTTGTTCTGTATACTTTCTATCCTTTCTATCTCCGTACGGCTGAGAGTCAAGATCGCCATCACGTACTCAAAAACAGACATGACCAGCCCCTCATATAGAAGACACAGATGGCGCTGCTCACAGTTTGCTGCCGCCATCACCCACATCGCAGCCAAACCCCGCTTAGCCTGTTTTATCACCTGCTCTATGTGCTTATTATAAGCAAGGCTTCGATCAAAACATATCCCCAGGTAATTCATGTTTCATGTAATTCATACTTAATCAAGATGGTACTGTTGATATTATTACTTGTTTCCCAGCTGTTAAAGCTTCACACAAACATATTTCCCTGTCTTCCTCTGCCATTCTTACTTTGTATTTTCCCACATATGGCTAATTTCTCTGTTTCACCTCTACTGATGACATTTGCCCATACATTTTATTTGCCTGTTTTCTTATGATGGCGGGCATATTAGTGAAGTTCATATAGAGTTTTGCTGATGATGTCGTGAACATGGCCAGATGAGCATTCTGCATTCATTGTCTACCATCAGATTAAATAAAAAACTGGCCACCTATTCCTTTGAGCATTCAGGCTTACAAAATGTAACCTGTCAGATTAAAAAAAACCTGGCCACCTATTCCTTTAAGCATTCTGGTCTACAGAATGTGATTGCCCTATCAGATCACAGATTCATAGCAGGAAACTGCCTGAAAATGTTTGTCCCTATGATAGTAATGAGTGATCTTGAATGCTGGGCCATTTGTGATTTCTTGGCAAGGTTACGTTCTGTAGTTTCCCATTGCTTTCTGAACAACCGGCACCATAAAGTGAAAACCAATGCAAAGCGGTCTGCTGCCAAATTGCCCACAGCTGTGTTTTGACCGCGTTATGCAGGATTACGAATTGCATCCATAACCCTTTCACACAGAGCCGGAATCCTGAGCATATATAATCAGTATATTTGTTAGAGTTAAATATTTTTGGAACAAAAAATTAATAAATTCATTTTAGATGTCTTATGTATTGGAATGACAGATAATGTATTATTTTGTTTCCTCATTTGCACTCAGACCTGCACATCTTTGAGTATTGTCCAGGTCCCATACTGACTTCCTTCTGTGCCAGTTTTTCCGGGCATGGACTGAAACTGACATTAATTAACCACTTTATCTTAAATGTGTGGATTATAAGAAGGCCTTTGACAGCACTGATAGACAATCTCTTTGGAAACTAATGAAGTATAAAGGGCTCCTACAGAAGATCATTAATAGAAAGATATGAAATACAGTTCTTCATGAGGGAAAACTAACAGATATGTTTGAAACAAGAACAGGAGTGTGACAGGGTTGCCTTTTGTCACTTTTATTATTCTACTGGCCATAGACTGGCCATAGACTGGCCATAGACTGGCCATAGACTGGCCATAGACTGGCCATAGACTGGCCATAGACTGGCCATAGACTCACATGTTAAAAATACATCTGCAGTTAGAAATTGAAAAGAGCAAGCCAACAAGTAACCATCAAGGTCAAATATGTAAATTAGAAAAGCTACCCAAACACAGATGTGAATCCTGGCAGGTGCTACAGAGTTCATGCTCTGTGCTGAGATTCTCCGCATGAGTTCTATATAAGGAGACTGGAGCACTTGTGGAGATATCTGTGTGCATTGTGAGTTCTACACAAGGAGATTGGAGCACTTGTGGAGATATCTGTGTGCATTGTGAGTTATATACAAGGAGACTGGAGCACTTGTGGAGATATCTGTGTGCATTGTGAGTTCTACACAAGGAGATTGGAGCACTTGTGGAGATATCTGTGTGCATTGTGAGTTCTATACAAGGAGACTGGAGCACTTGTGGCAATATATGTGTGCATTGTGAGTTCTATACAAGGAGATTGGAGCACTTGTGGAGATATCTGTGTGCAATGTGAGTTCTATACAAGGAGACTGGAGCATTTGTGGAGATATCTGTGTGCAATGCTATACAAGGAGACTGGAGCACTTGTGGAGATATCTGTGTGCAATGTGAGTTATTTACAAGGTGACTGGAGCACTTGTGGAGATATCTGTGTGCAATGTGAGTTCTATACAAGGAGACTGGAGCATTTGTGGAGATATCTGTGTGCAATGTGAGTTCTAAACAAGGAGACTGGAGCACTTGTGGAGATATCTGTGTGCAATGTGAGTTCTATATAACGAGACTGGAGCACTTGTGGAGATATCTGTGTGCAATATGAGTTCTATATAACGAGACTGGAGCACTTGTGGAGATATCTGTGTGCAATGTGAGTTCTATACAAGGAGACTGGAGCACTTGTGGAGATATCTGTGTGCAATGTGAGTTCTATACAAGGAGACTGGAGCACTTGTGGAGATATCTGTGTGCAATGTGAGTTCTATACAAGGAGACTGGAGCACTTGTGGAGATATCTGTGTGCAATGTGAGTTCTATACAAGGAGATTGGAGCACTTGTGGGGCTATCTGTGTGCAATGTGAGTTCTATACAAGGAGACTGGAGCACTTGTGGGGCTATCTGTGTGCAATGTGAGTTCTATACAAGGAGATTGGAGCACTTGTGGAGATATCTGTGTGCATTGTGAGTTCTATACAAGGAGATTGGAGCACTTGTGGAGGTAACTGTGCAATGTGAGTTCTATACAAGGAGACTGGAGCACTTGTAGAGGTAACTGTGTGCAATGTGAGTTCTATTCAAGGAGACGGGAGCACTTGTGGAGGTAACTGTGCAATGTGAGTTCTATACAAGGAGACTGGAGCACTTGTAGAGCTATCTGTGTACAATGAGTTATCCTTTTCAAATCACACCAAACCTTTTTTTTAAAAGTCTCTTAGTCTCACTACACTTAGTTCTCCCAAGACCCATCTGCCAGTGTTTGTGGACACTGATTAGGTGATTCATGTTTGCAGTTTGGATGACTGCCTCTGCACCCTTGTCGGATGAAGTGCAGATTTTGTGTTGTTTTAATGTTTTGTTCCTCAGCTGAATTACTTTTAATTTATACCTTACCTGTAGCTTCTTTATTTGAATTAAATAAATGTTTAAATATCTACATTTTTACAACTTCCAGGCTGACCAGATTTTGGGATCTCAGAAAGACAGAGAGCAGGTGGAAGAACGGGTTAGATTTAGAAATATGGTTATATAAGTTAACTCATTTAGTACCAACACACTCTCCACACATTTATTTTTCTTCTCCTTCTGCTGCTGCTGCCTGTTATACCCTACTGGAGCATAGGCGATTTACCAACTCATGCCAAGCCATCCCATCTTTTGCTCATTCCTGCAACTCCTTTCATGTGTTGTTCATTCTCTGAGTGATCTCGAAGTATGATATCTACCTCGAGTGCTGGAGGTCCCGGGTTCAAGCCCTGATGAGGGCCAGGATTTTTTCACATGGACTTCTAGTAACAAAATGTCCCCTTGGTCTCTGGGTAGTGAGATCGGATGCACGTAAAAAAAACCTTGGCAGTTGGAAATCAAAAAATAGTAGCCTAACGGTGCTGCCTGGGCAAAATTTTGAGTTAAAAATCTACCCAAAGTATTTAAGGATCCCCGCTGATGCTACGGAATTGATGCACTGAGCTGAGATTCTCTGGACTCCGCCTTGAGTTAGGAGTAGAACAGAGCACTTATGGGTTACACCTCGTGCCGTGATGTTGATCCATCGACTAAACTAAACTTCTAATTATCTTCTCCTTGTGGTTGTAGGTTTTCCTCTATTTCATTCTTCCGGTGTGTTCCGGTGACAGAACTTTCTTACTAGACTATTCTCAGGTTTCCACAATGTGCCTCCTATCCAGTGACAGAACTTTCTGACTAGACTATTCTCAGGTTTCCACAATGTGCCTCCTATCCAGTGACAGAACTTTCTGACTAGACTATTCTCAGGTTTCCACAATGTGCCTCCTATCCAGTGACAGAAAGTTCTTACTAGACTATTCTCAAGGTTCCACAATGTGCCTCCTATCCAGTGACAGAAAGTTCTGACTAGACTATTCTCAGGTTTCCACAATGTGCCTCCTATCCAGTGACAGAAAGTTCTTACTAGACTATTCACAGGTTTCCACAATGTGCCTCCTATTCAGTGACAGAACTTTCTGACTAGACTATTCTCAGGTTTCCACAATGTGCCTCCTATCCAGTGACAGAACTTTCTGACTAGACTATTCTCAGGTTTCCACAATGTGTCTCCTATCCAGTGACAGAACTTTCTGACTAGACTATTCTCAGGTTTCCACAATGTGCCTCCTCTCCAGTGACAGAACTTTCTGACTAGACTATTCTCAGGTTTCCACAATGTGCCTCCTATCCAGTGACAGAAAGTTCTTACTAGACTATTCTCAGGTTTCCACAATGTGCCTCCTATCCAGTGACAGAAAGTTCTTACTAGACTATTCACAGGTTTCCACAATGTGCCTCCTATTCAGTGACAGAACTTTCTGACTAGACTATTCTCAGGTTTCCACAATGTGCCTCCTATCCAGTGACAGAACTTTCTGACTAGACTATTCTCAGGTTTCCACAATGTGCCTCCTATCCAGTGACAGAAAGTTCTTACTAGACTATTCTCAAGGTTCCACAATGTGCCTCCTATCCAGTGACAGAAAGTTCTTACTAGACTATTCTCAGGTTTCCACAATGTGCCTCCTATCCAGTGACAGTGTCTTTGGCTCACTTCTTCATTCATTGCAATCTGTCTAGTTCTCTCTGTGTAAACTTGGAGTTAGTGATTCTGTCATGCTATTATAGTTCTTCTGTAAAACGCATTCACGTATTCATTCATGTTTATTTGCTTGCTCGCTGTGAACTCAAGCGTAGTCCATACATGTGCTACCACCTCTGGTGTACTGGACTGATGTTTGCCTGTACATTAGCTTTCCCTATGACCAGTGTCCCTCGCCGTCAGATGAACCCACTCCGATTTATGAGGTACTTGTAATTTATGTCCCCAAGTCAAGAACGAGAAGTCAACATTTTAGTCCAACTGACCGGTGTAGGAGTTGAACTCACTACCTTGGCATCAGCACACGGGAAGTTTAAGCATGAGTGCTCTTGTCCATCCGGTTACGCTGACCTCTGCACCAGTTAATGAATGTTTATAGTTTATTTGTAATTGTTTTTCTCGTATACAGTTATTAGTTGCTCTATAACATTCTTAACGTCTTCTGTCCCATCCAGTTGTTACATTAATCCTTTCTATCTCGCTGTTACTTTAATTTTGTCTATTTCATAGTGTTATGCTGTTTTTTAGACCCATAAGTTTATTACTTCAATGTAACAATTTTTTTAGATAAAACACATTCAATTTTTACATTCCAGGAAATTCTGGATGTGCCAGAAATATTGTTATCATGTAATTTGATATTTTTTGATTAGATGGAAGATGTGTGGCAGAGATTAGAAGCAGAACAGGTCAAGCAAAAGCTCCATTTCAGAAGACTGACTGGCACCATGCCATCCTGACAGACGATAGTTTATTTCCTTGTGCTTCAAAAATGGCATTATACCTCTCCATAGCGCAAAGCCTGGGCTGAATTGTAGAGACCATATGTTGCCCATGCAGCATGATCCCTCTCTCGGCCTGCCTAGTTCACTCCAGAAGAAAGGTAACACCAATTCATCTGGAACAAGACAAGCTGCAGAAGCTGCTGGACCAGCAAAGCAATGCTCTAACTATCCACCTGTTTGAGCTTCAATCCTAGACCAGCAGCCAACCAAGGCTTAAGGCCTGGTCTGCCCTGCCATGACATTTAGTCCTTAGGTTGCATTTCCTCACACTAGGATAAAGCTTGAACCCTTCCAGTTGCGTTCTCAAAGCCATTGGCACAATGTGGGGTGTTGGGTTTGGTGAGCACCGCCCGACATTTGGCACTAATAGAAAGCAGGTAGTATCGTCTACTGTCATACGATAGCTCAGTCATAGTGACTGAAACCTGACTTTATTGAAGATTAAAAGAAACAATCTATCACAATCATTGAATTTTAGAAAGAGCATATTGAAACGTTATGTAGAACCTGTCCTACTATATGGCAGCTAATCATGGAATGTGAATGAACAAATTAGAAAGAGGAGGCAGTGAGATGCTGTTTCTGAAACATGTTGCAAATATCTTGGACATCCAGAGGAACTAACAACGAGTACTTGGAAAAGTATAATGACAGTTGAACATTACAAACAAATAAATATAAGAAGGAGGCAGTGTTCTTTAGATATGTAATGAATAGAGAGACATTGAAAAACATCGTGATAACTAGCAAGATTATTGGTAGAAGAGAGAGGGGCAGACAGAGAGAAATGATGCTGGATGGATTGGGATAGTGGCAGGGTGGAATATTAGCATGTAACCAGGTCATAATTCAGCACAGCATGTACATAATGGCTAGGATTAGGTCAAGGTTGGTCATGTGTCCTCCAGAAGTTATAGGTGTTTTATTGATAATAGACTGACCAAAGGGGACACATATCTAGATGACTAAACTAGGTTTGTGCAAGGCTGGATTTCAATTCAACATTCATCATCTGGTGGCTTGTTTTGTGCAGAAGTTTGGATTTAATTACTCAGGGAAATAAGAGGTGAAGACAAGATTCTAGCCCTGGATAGAATGAATATTGAGAAAACCAGAAATAGTATAACTAGAAAGGTCTTTGTCTGAAACCCACAAGGCAAAAGAAATAGATGAAGGTCTAAAATCTCACAGAGAAGAGAAACAGAAAGGAACATCATGGAAGGACATGGAAAGAGCTGTCTGGGATAGCTACAGATAGAGGGTCTTGGAGTGTGTTGGCTGAGGACCTGTGTCCCATTGGGGGGATAGAGGGAAAAAGAATAAGAATACAGATGATTTTCTGGTTATTTACAAGAAGTTTGTGACACTAGCAAGATGTACCTTTCTTATGGTGATGCTTGGATAACTATCTTTGTTGTAGCTGGTATGTATTATTCTTCCCTATTAGAATCTTCCTAGATAAATCATTGTCTGCTCTTTCTCTTGCAGCTGTTTGCCAGCCAGAGAAAGTTTGACACAGAAATCAGCCGCCTGAAGCACGAGTACGGAGATGACAACAAAAAGTATGAGAGCAGGATGTGAGTCATTGGACGGTTTGTCGGTTCTAAATGTTATCACTGTAAACAGTGTGATGCATGTATTTCTTTACAGGCAGTTTTATGAAATTGAAATTGTATTTAATTGAGAGCTTGAAAGCAGTAAAGATGTGTTTTCTTAGATAAATGTTGCGAATAACTTGGTCTACCAGAGGAACTACCAATTGCTTGCAAGAAGCTAATGACAGTAGAACATTATATACAACTTTAAGACAGTACAACTTTAAGAAAGAGACAAACAATGTTCGTTGGCCATGTAATGAGTAGTGACTCATTGGAAAACATTGTGATGACTGGAAAGATCATTAGTAGAAGTGGCAAAGATAGACAGAGAGAAATAATGCTGGATAACCTAAGACAGTGGTATGGAGGAATATTATCAATAGAACTGAATCCAGAACACCAAGGACCGAGATCTATGGAAATATATAAATGCTTACATGGCACATGATGATGATGATGTTTAGGATATGTAACCGAATGAATAAATTCCTTATTGTTTTTTATTTTGTAAACTTGGCTAAATAATTGTAGGTTTTTTTTTTATAAATTAAATGTTACTGTTACATAGAGACTGCACATAATTATTATAACTATTGCTTGTCTACAAGCCTGTAGTTAACAAACTGAACACAATTATTCTGGTATATGTTCAGGTACTCAATTTGCTAACTGTTGTAGAGAAGTGTGATCACTCACATCAGCTGACAAGAAACTTGGTGAATATGCTCTCTGTTCTCTGCTTCTTTCTTTTGCAATCAATACCTGTGAATTTATTTCTCACGGCAAGCTCCCTACTAAATGATGAATGTTATTTTTTTTTATTATCTTCAGGAATAATCTCATGAAGGAGTTGGCAGATGTGAGAACTCTGGCCAGGGAAAGACAACACAAGATTTCTGAGATTAACGCTGTAAGCTGATAGCTGAAAATAAATGTTGCCATATTCTTTCTGCTGCATTTATCATCATCATAATCATCATCATTGTCATCATCATCATCTTTGTCACCATCATCATATTCATTATGACCATCATTATCATTCTCTTAAAGGTTGCACATCGTTTATTGGATGTTGCAACCACCTCCAGCTCCTGTTGGCTCTTTGTGATGTACTAGGGAATTTTACACTCAGTAGTTCATGGTCTCTGCGGCTAAAGCCTTGCGAATGTGGTTCGTGAGCCGCTTACCAGGCATTCGAAACGCAGCCGCAACCGATTTGTGCAGCAGACCATGTCATGTTGTGTTATAACGTGTTGGTATGGGAGCCAGTCATTCAGAAAGCAGTGGCAAACTACTGAACGTAAAATTTACCTAGTACATCAACAGCAGCTGAAAAATGCTGGTGTTGACTGCAACGTCCTGTAAGGATATGCAACATTTTAAAAAAAGTTCATCATTGCTTTCTGAACAATGGTCAGCATTTAAGTCTCAACTGATCAGCCTGTAAAACAAACCTAACCAGAGAAAGTGAGTGTGTTAAATCTTTCAGTTGTGCCGACCTAACATTGTCATTATCATCAGCATTATTTTAAAATCTTTCATTCTCATTTGCTTTTACTTCATGATTTCAAATATTTATGGGTTTGCCCGAGGACTTTGATGTCAATCCTTACTAAAAACCAGAAATGTACTTTTCGTTAATCAGCTCCAGATGGCTCTAATATTGCTTAATCCAAATAAACACAAAATATAACTAAGAAGTTTGATGAAAGGAAAGACACACACAGACACAAGCAAAATTTTCAACCTAAGTCCTTATCAGTAAACAAACAAACAAACAAGAATACTTAGTTGGAAAACTGAAATATCACTATCACTGAAAAGGAATCCATATTTTCCAGGAATATATAAAAAAATGACCTGATTTGTTTCCTGAGCTTAAGGCATCATTTTATGCTTTAATTTAACCCAAGCTAAATTTCATCATCATCATCAAGTGCCGTGCCAGCTGGCGTAGGCGTTCATGGCTCTCCATAGATCGCGGTCTTTGGTTTTCTGGATCAACTCTGCTGCTGATATTCCTCCATGCCACCGTCTCAATCCATCCAGCATCACTTCTCTTGGTCTACCTCTGCCTCTCTTCCCCTCGATCTTTCCAGTTGTTACGATGTTCTCCAATGCCTCTCTTCTCATCACATGACCGAGGAAAGCTGTTTGTCTCTGTCTTATTGTTGTATATAATGTTCTAGTTTCATTAGCCTGTTTCAGGCAGTCATCGTTAGTTACTCTGGCAGTCCAAGGAATTCGCAACATTCGTCTCAGGAACCACATCTCTGTTGCTTCTAATTTCTTCTTAATTTGTTCATTTACATTCAAAGATTCACTGCCATACAGCAAAACTGGTTCTATATAGCATTTCAGCACTCTCTTTCTTACATTCAGTGATAGTGACTTATTGCATAAGATACTCTTCATTTTCTGAAATGCGGCTTTTGCCTGCCCTATTCTGCTCCTAATCTCTGTTGTACATCTTCCATCTGATGTTATAAATGCCCCTAGGTATCTAAAATTATCAACTTGGTTAAGGATTTTCCCTTCTATTTCTATGTCACATTTTGGTGTCACCATTTTCTTTGATATTACCATTGTTACTGTTTTCTTGATATTCAAGGAGAGTCCTTTCCTTGCACACTCTGTTACTACAACGTCTAATAATTGTTGTAGGTCTGTTGAATTATCCGCCACCAATACTGTGTCATCTGCATAGCGTGTATTATTTATATTATAACCTCCAACTAGTATTCCTGGCATCTCTTTGATCTCTCTCATTATTACTTCGCTATACAGGGAGAAAAGATCTGGTGACAAGACACACCCTTGTCGCTAAATTTAGAAACTATAAAAGCAAACCACATAGCCAGCAAGTGTGATACTGGTATCCACATATTAGAACTCTTCTGGTTTTGTGTACTGTGCTAAGATTCTCATTATGTGATCTGTAGAAGAAGACTGGAGCACTTATGTGCAATGAAAATTAACCTAACGCAAAAAAACAAAACGAAAAAATATGCCTACAATAAGGTCAAGGGTATTTAAACAGTTTTAAAATAAGTTACACTTTATGTATATACACATACATATATATTATATGCAGTGCTGTTTTATGAGTGCTGGATGTCTATCCTAGTATGTTGGAAGTAGATGAGTTCTACACGTAGTTCCCCCTCTAAAGTTATGTGTCATATCTACATATTTACATGGTTGATGCTAGATGAGTTCTGGGTGTCCCTGTAAATTTATGTGCCATTTCTGAATGCTTACATGGTTGAAAGTGGATGAGTTCTGGGTGGCCCTGTAAATTTATGTTCCATATCTGCATGTTTACTTGGTTGGATGTCAGTCAGGTCTTAGTCAGATATGACTGAGCTACCGTATAACAGTAGACGGTACTACCTGGTCTCTGTTAGCGCCGAACGTTGGGCGGCGCTTACCAAACCCGACACCCCACATTGTGCCAACGGCTTCGGGCGGAAGAGCGCAATTGGGAGGGTACAAGCCTTACCCTGGTGCGAGGAAATGCAAGCTAAAGACAAAATTGTCATGGCAGGGCAGACCAGGCCCTAAGCCTTGGTTGGCGACTGGTCTAGGATCGAAGCTCCGACAGGCGGACAGTTAGAGCATTGCTTTGCTGATCCGGCAGCTTCTGCAGCTTGTCTTGTTCCAGATGTAGGGAACTGTAGTTTCCTCTGGAGTGAACTGAAGTATATTAGTTCTAGTTCCATCTGTAAAGTTATGTTCTATATCTGCATATTAACATGGTTGTAAGTGGATGAATTCTTGATGCCACTGAAAAGTTGTATGCCAATTTTGTTTGGTTGGGAGCAGATAATTCTAGTTCTGTGTGTCATTGTAAAATTATGTGCCACATTTACATGGTTGGAAGTAGATGAGTTCTGGGTGTCCTTGTAAAGTTATGTGCCACATCTACATTGCTTACCGAACTAGCATACAATTATGTGTCTATAGAAACTAATCACTCTCAGAGGAGAAAAAGAAGCCTTGGAAATACAGGTCAACAGGTTACAACACAAGGTGAAGGATCTTGGGGAAGATTTCAGAGCACGGCTGGTGAAATATGTGGAAGACATTGCGGTGAGTTGACCCCGCAATATTTCTTTTTTCTTGTGTGAATTCTTCTATAGGTTTGTCAAAAGTTACTTTTTGTGTATGTGATCAGCTTTATGCTGTCTTCACCGGGAGGTTTGACTGCAGTGATTTCCAAAACATTTTTCTTCTCGCTGTGTGTATACCTTTTGACAGACTGCTGTTCATCCATTTCTTTATGCTGTTTAACTTGCCACAGACAGTTTTTCCTCTTCTCCTCCTGTTTCTCCTTCTCCTCCTCCTCCTCCTCCTCCTCCTTCTTCTTCTTCTTCTGCTTCTTCTTCTTCTTCTTCTTCTTCTTCTTCTTCTTCTTCTTCTTCTTCTTCTTCTTCTTCTTCTTCTTCTTCTTCTTCTTCTTCTTCTTCTTCTACTGCTGCTGCTTCTTCTTCTACTCTTACTGCTGCTGCTGCTGCTGCTTCTTCTTCTTCTTCTTCTTCTTCTTCTTCTTCTTCTTCTTCTTCTTCTTCTTCTTCTTCTTCTTCTTCTTCTTCTTCTTCTTCTTCTTCTTCTTCTTCGTCTTCTTCTTCTGCTGCTGCTTCTTCTTCTACTCTTACTGCTGCTGCTGCTGCTTCTTCTTCTTCTTCTTCTTCTTCTTCTTCTTCTTCTTCTTCTTCTTCTTCTTCTTCTTCTTCTTCTTCTTCTTCTTCTTCTTCTTCTTCTTCTTCTTCTTCTTCTTTTTCTTCCACCGCTGCTACTTCTTCTTCTACTCTTACTGCTGGTGCTCTGCTTCATCATCTTCTTCTCCTCCTCCTCCTCCTCCTCCTCCTCCTCCTTCTCCTCCTCCTTCTTCTTCTTCTTTCTCTTCTTCTTCTTCAAATTATGAGCATTTTAGTTTGAAATTGTACATTTATCTGGCCTGTAGGAATATGTGGACAAAGGGAGTGGTGTGCCAGGACAGCTGCAAGATAAGAAATTGCGGGAATATTGTGATAACATGTTAAAGGACATACGAAGGGCGCACCGTGAGAGAGAGGATCAGCTCAGCCAGGCTGCTCAAACCTTTAAGAAACGGCTGCAGAATACCATTCACAGCTATGAGCAAGTTTTAGTTGCTTATAGGTGAGTTGAAACCAGTCATATACTGTGTGATTTAGGTGCTGTTTGTTGTCCACTGTTTGTTGTCCACTAATTATTGTCTACTGTATGTTGTCTACTGTCTGTTGTCTACTGTCTGTTGTCTACTGTCTGTTGTCTACTAAATGTTATGTTGTCTACTAAATGTTGTCTACAGTCTGTTATCTACTGTCTGTTGTCTACAGTCTGTTGTCTACTAAATGTTGTCTACTAAATGTTGTCTACAGTCTGTTGTCTACTGTCTGTTGTCTACAGTCTGTTGTCTACTAAATGTTGTCTACTAAATGTTGTCTACTAAATGTTGTCTACTAAAAGTTGTCTACAGTCTGTTGTCTACTGTCTGTTGTCTACTGTCTGTTGTCAACAGTCTGTTGTCTGCTGTCTGTTGTCTACTAAATGTTGTCTACTAAATGTTGTCTACAGTCTGTTGTCTACTGTCTGTTGTCTATAGTCTGTTGTCTACTGTCTGTTGTGTACTAAATGTTGTCTACTAAATGTTGTCTACTAAAAGTTGTCTACTGTCTATTGTCTACTGTCTGTTGTCTACTGTCTATTGTCTACTGTCTGTTGTCTACAGTCTATTGTCTACTGTCTGTTGTCTACTGTCTGTTGTCTACTGTCTATTGTCTACTGTCTGTTGTCTACAGTTTGTTGTCTACTGTCTGTTGTCTACTGTCTGTTGTCTACAGTTTGTTGTCTACTGTCTGTTGTCTACTGTCTGTTGTCTACTGTCCTGTCTACTGTCTGCTGTCTACTGTCTGTTGTCTACTGTCTATTGTCTACTGTCTGTTGTCTACAGTTTGTTGTCTACTGTCAGTTGTCTACTGTCTATTGTCTACTGTCTGTTGTCTACTGTCTATTGTCTACTGTTTATTGTCTACTGTCTGTTGTCTACTGTCTGTTGTCTACTGTCTATTGTCTACTGTCTATTGTCTACTGTCTGTTGTCTACTTTCTGTTGTCTACTGTCTATTGTCTACTGTCTATTGTCTACTGTCTGTTGTCTACAGTTTGTTGTCTGCTGTCTGTTGTCTGCTGTCTGTTGTCTACTGTCTGTTGTCTACTGTCTGTTGTCTACTGTCTGTTGTCTACTGTCTGTTGTCTACAGTCTGTTGTCTACAGTCTGTTGTCTACTGTCTGTTGTCTACTATCTGTTGTCTGTTGTCTACAGTCTGTTGTCTACAGTCTGTTGTCTACAGTCTGTTGTCTACAGTCTGTTGTGTACAGTCTGTTGTCTGCTGTCTGTTGTCTGTTGTCTGCTGTCTGTTGCCTAGTGGCTGTTGTCTACTGGCTGTTGTCTGCTGTGTGTTGTCTACTGTCTGTTGTTTAGTGGCTGTTGTCTACTGGCTGTTGTCTGCTGTCTGTTGTCTACTGTCTGTTGCCTAGTGGCTGTTGTCTACTGTCTGTTGTCTACTGTCTGTTGTCTACTATCTGTTGTCTACTGTCTGTTGTCTACAGTCTGTTGTCTACAGTCTGTTGTCTAGTGGCTGTTGTCTACAGTCTGTTGTCTACAGTCTGTTGTGTACAGTCTGTTGTCTGCTGTCTGTTGTCTGTTGTCTGCTGTCTGTTGCCTAGTGGCTGTTGTCTACTGGCTGTTGTCTGCTGTCTGTTGTCTACTGTCTGTTGTTTAGTGGCTGTTGTCTGCTGTCTGTTGTCTACTGTCTGTTGCCTAGTGGCTGTTGTCTACTGTCTGTTGTTTAGTGGCTGTTGTCTGCTGTCTGTTGTCTGCTGTCTGCTTTCTGTTGTCTACTGGCTGTTGTCTAGTGGCTGTTGTCTACAGTCTGTTGTCTACTGTCTGTTGTCTACTGGCTGTTGTCTACAGTCTGTTGTCTACTGTCTGTTGTCTACTAAATGTTGTCTACTAAATGTTGTCTACAGTCTGTTGTCTACAGTCTGTTGTCTACTGTCTGTTGTCTGCTGTCTGTTGTCTGCTGCCTCTTGTCTGCTGTCTCTTGTCTGTTGCCTGCTGTCTACTGGCTGTTGTCTACTGGCTGTTGTCTACTGTCTGTTGTCTACTGTCTGTTGTCTGCTGTCTGTTGTCTGCTGGCTGTTGTCTACTGTCTGTTGTCTACTGTCTGCTGTCTGTTGTCTACTGTCTGTTTTCTGCTGTCTGCTGTCTGCTGTCTGTTGTCTGCTGTCTGTTGTCTCCTGGCTGTTGTCTACAGTCTGTTGTCTACTGTCTGTCTTCTACTATATGTTGTCTACTGTCTGTTGTCTACTGTCTGTTGTCTAGTGGCTGTTGTCTACTGTATGTTGTCTACAGTTTGTTGTCTATAGTCTGTTGTCTGCTGTCTGTTGTCTACCGTCTGTTGTCTACTGTCTTTTGTCTGCTGTCTGTTGTCTACTATGTGTTGTCTACTGTTTATTGTCTATTCTTGTTGTCTTGTTTGTTGTCTCTTCTTGAGTATTACCTTCAGTGATTACATGCGGCGTGTCTGGAAAATGCTAATGAAAGTAAAACATTATGTACAAATACAAGAAGGAGACAAACATTGTTCTTTGGTCATGCAATAAGAAGGAGCTTAATGCAAAACATGATGACAATCATGAAGATCAGTGGTCGAAGAGGCAATGGCAAACTTAAAAAATGATGCTGGATGACTGAGATGGTGGCATGGAGGAATATCATCAACAGAGCTGCTCCAGAACACCAGAGGTCAAGATCTGTGGAAGGACATGAGAGCATACACCAGTTGGCTGGACGATGAAACAGTGTCACACAGAATATGCATAAAGTTGTTCATAATTCTGTGACTTTGCTTTGTGGGGCTGTGATAGATTTATAACTCCTGCAAACATATTTGAGCAAGACTGCTTGAGCTGTCGCTTAAACTCAACCAACAATACACAAAATCCATTGTATTTACTATATGAAACAACACACAACACAGAGTGAAGCTACAGCCACATGGACAAGAAATCGGAGAAGAAGAAAGCCCTAGATATGTAGGTATCACACTAGATTGCTGTGTGATACAAAAACCAAAACACAAGAAAATACCAAAGAAAGCATTTGTGTTATGAGGAAACAGGCAATGTACTGGTTGGAGAGCTGAAGGAAACATACTTTTAAAGTTATATATTAGAAGTTACAGTTGGTTGTATGTTCTTTATGGGACATTGCAGTCAACCCCAGAATTTATTGACTGTTTGTTCTTTATTAAGTTCAGTAGTTTGTCATTGATTTCTGAAAGGCTGATGTCCCATAGCATCGAGAACAATGCACAGCTGTCTGCTTCCAAATCATCCAATCTTTACAATCAATCCCAGTGGGGATTCAACCACACGAACCAGTCAACAGGTAGCTACTGGACTACCTTGGCTTCCTTAATAATAATAATAATAATAATAATAAGAGTAATAATAATAATAAGAGTAATAATAATAATAATAATAAATTCAAAACAATATTTCCCCATAGTGAATTTGAATAATGAAGACACAAACAATAGATTGTACAATTTATTGCCTGTCATTTTTTTGCTACATCTTCTTCTTCTTCTGCGTTCATCCGAAGTTTTTTTCCGGACGTGACTGCGTTGTGCCTGTTTACAGCAGAGCTGCGTTCTTGCACCATTAGGCCGACACATCTGACTTCTGCGGGCATTTGTTGACCGGGTTAACCTTCCCGGTGCTGCATCTCATCAGGTACATACTGCAGAAATCACACAACATTAACTAAAGTAATTAGATAAATCCTTCAAGCTGAAATATACAGCGCACATATTCACAGAGTAATTTGATTTGTCTAGCACAGTAATTGTAATTTTAAACTGACTATCTTGTCTTTCTGTTTGCACAAAATTGGCTTCTGAAAATTAATGGCGGTTGCTTCTGCCAGCTTTAACATGCAACCATTCTGTGTTTTAACACACAAAATGGTCACATGTTAGATCTGGCAGAAGCTATCAACATTAATTGTGTGATTTATGCAGTATGTACCTGGTGAGTTGCAGCAAAATATTCCAGGCAATAAATCGTGCAATATATTGTTTGTGTCTTCGTTATTCAAATAATAATAATAAATCTCTAGTATAACAGTCAATGCCCTATTGGTAGTACAGTTTGTCTTCAATAGCTAATAACAGTGTCCACATCAATAATGAATATGTGTGAGTCATGTAGTAATAATGTTTGCACATTTCCCATGCCTTTATATTGTGTATATTGATATTGTTGTTATTATAGGTGAGCCTCTTAAGTGATATATGGGTGAAATAATGTATGAAAGAGAGTGATAGAAGGACATAATGTTAGACTGGGCCTGCATGTCCAATTCTTAACCCTTTAGAAAAAATGTTTGTTTGTTTGTTTGTTCTTTCATTCCCTTTATGGACCATGTCAAATGTATATCAACTAAATATGTTAATCGAGCATTACCTGAAACACACATTTTTTTTCTGTGTTAACATAATTTATTCATATGAACAATATGAGTGGAATAAGTCTGGAGGTATGAGTGGCAGCAATACCAGGTCAAGCCATGCCTTAGCGAAGTTTGTAGGTAGTTTGTAAGCTGATAATGTTATGAGCTTGGTCAGACGAGGGCTCATCACCTGTTAAGTGAGGGAAAGATTGGTCACCAATTTCTGCATTCATTCAGGCCTACAAAACATGATGGCTCAATCACATTACAGGCCAATAGCAGGAAAATGCTTCGTGACTAATTATGAATTGATACAAGGTCCTGCCATGTCTGACAGGTGTATAACTAATGGAGAATTCACTCAAAATTGCCACCAACCATCTCCAGCTTCATTAAAACTTGATTAAATACTTGCCATTGTACACATCAACATTAGATTCAATGCTTTATGGAATAATAATCATGTCACGAAGATGTGAAAGATTCAAGGTTTTTCTCCTTTGTTCATTTTCTTGATTTTTTTTCCCCCCTACCATGACATTCAAAATTGTGATTCCTTGGGTTTTCCCCCTTTTTCAGTCCACAACCTTTGTGGTATTGGTTATACAGATTTTAATGACTGCAGTGTTTGAAAATATTGCCGGTCCAAGTTTTGTATTCACCTATTATGTTACATGAACTTTACAGAGGGTGAATACAAAACTTGGATCAGCAATTTTTTCAAACACTGCACAGTCATACAAAATACATCCCTATATATCTGAAGTCATTGAAGATTTGTCTGTTATGTGTATTCACATCAGTTTGTAATGTCTGTGAAGAAATTCCACTGCATGTCTGTGACTGTGATATTGAAACAGAAATCTCAGACAGACCTGTGAGGCACGAGGATTTGACAGAGCTGATCTAGGGCCAGATGAAACAGAGCTGAAGCTTGGGGATACAGAGATCCAGTCCTCTCACCTTAAGGAACTTGACAAGATCAAGAGTGAGCTAGCGAAGGCCAGGAGCGAGATGGATGCTGTTAAACTGCGAGTAAGAATGATATTGATTCTTACAATGCTGCTAACCTGTGCGTAAGAATGTTATTGGCTTTTATAATGCTGCTAAACTGTAGGTAAGAATGTTATTGATTCTTACAATGCTGCTAAACTGTGGTAAGAACATTATTGGTTCTTATAATGCTGCTAAACTGTGGTAAGAATATTATTGGTTCTTATAATGCTGCTAAACTGTGGTAAGAATATTATTGGTTCTTACAATGCTGCTAAACTGTGGTAAGAACATTATTGGTTCTTATAATGCTGCTAAACTGTGGTAAGAATATTATTGGTTCTTATAATGCTGCTAAACTGTGGTAAGAATATTATTGGTTCTTACAATGCTGCTAAACTGTGGTAAGAACATTATTGGTTCTTATAATGCTGCTAAACTGTGGTAAGAATATTATTGGTTCTTATAATGCTGCTAAACTGTGGTAAGAATATTATTGGTTCTTACAATGCTGCTAAACTGTGGTAAGAATATTATTGGTTCTTACAATGCTGCTAAACTGTGGTAAGAACATTATTGGTTCTTACAATGCTGCTAAACTGTGGAAAGAATGTTATTGGTTTTTATAAAGCTGTTGGAACCCACTACCTCGGCATCAGCACATTGGATGTTTAAGAACGAATACTCTCATCCATTATGCCATGCTGACCTCCTCAGAGCTACATGAGATAGCAAAGGAGAGGGGGCTGAGGCGGCTGGGAGTGAGCGGGTTGAGGGCCTACACTTCACAGGGCAAGAGACAGAGAGAGAAGAAAGAGAGATAGAGAGAGAAGAAAGAGAAGAGAGAAAAGAACATAGATTACTTGCTTGCATCACCAAGTGTTCACTGGAACTATAACTATTTCTACTTTAAAACTGTACAGAGGTGGAGGGCTAGAGGTCCCGGGTTCAAGCCCCAGTGAGGACCGGGATTTTTTTCGCGTGGACTTCTAGTAATAAAATTGTCCCTGGTCTCTGGTAGTGAAATCGGACGCCCGTGTGCATTGTTGCGCACGAAAAAATCCCTTGGCAGTTGGAAATTGAAAAAGAGTAGCCTAACGGCGCTGCCCGGGCAGAATTTCAAGTTAAAAATCTACCCAAAGTATTTCAGGATCCTCGCCGGTGCTATAGAGTTCTTGCACTGAGGTGAGTTTCTCCAAACTCAGGTTTGAGTTAGGAGAAGAACGGAGCACTTATGGGTCACACCCGTGTGCCGTGATGTTGATCCGTCGACTAAACTAAACTAAACAAACTAAACTAAAACTGTACAGAGACGGGGCTCATATTGCATGACCTGAATGTTGTGATGTCATTGTTGGATGACAACAGTTCTAACACAAGAAGGATTTCAGCAAAATGCTGGCACTTCAAGACACCTGTATTAGAGTGCATAGATACAAATCACGTCTATAAATAACCATACACAGATATACCATAATGCATAGCAAAGTCTGTTTCAGAGATGACTGTTTTTGATTGTGGTTTGAATGGTTCTTACTTGTAATCTAAAATTTGAATGATTTACTTCTCAGACGCCAAGTTTATTGTTCTATTTTAAATCCAGCATGGTTTGTTTGGTGATGACAAGAAAGAAAACTTTGGTGATCTAAAGTAAGAATTTGTGTGTAATTAGTAACTTCAGTAATTTGGTTTTACATAAAAATGTTAATTAACATGTGCAGCAGATTTGAGCAATTCAGATGCTCTGTGGAACATGGAAGAAGGCAGGAGGAGGAGGAGGAGGAGAAGGAGGGAAAAGAAGGAGGAGGAGGAGAAGAAAAGGAAGAAGAAGGACTGGGTGGCGGAAGAGGAGGAGAAGAAGGAGAAGGAAGAAAGGGAGGAGGAAAAGAATAAGAAGAAGGAGGATTCGAAGAAGAAAAAGGAAGAGAAGAAGTATGGGGACGAGAAGAAGAGGGAGGCTTAGAAGAAGAAGGAGGGGAAGGAGAAGAGTAAGGAGGAGGAGAAGAAGTTGATGAAAGAGGAGGAGGGAAAGAAGAAGAAACAGAAGCAATAGCAATAGCAGCTCTTAAAGATCTGTTTCAGACATCAGAGGGATACAACCAATATAGTCTGAAATATCAGGGAAACGCATTTGTTCGGTGTGTTTCGATGGTCCGCAAGGGAAACAAAGCATAAATACAATGTAACTTGCCATGCAATGTAACATACAAAGCAGCTAAAACTGGTTACCATGGGATTGGCGGCTACCTTATTCTGCAGCAAACTGGCTGTAAAACCTTCCCCTCCATGAACTAGCCTGATTAGTGCTTCGTGTGAGTTGGTTGAGTGGCTGTGCTTCTCCATTGTGAGATGAGAAGCTGAAGAATATCATGGACAGATAAAAATCTGGTAAAACAATATCTTAAAAAGATGAAAATATTGTAAAAGAGTATCATGGAAAGATAAAAATATAGCAAAAGAATATCATGTCAAGATAAAAATATAGCAAAAGAATATCATGTCAAGATAAAAATATAGCAAAAGAATATCATGTCAAGATAAAAATGTAGCAAAAGAATATCATGTCAAGATAAAAATATAGCAAAAGAATATCATGTCAAGATAAAAATATAGCAAAAGAATATCATGTCAAGATAAAAATATAGCAAAAGAATATCATGTCAAGATAAAAATATAGCAAAAGAATATCATGTCACGATAAAAATATAGCAAAAGAATATCATGTCAAGATAAAAATATAGCAAAAGAATGTCATGAAAAGATAAACATATGATAAAAGAAACAAAGTAAAGACCCTTTTTCACGTCTTGAGAAATATTCGGTGTATGGTTCTGATCTGATCCGATTTGTAGAAAAGGTGTTCAGGCCCCATTCAACTGTCAGTTTGTTGACATGTTATAATTGGAATCCCTTCTGGTGTTTCTTTCCTGCTTCAGCTTTTAGAGGTAGAGTTGAGTGTTTTGCTTCCTATTTTCTATGCTTTTTTAGGCTTGGTATGGTTGACTTGCTTGTTGTTGCTGGACATGTGTGGTCAGGTTTGTGCACTTCTACGACCTGCTGTGGCCAGGTGTCTAGTGCTAGCTCCAAACATGTATAGACCATTCGGTTCTCGATTTGTGGACATTTCCTGGTATCCACTTTGTACGGGTGTGATATAAGGGCCCAGGATAACTTAAAAACATACTCGCAGAGGATTTGAACATATGACCATTGACCCTGCAGGCAAGAGTGTTAGCTGCTCCACTACAGTGCCTTCCCTATCAAGAAAAGATTAACATCTGGGCTTCATTGTAAATCATTGCAAGATGACTGGTTAGGCAGATAAAAGAAGCTGCCAAAGACAGGACTAGATAGCCAGGACTAGATAGCCAGGTGGCTCTTTTTATCTCATGATATTATAAATAGACACACATGCATTGTTGGGCACTTATAGAAGTAGATGAAAACTATAAAGACTAGAGGACACATTAAACAACATAAAAATTGAAAGCTATAGTTACCGACAGGCATGGTTCAACCTGTCACCTCTGAATGACAACAGCGCCTTGCTGCAGGAACAAGTGTAGTTCGACGTATAACACATGGATGTCTGGTTGTTCTCACTGCCCCCCATGAGCAGTTGGTTGTAATGTCTGCTCTCTTACACGTGAGGATGGCATTGGCTTACTTGGCTAAGCTTCACTTCCAAGTCGTATAAATGAACTAGAGACCCAGCAGTATCGGCCAGCTGGATCCCAATTCAATGTTTTGCATATCCTTTACAGGACATCGCTGTCAACATCAGCATCTTTCAGCTGTCTGTTGATTTCTTTGCAAGATTACGCTCAGTAGTTTGCCATTGCTTTCTGAGCGGCCGGTTCACATACCCTGTAAGTTACCGACGCGATTTGAACCACTGCTGATTCGCACCGTCGTCATGTTACTTACGAGAGTATACGAGATTACGGAGAAAAGTCGCTAACCTCTAGGCCAGGAAGGTGGCTGGATCCCAATTATATTGATGATATCGGCCCTGTCTCTGCTTCTTCCCACTTGTGTTGGTGGTGCATTATTCATCCTGTGGTCTGCGTATGATGGCCCTTTATGCCAAGGTGTCCGAGTGGATACATCCAAGTAATTGATGTATGGCTTGACTTTCAAAAGCTGCCTACCCATTCATAAAGCTGGTGAAATCAGATGTGCTTGTCACGATTTTATGAAGATGTTTGATATGATGGCTTGAAAGGGGAATTAATAGACAGCATTAGAAAGTCATGGGAGCTGCATTTGCATAGTGGCTAGACACTCACCTTCCAGCTCTATGGTATGAGTTTGAAGTACATTAGTATGAGATTGTACAATTGACTTGGACTTCCTGGTTAAAGTTAGTTGCATGTCCAACACTGGCATCAAGCAGGCTAGCTAACCATCTTGTAACAGGGACATTCAGCATCAATATGCTGTGACTTCTGCAGGGAGGGACTGAGCACTTATGCACATCTCCTGTGTGCAGTGACATCAATTGCTATTGCTAATAATAAATCATCAATGGCCTGTCTTGTTATCATCATTTATGATCAAATTAGTTACAGTAGTCCAAAGACTGGTATTGAAGTCATGTAATCATGTCACTTCATTGCCCAGTTCTCAGCAATTCTCCTCAACCCACATATCTCTGAATCCAAATGTCCTTGCTTGTTTGTGTGACCTACTTATGTGTATTTCAACCAGCACAATTTCATCCAAGTCTGACCTCTGGTCAGCCATGAGGAAACAGCTTCGGGAGTTCACCCTCAACACACAGCAACAGCTGGAGCAGGAGAGGGCGAGGCTGCTGAGTGAGAACCAGGTTTTACAGCAACAACTGAAGGAGAGTCAGCAGTACATAGATAGTCACTTAATCAGGTATTCCTCCTCTTCGACTATCTATGGATTTAGACACTCCTCACAGTTAGTTAGCTAGCTAGTTGGTTAGTTAGATAGCTAGCTAGCTAGCTAGTTAGTTAGTTAGCTAGCTAGTTAGTTAGTCAGCTAGCTAGCTAGCTAGCTAGTTAGTTAGCTAGTTAGTTAGTTAGTTAGCTAGTTAGTTAGTTAGCTAGCTAGTGTAGCAGTAAGTGTATATGGGGTGGGCAAAACTACAGCACGCTTGAGCATCAGGGTAGAATGGGAAGAAAGATGCTCAAGTCGTGACGTAGTTTGTTGTTACGGATCAGTTAACATCGGGTGTCAGGATCTTATATTTGGCTCGTTCGCTAACACGGGTGAGACAGTACAAGTATAACGTGATTCGACGTAAGACACAACGACATAACGTTCTATGGATTTATTGCCACATTAAATACAGAACGATAATTAACAACAATCTACAATATATAACTCACGACGCTCACAACCACAATACAGCTCTCAGGTCTGACGCTCAAGATATCAGTCGTTCGGCTTTCACCCACAGAGATCCATACAAACGCCTTGCTTTCATCACACATGTCCTTCCAGTCTGAAGTCCCAGCTCGGTCTGAGGGCTAGCACGCAAACTGCCCACTAGCCTCGAGTGGTGTCCACGTGGCCTGCGTGCGTCTGTCGTCAGCCTGACCGCTGGTCGCGTGTCCAGGTACAATCTTGCCAGCCGACCAATTCTTGTCCGCCGGGTGTCGTAACGATGTTGCTGCTATAGCTATACGATGTTAGGCTCTGACATTCTCCACGGGTACCTCAATGAAAGATGCCATCTTTCATTCATGATGTATGTATATACTGGGGTAGTGTTAACTTCATGTCAGAGACTACCCTTTCCCTTTGTTATGCATGAAATACATATATGGCATAGAAATATATACAAAAAATGTAAGTTGCATTGAAATGACAAATGAAGTACAACTTTTAACACAAATCAGGTTTCATCCCCCTGATGCCTGGTTACCTTCATTGCAATAATACCCAGTCAGATCAGTAGTACCAGCTTCACGCATCTACCTCGCAGCAATTTGAAAAAAAACGTAATAATATGTTGTTTGCAACAGCCATCTAGCCAGACTGAAATACGACTTTGTTTTAGGTCGTATTAACATCAAACTCTGACCTCATTTGGCCAGGAGCTATTATGTTGTTTGCAATGTTGGCAGCTCTATGTCATGCTTGGTGGACGCCTACCCGCTGTGTTAGCCGTTGTGAGCAACAAAATGTCTATTTATACAATACATCATTGAATGAATATGTTTCAAATTATGGCCCTTGGTGTAATTCATAAATGCAAGGGAAGTAATATTGACATTCAAGAAATTCAATAAATTACAATAATTATTTAATTTCTTAGCGTCATTGCTTGACGTTTCTTCATATTAACGAGAAAAAGTCGGTAATAGTGAATACATTAATCAAGATATGATTCTAGAGATTACACTTATCAAAATAAATAAGTACCCAATTGGTTGTATTATATTTATAGATTCAAAAAGGATTTTACAATCGTCATAAGTTTTGAATATTTGTATATCGTCTGCTAATTTTGCTATACTTTTTAAATTGACACCGGAATACACACGAAACGCAAAATTTAGTTGATGTTACACTGTCTGAACACAAATGCTCCGGGTTTTATTTCGCAACGGATAGTAAATGTTCTCAAAGTTCGAGTCTGATGTTATAGTATCACAAGTTCGGATTATGATGGAATGTTCTTATTTCCGATGTGGTAGCACAACTTCTGGATAAGGATCGAGGACTGTTCTTATTTCTGATGTTCAACTGTCGAACATTTTGGATTAAATTTGATGCAGAGGTGGTGTAGAAGTCACTGTTCAGTCCCATTTGCACACGTCGATAAAATATCACGGTGAAGAATTCACTCACAGCTGTCACTGTTAAATGGTAAAGTTCGCTTCTGGTAAGTGGTTAAGCGTCTGTGACAATGTTCTTGGTGTATATTTACAATTAATAATGTTCTCTTTCTAACACACACTACACAATTATACTACACTCATTACATGGCTTAATTAAAATAAGTATATTATACATGTCGGTTTTTAACCGTATCACAATTTCAATTAAGACCTTACCAGTAGGTGATAGCAACAAAATTATTATTGGTGGCTGTGTTGGTCTGAGTGTAATAGTACCAGTGCATAGACCTTAACCAAGTAGGTGAA
>JACEFZ010018011.1:0-74315 GCA_014155875.1 Cepaea nemoralis | reverse complement strand
GGGGGGCACCAAAATATGGGGCTAGCACACAAATATGGGGCAAGTACAAAAATATGGGGCAAGCACCATGTACGCGAGTCTCCCTATGGCGTAAAAAGAAGATTATTTACATTATTTTACTAGTTTTTAGCATCGAAGGTGATCGAAGAAAGTTTTGTTTTAATCATATCATCACATGTTTCAAGCAGAAAGTAGAGTGCAATCGAGTTCAGAGAGTACCGTATGTGTGCATACAAGTGGATACAATAAATCCTATGACATATACTGTTTATTGGGTTAGTTAGTTAGTTAGTCGCTGTTCCAACTTCACGGCAAAGTGTTGCCCCACAATGCTCCATTCCTGTGCCAGTGAATATCACACTGCTTAATGGGTTTAAGGCGTTAGATGTTAACATATAATATGTCGCGGCATAGTGACTTTAAATGACTAGACCAGTGGTTCTTAACCGGTTTCCAGGGAGGGGGGATGTAGATCATTTCAAGATCCCGTTAATACAAGAACCGATTACTTGATATTGCTTTTCCCTTCATACTTTACAGTTACGCACGTCTCATCCTTCTAAAAATTCCTTTTATAAAGTAAGTAGACCCACAAATCACGTTTTATGTGGATGTCTAGACCTGTTTTGACATATTTACCTTCCATTTTTACGTATACTGTGTAGGGGTGGGGGAATTTTTAGGTAGGAAATATGAAAGGGGTGGGGGAATGACGTTCTGAAAATATGGTGAGGGGGAGGGGGCAAGGACCAAATTTTTGATAGGAAGAGGGGGGGGGGGGGAATGACGTTCTGAAAATATGGTGAAGGGGGGCACGGGGCAAAAAAGGTTGAGAACCACTGGACTAGACAAATCCTTTTTTTCTTTTGACCAGCTATTATACGCCAAGGAAATTATGGTACAACATTAGTCAATTTCTCCTAACATGACCAAAGCACTTTCTTCAGAAACAATACAGTGCCATGAGTAACCAGTGAATGTGTTGTGAAGGATATTCTTGATGTATGTGAGTTCATCCCGTTAAGGTAAACAGTAGTAGTAGTAGCAGCAGCAGCAGTAACAGTAGCAGTAGCAGTAGCAGTAGTAGTAGTAGTAGTAGTAGTAGTAGTAGTAGTAGTAGTAGTAGTAGTAGTAGTAGTAGTAGTAGTAGTAATAGTAGTAGTAGTAGTAGTAGTGGTTGTGGTGGCGGTGGTGGTGGCGGTGGTTATAGTATTAGTTGTTGTTATTGTTGTTGTTCTGGTTGTTGTGTTTACAGCAGCATCAAGAGCAGCAGCAGCAGCAGCAATTACCAATATTGTCAGCGACTACCTTAGTGATTCCAAGGATTGTGGTGTTTATAGCAGTGGTTATAAAGATTGCTGTATTTACGATATCACTGGTAGTTGCTGTTGTAGCAGCAGTAGTAGCTATCAGCAACGGTACATGGGTGAAACAGAGCACGGTTGGTGTATTGTTGTGTAAAGACACAGTGAAACAATATTGTAAAGACACAATAAAGAAATGTTGTAAAGACACAATAAAGCAATGGTGTTAAGACACAATAAATCATTGTTGTGAAGGTACAATAAATCCATGTTGTACAGATACTATACAGCCATGGTGTAAAGACACAATAAACCCACGTTGTAAAGACAAGAAGAAGAAGAAGAAGAAGAAGAAGAAGAAGAAGAAGAAGAAGAAGAAGAAGAAGAAGAAGAAGAAGAAGAAGAAGAAGAAGAAGAAGAAGAAGAACGAACGAACGAACGAACGAACGAACGATCGAACGAACGAACGAACAAACGAACGAACGAACGAACGAACGAATGAACGAACTTTATTTTCGAAGGGTAACAAATTGGGTACGCAGGCCCGTCTTACATTCGGCCCTTCCAATCACTCATCTTTCGTTCATCAGTGCTTAATGCATTCACATAGGAAAAAAACATTGTCAAATGAATGTTGTAAACATAAACAATGCATGTTACCATGTTATGAGACAAATCCCCCACCCACCCACTCATCCCCTATCCATCCGCCTGTCCTCCACACACACACACATCCACCACTAAACCACACACATACCCACAGGCACATACATGCCCCCATCCATCCACCCATCCCCAACCCACACATCCCACATACACCCCCACATACACCATCTCCCCACCCACACACACACATCTCCCACCCACCACACATCCCCCACACACATCCCCCACACACATCCCTCACCCACCCACACACAAACCCAGGCACACATGCATGCATCCACCCATCCATACCCACCCACACATCCCCCCACCTTCATACATCTCCCCATCCACACGCACACATCCTCCACCCATCCCATAACCTACCAACACTCACCCACCCATATATCCTCCACCACCCCATCCACACAGAAGAAGAAGAAGAGAAGAAGAAGAAGAAGAAGAAGAAGAAGAAGAAGAAGAAGAAGAAGAAGAAGAAGAAGAAGAAGAAGAAGAAGAAGAAGACACGAGAGGTTTTCCGGAAGGTTGTTATGGGAGAGAGGTTGTGTAAAGGACATGCTACTGAATGAATGAATGAATGTAAAGACATAATAAAGCTATGTTGTAAAGACACAATAAAGCTATGTTGTAAAGACACAATAAAGCAGTGTTGTAAAGACACAATAAATAAATGCTGTAAAGACATTATAAAGCACATGCTCACTTGCAGTCTTTACTTGGTCTGACGGTCAGAATGATGAGAGCTGTGACATTGCCGAGCACTCCAAGGAAGAACATCACGGAAGGCACCATGACGTTCTTGGTAACGGTGCTGTCGTCAGAGGAACCATTAGATCGGTGTGGATGTCCATCAGTGCTGACGTTGCTGGTAAAGTTGAGTTCCGGCGAATTGTTGTAGTAGTTGGTACTCTGAACATACCTGAGTGGGCTGCTGGAGATGCTGGTCATTGTTCTGACTTGCTTGCTATAGAAAGCAAACGCCTATAGTTGAGACAAATGTGGAAATTTTGAGAATGTTCTTGTCTAGTTCATTTTCCCAGTGATATTTACACTATAAATAAGAGCCGAAACACACTGGTCACTTCAGTAAGTCTGCGGTGAAATTTGAAGTGAAGGATTCAAATAAGGTTACGTGTGGCTTCTATCGTATTCACTTTTATTTATTTATTTCCCATTATTTACTGTAAGAACTAGGTAATTCTAATACACATGTAGCATTGTTTCTTCGCCCTAATTATGAAGCAATATGTAATGATTGTTTATTTTTAACCACAAACGCGGCTATGTAACATGTATTCCAGCGCAATATGTCTTTGATTGCTTCAAATAAGCCACGCGGAAGGATTTCCTGCGTTATCAAAAGCAGTCTAGGTGTAGGCTAAGTTGCGCATTACTTACCCAACCCATATTCTAAAGCAAACATAAGTTTATGGATATTTCACACCTTAAATTGTTTATTTCTCACTAGATTTATATGTCACATATTAAACATATTTCTCCAAAAATATATTTATTTCTCACTAGATTTATATGTCACGTATTAAACATTTTTGTTTTCAACACATAATCTGCCGTTACACAAAAATTACAGCTCGCAACCGATAGTTTATGTTAGCGCGCACATGTTGTGAAACTGCACGTTTTTACACCAGCTCGCGATCATAATCTGCATATCGTCTGCAAGTCTCAAATGTGCATCCCCGAAAATAGTTCCCAGATTAACTGGTAGCTTTGCTACAACAACCTGATCTGTTGCAATCCGCTCAATCTGAAACGACAAAAGACAACAAATGAGTGATATAGTCTTGTTGGGTGTTGTCCATTAAATGCTAACAGTTAAATGCCTTTCAGAAATGCAAAACAATGTATTCTCTTAAAATACAAACAGAAAGAGTTAGTGTTAAATTTGAAATTACCTTGGGGATACACATGCTCCACTTTTTAATAATACCACCGACTGTGTGTTTTAATTATTTCGGCTCAAGTATACATCGCAGGGAGTGAATAAATTAATAATTCTGCAGTATGCGGTGAAATATGCCAGGCAATAAATCGCGCAACCTATTGTGTATGTCTTCTGTGTTTAAAGTTAAATCCCTACTCACAAGTTTGTTAATTAATAGCAAATTGTTTTCTTGAGCAAATCCATATTTTATGTTAACAAAGAAGCGAATCTAACATCTCATATGGTTTCCATAGAAGGGATTAACGTTTTTAAAACGCAATACCCCGCCACAAGTTCAGCTGTGTGACTGTTTATACACTGAAGAAGACATCTGGGGTGGGGGTCGTCACTGGAGTTACGCAGCTCGAGCTCTGTACGACGTTTTCGACAGTCTCCTCTGCGAAACGAGACGGAGCCTTATCTGATAAAACCGGGTGTAATGACGTCGTTGGTCTTGAATTTAAACCCTTTAAACACCCTAGGAAATTAATGAGGCGCGTCCCCTCGCTCACCGATTCCACTTAAGAGATTTTATTGATATATATTATATATACGAGCTTTTAGCATTTCTTTGAATGTTCACTACAGCAGCTGCCAGTGTTTAAAATAAAAAGTTAGTTGCATCTCCTTCACGTGACGTTGCAGTCAACCCCATTTTTTTTTTCATTTTTTGGCTGTTTGTGATTACTTGGCAAATTTACGTTCAGTAGTTTGCCAATGCTTTCTGAACAACCGGCACCCATATCATTTAAAAAAAAAAAAAAGTACGCATCGTACAGATTTGTTTACCCTGATTTGTTTTACCCTTATCATAGATTACTGGTTATGTCGTCCATAAGCTCAAAATCCCAGGGTGCGAATACATTTCTTCTTCCTCTTCTTCTTCTTCTTCTTCTTCTTCTTCTTCTTCTTCTTCTTCTTCTTCTCTTCTTCTTCTTCTTCTTCTTCTTCCTCCTCCTCCTCCTCCTCCTCCTTCTTCCTCTTCTTCTTCTTCTTCTTCTTCTTCTTCTTCTTCTTCTTCTTCTTCTTCTTCTTCTTCTTCTTCTTCCTTTGCCTGTTATCTGTCAATGGAGCCTCAGCAATCTCACGCACAGCTATTTCTTAACTTGTTCACGATTTCTTGGATTTTGCAGCGGAAGTTTTCTATGGGGTGGGGTAGCTAGGCTTTCACCCCCCCCCCTCCCCCCACCGCCCCTCCTCTTACGAAATGCGTGATAGTTTACAGTGCTACTATTCTTTGCTACCCCAATAGACCATGGTAGGTTACAGTGCTACTATTCTTTGCTACCCCAATAGACCATGGTAGGTTACAGTGCTACTATTCTTTGCTACCCCAATAGACCATGGTAGGTTACAGTGCTACTATTCTTTGCTACCCCAATAGACCATGGTAGGTTACAGTGCTACTATTCTTTGCTACCCCAATAGACCATGGTAGGTTACAGTGCTACTATTCTTTGCTATCCCAATAGACCATGGTAGGTTACAGTGCTACTATTCTTTGCTACCCCAATAGACCATGGTAGGTTACAGTGCTACTATTCTTTGCTATCCCAATAGACCATGGTAGGTTACAGTGCTACTATTCTTTGCTACCCCAATAGACCATGGTAGGTTACAGTGCTAGTATTCTTTGCTACCACAATAGACCATGGCAGATTACAGTGCTACTATTCTTTGCTACCCCAATAGACAATAGTAGGTTACAGTGCTACTAATCTTTGCTACCGCAATAGACCAAATGGTATGTTACAGTTACTGATAAACCAACACAGAACTGGTATCGTTACCCGCTACACGCTGCGGGATTTGCTGAAGAGGGGATCCGAGCACTTATGGACTGAGTAGTTCGATGTGCAATGAGGATGATCTGTCGACTAACTAACTAACTAACTAACTAACTAACTAACTAACTAACTAACAGTGCTACTATTATTTGCTACCGCAATAGACCATGGTAGGTTACAGTGCTACTATTCTTTGCTTCCCTAATAGGCCATGGTAGGTTACAGTGCTACTATTCTTTGCTTCCCTAATAGGCCATGGGTGGTTACAGTGCTTCTATATTTTTCTTCCCTAATAGGCCACAATAATGCAATTGCGGTATAACATCATATGGCTCTAATTTTGTGAAAATAGCCCATAGCCGGATTCGAACAAGATACTTTTTTTCCAAGTAGAGTACAACACCGTACTTTTAGGTCGCTCTGAACCCGTTATAAGTATCAGGTAACAAATGTACAGACGTTACCTGGCATTCACAGAAGAGACGGCGATAGAGGAAATACCAGAGTTCACACCAGACAGCACACAAACGTGAACGCTACAGGCACATCCGGATTGAATCAGACATCTGAAAGTGACGTCATTTACTTGTTTCGGAAACAATTAATTCAATTATATGCCAGTTTCTCCGGTGGTTGGAGTCCAGTATTGTTATGAAAATATAGTCACACGTTCTTTACAGGACGTCGCAAGCAAGTGCAACATTTTGTTTTTGTTGCTGTTTGTGATTTACTAAGCAGATTTTTTACGTTCGGTAGTTTGTTATCGCTTTCTGAACCACTGATGCTCATACCATCTAAATCAACGCAAGGCGGTCTGCTTTCAAAGCACTTGCGATTAATTTATAATCCTCAGCACGGTATATAGGGGGATTCTGAGACTGCGTTCATTGTCCCTAAGCCACAGACGGCGATTTTAGCTTTCGCTTTTCTGTCCTCTAATTTGTTCTCCTGACATTGTGCAAATCCTAACAGTTGCAAGTTAGTCGGTGACAATAAGCAGATTAGTTAAACATTACTTGGGGGATGCAGATGTGTGGTCGTCCGTGTGTTGACGGGACCGTGAGGGAAGCAAAGAATATAACTACTGCAACCAATCATGCATGTCGTAGGAGGTGATTAAATAGGGTGGCGTGAGACTGGCTTCCTCGCCCCATAGATAAATTTAGCTGTGAATTATAACCAGCCGTGAATAAGTCTGCAATGGACGTCAAGTGAGTTGGCTGAGGGAATGGAAGTCAACCAGGGAAGATTCTTGATAGCCGTTTGTTACGGCACAAACATTAATAGATGGTTGTCGAGACCGCAAGATATGAAGTACAATCGCCAAAGCCTATAGGCATGACATTTGATGATGATGAAGATAATGATGATGATATGTAACATAAAAACTGCATCGCTACAGTCTGTTTAGCCAAGATGTGTCACACGCTCGCGGAATCTCCATAAGCCTACTGTGACATTTAATGGATAATTTTTCCACGGCAACTTGAATACCAGCAGCAAATGATGATGATGATGATGATGATGATGACGGCTCACTCGTGACCTAAGGGACATCACAGGATAATTATTTCCGTCTAGCAGATAACTGACGCCCAGTGGTGTTGCGCCAAATTGTAAAACAACACACACACACACACACACACACACACACACACACACACACGCATGCACGCACGCACGCACGCACGCACAGAGAGAGAGAGAGAGAGAGAGAGAGAGAGAGAGAGAGAGAGAGAGAGAGGGGTACCTCGGGTTACGAACGCCTCATGTCACAAACAAATCAGGTTACGAACAACAACTTCGAAAATTTTATGTCTCGGGTAACGAACAGTACCTCGAGTTACGAACGAAGGCGAGCGAGAGAGAGAGAGAGAGCAAGGTGTAACGTTGGAGACAAACGATCGCTAACAGTACAAACAGTACTACAGATGAGCTTGTGGATCTTCAGAAGGAACAGCTAAAGACATTAAAAGAGGAACAATCGTCAGATGATGAGGAGTCAGTGACCGTTTCAAGTGCCAGGATTAAAGAAATTTGCAGCAAGTAGGCAGACGTCGAAGACTTCATTGTGAACCAACATCCAAACAAACTTGTTGCTAACAAGCTCTATGCCTTTATATGTGATGAATGATAGATAACACGAAGGCCCACTTCAGAAAGATTCTCCAGCAAAGGAACGATAAATTTCCATTGATAGTTTCTTGGTGCAGAAAGATTCCCAGTCGGCTGCCAAGAAACAGGGTCAAGATACTCCTAAAACTAACGATTCAGAATAACAAAGAAACTGACAAATTCCCCATGATCATTTTCATGGTAATAGCGACAGATTAAATCTCTTTTTATTGTACATTTATTTCATTTGGTTGTTTTATTTCTCTGAATTTAAAAAGTGAAGTACACGTATTCTTTGCATTGTGTCAGGTAAACGACCGGACTGTTTAAAAAGAAAAAAAAACGATTCTTTCATCTTGAATCGGATTGTCTTTATTTCACTTGATTTCAATGTTTCGGGTTACGAAGGTTTCAGGGTACGAACCGAGTTCTGGAACGAATTAAGTTCGTAACTCGAGGTACCACTATATATATATATATATATATATATATATATATATATATATATATATATATATATATATATATATATATATATATATATATATATATATATATATCATGTGCCATGCCGATAAGCGTGGGCGGTCATGTTTTACCATCTCACTCGATCACGAGAGTCGTGGATCAGCTCCGTGTTTCTGTCTCGACCATGCCACGTGGTCAAGCCATCCAGGTATTTACTTCTCGGTCTTCCCCTTGATCTCCTCCCCTCGATCTTACCAGTTGTCACCAAGTTCTCCAATTCATTTCTTCTCATAACATGCCCAAAAAATGTTGACTGTCTACGTCTAATGTTTCTAATCAGTTTACGATCTTCATTTGTTTCTTGAAGGAGTTGTTTATTGGTTTTTCTGTCTGTCCATGGCATTCTTTGACTTTCATCAGAAACCACATTTCCACAACCATCAGATGTTTTTCAGCTTGTCTGCTCATTGTCCACACTTCACATCCATACAAAAGTACAGGTTCTATGCAGCGCTTCAACACTATTTTTCTCGTTTCAATTGATATCTTTTTATTGGTCAGTATGTTTTTCATCTTGCAAAAGACTACCTTCGCAATGGCAATTCTTGTACCAATCTCTTCAAGGCATCTCCCATCAGATGTTATGATTTCCGAGATAACTGTACCGATTCACTTGCTTAAGAAATATAGACGAT
This sequence comes from Cepaea nemoralis, assembly GCA_014155875.1. NCBI lineage: Eukaryota > Metazoa > Mollusca > Gastropoda > Stylommatophora > Helicidae > Cepaea > Cepaea nemoralis. The sequence goes on along the minus strand of JACEFZ010018011.1, from coordinate 65,335 downwards.
ATAGAAGGAATAAACATTGGGGGACGATACATCAATAACATTAGATATGCAGATGATACAGTCTTGATTGCAGACAATGAACGGGACCTGCAAAATTTAGTAGATGCGGTTGTTGCACATAGTGAACAACTAGGGTTAGAACTGAATATTAAGAAGACACAGATTATGGTCGTCACTGGGAAGAAGGAAATAATACAACGTGATATACGAGTAAATGCAAGACTCATATATACATAAAACAGCGTCATCAGAAATATGAGCAAATGATAGAACGTTATATGGATCAAGAGATCATGTCTGTGATAAGGACACGTGCAGAGATTTCAGAAATGTTATTATAGAGATGTCCAAAGTCAGGATAAGTTATGGCAAAGATGATTGCTGATTTCGACAGTGGTCGCGTAAATTTCTTTCCTGTGCTGTAGAAAACGCCAAGTGCGTAACAATCTGCCTACATTGATAGAGGTTGGGGTGTCATGAGTTATTGGTATGGGTTCAGCTCTAACCTTTGACAAAAGAGCACATAGTTATTTATTTTAGAATGACGATGATCCCGTCGTGGCGGATTAGAGGGCCTTCAAGTCCTGAGTTTTTCTCTAATGATGGTGTGTTTTGTTTAAATGTCTTCCATTTCAGTCATTGCTATCCAGTGTCTTCATTATATTGTTGAGTAATATTCTACAGTCTTATTTCTTCTTCTTCTTCTTCTTCTTCTTCTTCTTCTTCTTCTTCTTCTTCTTCTCTCTTCTTCTTCTTCTCCTTCTTCTCTTCATCTCTTCATCTTCTTCTTCTTCTTCTTCTATTATTATTATTATTATTATTATTATTATTATTACTTTAATTATTATTCTACCACTCTCTCCTTTTTTCTTCTTCTTTTTTGCTATCCAGTGTCTTCATTATATTGTTGAGTAATATTCTACAGTCTTATTTCTTCTTCTTCTTCTTCTTCTTCTTCTTCTTCTTCTTCTTCTTCTTCTTCTTCTTCTTCTTCTTCTTCTTCTATTATTATTATTATTATTATTATTTTAATTATTATTCTACCACCCTTCTCCTTTTTTCTTCTCTTTTACACCTCCTCCTTATTCTCATTCTCTTATTATTATTATTATTATTATTATTATTATTTTGCTTCCTCTTCCTCCTCCTTCTCCTCCTTCTTATTCTTCTTCTACTTTTTCTTTCTCCTCCTCCTCTTCTTCTTCTTCTCTTTTACTTCTCCTCCTCCTCTTCTCTTCTTCTTCTTATGTTTCCTTGCTTATCTTCTTCTTCTTCGTACATCTTCAGACATCAATATGAATAAATGCATATGATGGATACGCACTCAAAACATGCCCACCTGTCGCCCTACTAGCTTCATCTTCATATCTACATTCAAGAACGTCTCCCATCTCCAGTTTATTAAACAAGTCTCTCATCACCCCGATGTTTTTCCTTTGCTGAGTCTTACTGTTTCTTTCCCCACATATTTAATTATTTTTAGTTATATTTAAAAAATTAATAATAAACAGCTTCTGCTTTAGATTGAACCCCGGCTAGTATATTAGCAGGCAAGCGAACTAACAACTGCATTAACTGCCACGCAGTTCCCTGTACAGGTATATTTTCTAATTGTAAAAATGTAGCCTGGGAAGCGGTTTATTCTGGCAGCTCTTTTTGAGTTCTACCTACCGAGGGATTGTAGCGTGAGCAACATGCGCAGCAATATCATAGTTTGTCACCTTTGTCTGAGAAGAGGCGCCCAGTCTACTAACGCTAACCAATGATCAGAGGAGGACAGGAACATCTTCCTTTTTATAGGCTAGGAGTCGAACCAGGTTTTCACGAGCATTGAACTCCCATATATATATGGGAGAAGCTGCCAGGGGAAACGATAACACAAGAGAAGGAGATATTAACTTTTTTGTTTTTGTTTGAGAATTAATATATATGGGAGCAAGTCGCCGCTGAACGTGTTGCATGGAGGGCAAATATCAGAAATGGAATAAAGTCAAAGGAGAAAATTATTGCAGAAAAGTCACACACCAAGCGTTTGAGACGTAAGATGGTGCATGATGGTGGAAATGACCACGTGTTCACATGCACCCACTGTGAACGGACATTTACAGCGCAAATTGGCCTTATCAGTCACACTCGCTACCGCCATAGTTAAAAGTTATTATGCCTTTTTAAAGCACAAACTATCGTCTGTCAAGACGGCAAGGTGCCAATGGATGGATATATATATATATATATATTATATATATATATATTGTATATATATATATATATATATATATATATATATATATATATATATATATATATATATATAGCATCGTGTCATGCCGACTGGCGTAGGCGTTCATGACTCCCCACAGATCTCGGTTTTTGGTTTTCAAGATAAACTCTACCGTTGATATTCCTCCATGTCACTGTCCATCCAGCATCATTTCTCTTGGTCTGCCTCTGTTTCTCTTCCCCTCGATCTTCCCAATTGTCACGATGTTCCCCAATGCCTCTCTTCTCGTCACATGACCAAAAATCGTCGTTTGCCTCTTTCTTATTGTTGTATATAATGTTCTAGTTTCATTAGCCTCTTTCAGGCATTCGTTGTCAGTTACTTTAGCAGTCAAAGGAATTCGCAACATTCGTCTCAGGAACCACATCTCTGTTGTTTTCAATCTCTTCCTAATTTGTTCATTTACATTCCAAGATTCACAGCCATACAACAAAACAGGTTATATATAGCACCTTAGCACTCTCTTTCTTACATTCAATGATATTCACTTATTGCATAAGATATTCTTCATTTTCCGAAATGTAACCTGTGCGTGCCCTATTCTGCTCTTAATCTCGGTTGCGCATTTTCCATCTGATGTTATAAATGTCCCTGGATATCAAAAACTATCCACTTGGTGAAGAATTTTCCCTTCTATCTCTATTTCACAATTGGGTGTTACCTGTTTCTTTGATATCACCATTGTTACTGTTTTCTTGATATTCAAGGAGAGTCCTTTCTGTGCACTTTCTGTTACTCCAATATTCAACAGTTGTTGTAGATCTTTTGCGTTATCCGCCATCAATAGTGTCATCTGCATAGTGCACATTATTTATATTATAACCTCCAACTAGTATTCCTGGCTTCTCTTTGATCTCGCTCATTATTACTTCGCTATAGGCGGAGAAGAGATCTGGTCACAAAACACACCCCTATCTTATCCCAGCTTTATGTGTTCATTCTTTATTTCCCATTTTAATTGCTGCTATTTGGTTCCAGTAACTATTTTTTTTATTATGCTGAGATCTTTCCCATCCCATCAATGTTAATATCTTCCAACATTTAAATCATTTCATTATGTTTTACTTTATCAAATGCCTTAGTATAATCTATGAAGCACAAATATATGTCTTTCTTTGTCTCCATTGATCTTTCTAATAGTGTCCGTAAAGTATATATTGCATTGTTTGTACCTTTTCATTCCACAAATCTATACTGTTCTTCACTAATTTCCATTTTTATTTTTTTTCTTATTATTATTATAATTCTGAGTAGAAGCTTAGTGATTCTTATATATATATATATAAGAAGTAAATAGTCCACATACATTAGGGATGTTACGAGAGCAGGGAAATTGGAGTATGTCGTCACGACGAGAAAACTGGAGGGAAAAGTCCAAGAAAAAAAAACATGCTGTACAGTCAGACATCATGGCATGGAGGAGCATCAATATCATAAATGATCGGCAGCATATGAGGCAGATGGCTGTGGACAGGACATGAAGCCAACCCCACACAGCAAGCAGTAGTGTATGTGGGTGAGGGGGGGGTAGGTGGGGTATTGAGTATTTGGCCGTCCAATGAGACCAATGAGAACGAACGAAAGTATAATTCAAGGTAGACGATGGACAGTACAATAGACCAGCTGATGGGAGAATTATAAGTATCTAAATATACCGATATCAGGACTGTTGAAAACTGTGGCATCCCTAAAACTAAGGCAGTAAGCTTGAGATGTTTTCAAGTATAAACAAGGTTGCAGTTCAGTTAAAATTTGAAAGTTTTTGCATAGGCAATTTCAATTAAAACTCAGAGTTCTCACACTTCAAACAGGTCTTGTCATTAGATCGGTATTATCAATTCTGTGTCTCAGAGTATGTCTTCAGAAGTTAATATCTCCTTCTCTTGTGTTATCGTTTCCCCTGGCAGCTTCTCCTGTTATCACAATATCCAATAACTTTTTACTTGTATTTCACTCCAAGAAGACGATAAGTTATGGATGCACTTACGAAAGAGTGTTGTGTTATCTTTTATATTATAGAATGTAATGAAACAGGTGAAATAAAACTGGAGAGATTACTCAACAGTATCAAGGAAGAAATTAAGAAAAAAACTATATTAGAAACTAATGAGATAACGCGGAAAATAAACGCATCTCGGAATGGCGGACTGTATGCGAAAATTAACATATCGCAACGGAAGAACGTAGCAAAATAGAATTTCAGTGAAATTAATTAAATGACGGTAAAGCTATGTACAGATAAAGCTACATCTAAAGCACTGCATGTAATAAGAATATTATGTAGAATTAACAATACAGTGGCGTCTGTTCAACTTATATTAACAAACACATTATAATATCAGAAATAGAATTTGCTTATTTCTGTAGTCTATAAGTGTAACCACTCGAGTGCTTGCTATAATTCATTCATCATATATGAAAATAAGAATATACTAGAGAACTATCAGACTATTAGTGAATAATTGAACACACAAGTATTGTTTGGCACTCATAGAAATATAAAGAAAGAAGTAGAGACTAGAGGACACACTTGACAAATAAAATTTGAAAGCTATAATAGTTACCGACCGGGATTCGAACCTGTCACCTCCAAATGACGACAGCCACTTTCTGCAGGAAAAAGTGTACTTCGGAGCATGACTCTGAATTCAAGCGTACATACACGTGTCACTACTTATAGTGCACTAGGCTTATTTTTGCGTGTGGATAACTTTCCCTACTACCAGTCTTCCTCGCATTCAGGCGAACCCACTCCGACTTCTGGTGTTCCCCAAGTCAAGGACGAGAAGTCAACATCTTAGTCCGACTGACAGATGTAGGTGTTGAACCCGCTAGCTCTACATCAGCACACAACACGTTTAAGCGCGAGTTCTGCTATCCATTCTGTTACGCTGACCTCTAAGAAGCCACGTATTTCTTGACTTTCAACTGAATTCCTCCCATCAGCAGACGGTGGTCTGAATGTGCTTGTGCACCTCTGCAAAAATTTACGTCATACGCTTATCTCAGTTTCTTGTTAATACAGATAAGATCAGTTTGGTTCTCTGTATTGTGGTCTGGTGATACCCACGTTGCTTTATGTATTCTTTAATGTGACCATACAAAAACAAGAGACGATTCTTCTTATGACATGTTGATTTCATGGGCAAATATATATTTTTTTTTCAATAATTTATTAACGCTTGAGTTTAAAGTCAGTGAAGACAAAGAATATACATAATATCTTAAGAACATGGAAAGCAATAAAATGTAGTACATCTAAGAAATCAAGAAACTAGAGAATAATTGATGGCTACAGTTTCTAATAAGTATCGGGTCCTGCAACAATTAGTTGGCGAGGTGGGTATGTATGGAAGATTGCTTGCGTACGTTAAAGCATCCAGGATTCCAATTCATTGAGCATGTACTTCATAAATGTGTAAATATGAAAAGATATTTGTTTATGTATTTATGTACTGCATATAAGAGAGCCAATGTTGTCTAGAGACTTGAAGGTTAATTTCATTTGGAACTAAAAAGATGAAGACGATTATGATGACGATGACGTTGACGGTGGTAGTGATGGTGGTGGCGGCGGCGGGGGTGATAGTTGTTGTTCTGAAAACATTGCATTTCTCAGAAAGTGTAATTACATTGCATTTATTACAAACAGTAATGACATTGCATTTCTAACAGAAAGCAATCATCGCTGAGGAACAAACGGAAATATTAAAATCAGAATACAAGAAGCAAGAGAAAGCTGAGTATTCTTATTTTAATATTTCTGTTTGTTCCTCCACCTAGTAAGCAAATCGATATGGTGCATTACTTTTTGTAAGAAATATAATGCCATTATTGTTTGCAAGAAATGCAATGCCAATACTTTTTTTTGTGTGGTAACACTAAGAAATGTGTTAAGGTCAAAAGAAATTAAATCTAGAACATAATTTGGAATAATTACCTCTATGGCGAAATCAATATTGCTGTATGGATATGACATATTAAGAACTACTAAAATAATTGCTTATAATAAACTATAAACACTCATTAATTAGCACCTGCGCAGAATAAAGGACAAAACTGGTATGATAAAATCGCCAAACTAAACAACATGTGCGAACTAAACAAATCTCAGTTAATCAAAAGGTTAGGAAAAAAACGATGGCGTTGAATATGACATGCATTGAAAAAGACCGTTAATAGTATTAGAAGAAAACACTTTCTCTTGAACCTACAGTGTGAAAGAAATAGTGGGAGGCTTAAAAACATACGAAGAAGAATGTCAAAGATGAAGCTGAATTGTATGCGGAACATATGGAGAGAGCTGCCGGAGATAGCATAAGATGGGGGCGGATATGGCATTAGTTGACTGAGAGTCTATACCCTAATGTGAGATCATCATCATCATCAAGTGCCATGCCGACTGGCGTAGGCGTTCATGACTCTCCACATATCTCAGTCTTTGGTTTTCTGGATCAACTCTACCGTTGACATTCCTCCATGCCACCGTCACAATCCATCCAGCATCATTTCTCTTCGTCTGCATCTGCCTCTCTTCCCCTCGATCTGTCCAGTTGTCACGATGTTCTCCAATGCCTCTCCTCTCATCACATGACAAAAACAAGTTGTTTGCCTAATGTGAGATACCGGCAGAAAAAGAAAATTAAGCAAGTCAGCAGACATCGCGTAGATGTTAAAGGTCCAATAGAGCAATAGTCCAATTCACTACATAAGCATCAATAAACAGAGTAGCAAAATCATCAATACCAGCTATCATCACGCACCTCAAGAAAGAAACGTCCAATCATCATATCAGAGGTGTGTTAATTATATGTTTCACCAATTAAAGCAGGCGTATATTTAAGTTGATACATTTTTTTTGGCCGGAGAGAATGTTAACAAATCCACAATATTCTTGGCAGAAAAAGGGTTCCCCACCTCTGATATAAGAAGAAAATTAATGGGCAACAGCTACAGTTCGGGCGTTTGCAGAGACTGTAACAGAAGTTCTAGAAGTGATGTAAATAAGAAATACATCCCACAAGGCCAATACGTGCACAGACAAAACACCCCCGCTGGTTTCAGTTGTCACTATTTTCATAACGGTATCTTTACCACAGTTGATGTGTGCTGGTTCAGTTTGTGTCCATATTGGAGAATAAAACGGTGCTTGTCCTAGCAGTCGCCATGTTGTAATTAGGCAAGAGTTTTTTTTGTTTTTTTTTAACCCTGGTTTAACCAAGGCTATAAAACACGTACCACAATATGTGGGGTGGACGTTCTGCCCCTCGGCCACCCAGTAAGATCTGTCACAGAGAATATGCGAAATGTGTTTAACCTAGGAAGATTTTAAAAAAAACACATCTGGGGGAAACGTTGTAAGTACAACAATTATTTCTTCTCGTTATGTCTGTGTATATGCCATACGCCCCATTATACAAGTAATAGAACTTTCACGGAACTTTCATAACTAGTAAATTATCTCCATTTACAGTTGACATTTACATATTGTAAATGTGGTATTATCATAACGTGTTCAAGTGGGGTGGAATAAGACAGAAGTAATGTGGCTCTTTAAATACAACATTTTATATTCTCTAGCACACATTTAATATGCCTGAGCTTAATACAAGTCTAACTATTGGTTGCATCTTATAGAAGGCAAAGGTAAAAAAGCAGGTCACGTGATACATACAAGGCGATGAATAAACTAAAAACTATAGTGATCCCTGAACTCGAATTGTGCTGGCAGCTGTGGCTTAAGTATAATGAACACAGTTTCACAATCCCGACATACGGGGCTTAAAGTCAGCCCAGACAATTCGAAAAAACAACAACACCGCTTTGCGTTGATTTTCACAATGGTATAAGATATGGCCAGAAAGCAATGGAAACTACAAAAGAAAATTACAAGTTCTTTGCAGAACGTTGCAGCGATTCCTGGCAGCTATTGACTGTTTATGATTTAATAGGCAATTCTACGTTCAGTAGTTTGCTATTGCTTTCTGAAAGGGAAGGCAACATTAAAGTCCAACTGATCGGCGAGTGGATCGAACCCACTAATCAGCGGTTAGAAGAGAACGTTTGAGCGCATTAAACGTCTCGGTCACAAACAGTCACAATTGCCCGAATTGATTCGGACGGTCTGCAGAGGAATGCAACTAACTATAACGCGATTTTTTTAAACCAGAATTGCATGTCCTTGCAGGACGTTGCCAAGGATCCCAACCCCAGGTTGATATTCGTGGTAATTTTACGTTCAGCAGATTGCCATTGTCTTCTGGGCGATAATTCAGGGTTGAAGTCCAACTGACCCGGTTTATGGGGGTTGATCCCGCTACCCCACCGTGAACGCACGCGAAGTTTACGAACTCGAGCTCTCATACTGGTTCGATCGTTTAACGTGATACGTGGAATTAAACTCATTAATGATTCACGCAATTTAGTACTACAACCTATCAAGGTTAGAAAACAGACACACATAAAATAAACAACCGTTAACAATGCATTACACCCGGCAGGTGATATTCTCCTGTGTACAGTAAGCTAACCGATCTTCCGCATTCAACGAGTGTCTGACATTCGCCTAATAAATAGATGCTCCCCGTTCCATCACTGTTGAGAATTAATGACAATGGACACTACCACGTGATTCACTGTAGAGGAAGTAACACGGAACCAACTGGAAATCAAATGTCACTAGCAGTAAATTATACAACACTCTGATTTGGTGTTTCTGGGTATTATTGACACCAATGACGTGATGTTTCAGTGGAGATAATAACACCATGCATGAGACAGTAGTGTTTCTATTTGTTGATTCCACCGACTCATGTCGCCACACTCAAATTACTAAACCCACTTCCTCATTGTAGACGAAATCCAGACACCAATACAATAATGCGCTTCCGTATTTGTGATAAATTTCCACTCGGAATTGAATTTCTGCGATTCTATTATACGACGTGTACCATTTGCGCCCAAATAATCTCCTTCCTAGATTACCAAAATTGTGTTTCCCCGAGATTTGTGACAGCCCCTCCAGATCAGCTGCCAAGTACGTGAGTTGGTTATCTGGATCTCGCTCACCTAATGGTCGCCGTCCTCTATGAGCTATATGTCGCACACAAAGTCAATCAACAACTGTTCAAATTTGCACAGCGTGCCAGATAGCGCAAGACATTTGTGCGCATTTGCTGAACAAATAGTCCAAGGATTGTACAAAATGGAGTAATTTCGTTAATGTGGTTCTCAGACTGTGTTTTAGTGTCTCGGGTGGCAGTTGTAAAGCGTAGTAATCCTTCAGAGCTTTGAGACAAGCGTACTCGAGGGGTATTTTTCCATTATGAGAAGATTTGTATACATTACATGGACAAGAAGACTACCAGGGATCAAGATTTGTAGAGAGATATGATCGCCTACGCTGCTTACCATGGCACATGAGGATGATTAACCTCATACACACAGGCTCAGAATGTTTAGATACAACATTATTGTGATCGTACCATGTCTTCATTGCTAGATAAGGAGCATCATAATCATCATCATCATCAAGTGCCCTGCCAGCTGGCGTAGGCGTTCTTGGCTCTCCACAGATCTCGGCCTTTGGTGTTCTGGATCAACTCTGCTGATGGTATTCCTCCATGCCACCGTCTCAATCAATCCAGCATCATTTCTCTTGGTCTGCCTCTGCCTCTCTTCCCCTCGATCTTTCCAGCTGTCACGATGTTCTCCAATGCCTCTCTTCTCATCACATGACCAAAGAAAGCTATTTGTCTCCTTCTTATCTTATATATAAATTGCGATCTCCGTCTGTCTGTCTGTCTGTCTGTCTGTCTGTCTGTCTGTCCATATGTCCTTTATGCGCTCGCGAACGGCCCATCCGATTGAGATGAAATTTTCTACACGTCTTCCTTTCATTCCAGCGCAGCCCACTGTCATATTTTTTTAGTGTGAAATCGGCTGCTTACCCAATATTATTTCATTTTTCAATATTGAGCACAACCCACTACTGGCAACGCCGATCGCATTCCGGCACGAACCTAAGGCCTATCCACATCATGGAAGCACTATACTCGAGTTTCGCCCTCGTTTGAGCTCGTCAGTAGTGCATATCCCTGACCGGATCCGGAAACAAGCCCCGGATCACGCGTGTGAAGCGGGTGTGTAACCACGCAGCACACACTGGACACGCCAAATTATCACACCGGAATACCACAACGCTACCCATCGTAGGCTATGCTCAATTTAGGAGGCCTGGTGTTCCTTGCCAGTGAGAAGTCCTGATCGTTCGGGTCCACATCGATTGACGGACGTCAGTCGCGGCGATTGGGCAATCTTGAGCATCTCTCTCTCTCTCTCTCTCTCTCTCTCTCTCTCTCTCTCTCTCTCTCTCCTCTCTCTCTCTCTCTCTCTCTCTCTCTCTCTCTCTCTCAGACAGACAGACAGACAGACAGACAGACAGACAGACAGACAGACAGACAGACAGACAGACAAACGAGTCTGGTTTGTGTTCGCTAGCTTTAAACCCGTGTGGATCAGCGTGTGGTCCACGCAAGTGTTATTACTACTAATATTTGCTACTACTGATGAGTACACTGGCCTGATTTTGCATAGAAGTTAGCTTTCTCTATTACCAGGGTCCCTCCCATCAGGCGAACTCTCTCCGTCTTATTAGATAGTTGGAATTTACTTTCCCAAGTCAAGGACGAGATGTCACCCTTTAAATCCAACTGAGCGGCATGTAAAACGAACCCTAACACTTCGGCCAGAACATAATGTTTACGTGCGTTAAACCTCTCAGCCAGGCGATCTCTACACACTGTCTTGATTTTCACGACCAATATCTCAGTGTCTGAAGACAGTTGGATCTATTTCCGGGTATAAATACTAATACCGCCATCTAATTACCTCCTGCCGTCTCCGTGGTGATTGCGTTACTGACGCAGTTCATAATTCCGCTTACCCGCATTCGAAACACAATTGCGAGCGATTGGGCAGCAGACCGCGTCGCACTGGATCTTAACTAATTGGTATGGGAGCTGGTCGTTCACAAAGCAATGACAAACTACTGAGCGTAAACTTGTCAAGACATCAACAACAGCGGTAAACTGCTGGTGTTGACAGCGATGTCCTGTAAATGATATGCGAAACAAACACACAAACAAAAATTACCGCCTGACTCAGCCAATGTCAATCACTATGTAATGGAAAAAAATGGGTATCCAGCGGACAAACAATAAAAACAAACACGTAAACATATCTGACCAGGTTCTCATTCTAGGCAAACAGAATGATCAACGTCGGCCCAAAAAAATTTTAGTTGCATATCCTTTACAGGACGTCGCAGTCAACCCCGGCATTTTTGGCTGTTTGTGATTTTTCTGCAAATTTATGTTCAGTAGTTTCCCATTGCTTTCTTAACGACCGGCACTCATACCATTGTATAAAAACCAGCGCAAGGCGGTCTGCTTACAGATCGACTGCAGCTGTGTTTGGAACGTGGGATGCTGGATTGCGAATCGCGTTCATAACCCCATCCCCTCAGAGCCAGCCCTGTGTGGACTAAATAGGAAATACAAACAGTTAGGTGTGTATAGCTCCTGTGAAAAGGCGAAACATACTAAACATACCTTACAACGGACTCCATAATGTGAACATAAATCACTGAGTGACAATATATGACAATAATATACAAGCATCAATAAAATTAGAATGCATAGGTAAAAACATATCACTTTTATATGATGCTAAACCCTATTTTTATAGACCGACCGGCACTTGGTGGCTGATATGGTCAGTATCGCACTAGCGCCTTTATTTCCTGAGATATGTTTTGGTACCAATAAAACATTTATCCTGGGTCGACGTGGGAGGCCAAGCCAACTTTTAAAATTCGAAACTACACAGCTGAGGCTCCTGAGAAGAATACTCAACGTATCAAGAAGAGATAAGATCAGAAATGAAGAAATCAGGACTAAAGTAGGGGCTAAAGCAGAACTAGATTTTATTAGAAAGCAGCAAGTCAAATGGTTTGGCCATGCAAGTAGGTTACCAATCAACAGCATACCACAACAAGCAATGATGTACAGACCAGATGGAAACAGAGGAAGAGGCCGACCACGTAAACGTTGGACGGAGGGAATAGCAGAATCCATGGGAATGTCGATATACGAAGCCCTCTCGGGCACTCTCACGATGTTTATACTTTACCTCGACACCGCAAGGTACAAGAGGAACATGATGAGATGAGATGAGACAGCTGCATGCGAGCTCACGACCACTGGCTCGGTAGGCGAGTGTCCAGCCACCATGTTACTGTAGCTCTCCGGTATGAATAACACACAACACGACTGTTCGACTTTTCGGTATTTGAAACCTTCGTCAAGAACAATACAAACATAAATATTAGTAAATTAATAGGAAATTAAAATATGCAAAGTGTATTGGTTATGAACCGGTCTCCCTGGCCTAGGTTTAACGTCTTTCTCCGTAATCCCGTATATTCACGTGAGTAACGTAACCTGCGCGAGAATCGTTAGCGGTTCTTGCCGCGTTGGTAACTTACGGGGTATGCGAGCTGCCGCTCAGAAAGCAATGGCAAACTACTGAGCGTAATCTTGCCTAGTACATCAACAGCAGCTGGGGGGAAATGCTGAAGTTGACTGCCACATCCTGTAAAGGATATGCAAAAAAAAAAAAAAAAAATTAGATATGATCATGTCTATTTCCACGTTGATTATTCAACTGTCAAGATCTTTCGTAATAGCCAATGTCAGGTTGGTTTGAGAATATTCCATTCATTGTGTGTAACATTCTCCTTCAGAAATCAATTTCGAAACATTCTGAACTTGCCTAGAAATACAATGAATGAAAGACCAACAATCGAGAGTAGAATCCGTAAATTGACGTATATTCAATCCAATTGTATAGAAAATCTACCGGGAGTTTATTGCAAAGTAATGCAAAGCACGTGCAATATATTTTAAGTAGTTAAAAACAGAACAGCCGGCTCCGTGCCCAAGGCATTAAGAACTCGATTCGTAATCCCGCTTACCCGCTTTCCAAACACATCTGTGTGCGACTTGGCAGCAGACCGTGTTGCGCTGGGTTTTAACGAATTGGGAGCCGGTTGTTCAGAAAGCAATGGCAAACTACTGAACGTAAACTTGCCAAGACATCAACAACAGCAGAAAATACTGGTGTTTACAGCGATCCTGTAAAATAAAACAAGGGACACCCTAGAGGTGTCCACTTATCCTGGTGGATACTCGGTTACCGGAGCTGGGTGTGCCACACCGTTGTGCATCGTATCCCTTCCCGTGCGGAATTGCATTCGGGGGTCTTTTCTTCACGGAGTTATGAGTCCATGGTGACATTTCTCAACATCTCAACATATTACAGTATTACAGTATTCTATAGATTACTTGGCAGCTATAAAATAGGTAAGTGTAGTCCCATAGTCGATACTGTCTTATGAAGGGAGCCTCCGTGGCGAAGTGGTCAAGCCGTTTGACTCGGGCTCCGAAGGTTGTGGGTTCGATTCCGGGCCGCGTCCTTCGGTTCACGAGTGGAATTTTTCGGAGACTCCTGTGGGTCGTCGCTACAGCTACGGAGTTCGTGCTTTGTGCGACGCTTTCCTCGCTGCGGAAAGAGACCAAGCCATATGGGATAAAAACCCGGTGCAATGAAGTCGATCCTGTCGACTTTCAAGCGACATTTTTTGAACTTGTGGTGTGAAGCGCTAGGCCTTCACATATTCTAGGCAAAGAAATAGGAGGTCGGGTGATCGGTTTCCTTTATTGCTTCCTTTTCTTGCCAGACAACTCCCAGAAAATTTCTGAAACTTGTTCGGTGCTCATTTTTATGAGAATGTATCGATTCCAGAGCCCGAAACATTAGAATAAAATAGTACCTCTGCTGGGAGTGAACCTAGGCCAGTGTTGGCAAGGAGGCGACCTAACTACCATGCCACCACACCTCCTGTACTTCTAGCCATAGCATGAGCTAAAACACATTATGTTGTTTACATATTACACATTTCGCTAGGCAGCCTGGAATAATTACCCCTCATCTGAGTCTAATCTCAGACCAACCACCTGCTACATATAACAGGTGTTGGGGGATTACATGTTGTTGCCCACACAAACAATCATAATAATGTGTAGCAGTGTATTAATGTCATCGCAACGCCGATATTTACTGAGTAAGTGAATGACCTATCACACGCCGTGTGCGTAGTGGATATATGATGCCGGGTCCACATTAGTGTAGACCAATCGGCGTGCGGCGGGTGATATGGTCATTATCCATATTTGTGTAAACCAATCAGTGGCTTAGTTATTAACATAAAAAACTATGATAATTAGCAGTGAAAAGGAAAGGTTATCAATGAACATCACAGTAAACGGGCAGATACTAGAACAAGTAACAAGTTTATCCTATCTTGGACATATAATAACAGATGATGGCAGAAGTGAAATAGAAATCAAAAAGAGAATAGGAATGGCCAAAAATGCTTTCAACGGCATGAAATCAGTATTAACGTCTATAGAGATTAATAACGCATTAAAAATTAGAATTGTGAAATGCTACGTATATTCAACGCTACTGTATGGCGCCGAAGCCTGGCCATTGAACAAGCAACTAGAAAGTCGCATAGAAGCCCTGGAGATATGGATATACAGACGAATATGTCGTATTTCTTGGAAACAAAAAACAATCAAATGCAGAGGTTCTAGAAAAACTGTGAATGAAGAGAGAGTTGATGAAAGAAATAAAGAGGAGGCAAGTGAAATAGTTCGACCATGTTAAAAGACATGATACTCTTATAAAAGCCATACTGGAAGGCAAGGTTGAGGGCAAGCGAGCAAGAGGTAGACAAAGATACAAGTGGGAAGATAACATCAAGAGATGGACGAACATCAACCTGACAGAATGTACAGTCGAGAGAGTCGAGAGGCGAGAGACAGACAGTTTTGGAGATCCATTGCAGCCAATCTTCATTGTGGAGACGGCACCTGATTGATTGATTGAATCAGCACGCGGCGGGTGATATGGTCATTATCTCACCGCCCACTTTTACATCCCATGACATTTCCTGGTGCTCATTTTAAGCTGGGTCGACCTGATGGCCCAGGTTAATTTCTTACATTCGCCCTATATGGATTCGAACGCATCGAATCGTTCGTCCATAGCAGGTGATGAAGACCACTCCTATTCGAACTCATGCCACCGAGCTGACAGGCGAGGGTCTAGCCACTGCGCTACCGAGGTTCGCTGCCACCTACATCAACAACTCGACGGAAACTACAACTCTTCACTGTTGGATATTGAACCTCAGACCCTAGTGGTTATAAGCAGTGCACTAACTACTGTCCTACCACGGCTGCTTACAAAATAAAAAGGTGGACTGATACACATGTAATAATACAGTTGTTTTTAAATATAAACAAACCATTTGTAAATTCTGTTCATTCTTATTCTTTCTTCTTCTTATATTGTCCAACTGATTTTGCCGTGAGGGGAGGCAGATGTAATTGTCCTTGTTTCGCTTGTCTTGTTGCTTACACTAACGTCATATTTGATTTCTTCAACGTCTCTTTAACTCCATCTAGCCAACTCTTCCTGGTTCGTCCTCTCACCTTGTATCCCGATGTTCTCGTGTGCAATACTATTATAACTCCATCTAGCCAACTCTTCCTGGTTCGTCCTCTCACCTTGTATCCCGATGTTCTCGTGTGCAATACTATTACCGTTGGTTACCTTGTTCCATTCTAACTAAATGTCCCAATCATTTAATTCGTTGATGTTCTATAAAGATAGCAATAGGAGTCATCCCTACACTTTTTCTTAGTTTCTAATTTGTCACTCTATCTTTTCTTGTTTTTCCAACCGTGTTTCTAATTATTCTCATCTCACATGATGTGATTTTACGCCTATGTGTTTCTAGGACTGTACATGTCTAGCATTGTTAACACAGAGTTGAGATGAACAAAGCGTCTACAAGTTTCTTTGTGTCCCTGGCGATATTTCGATGTTTTAGAATAGGTTCTGTTTGATAGTTGGTATTGTTTGCTTTCTGCATTCTCGTTTCTATTTCTCTATCTAGACTTCCATCCTCTGTGAACACACTGGCCAGATACTAGTACTTTCTCATTTGTTTCTATGATTTTCCATTTATATTTACTGTATATTGCACTGGTGTTCGTTAACTTATCATAAATTCTATCTCATGGATGTTAATCTTTATTACAAAATTCTGACAGAAATTTCAAAGCAAGGCAATTTATATGGTGCTGGAGAGCCGCATTTTCCATTAACAGGCATATATGAAAGAGAAACCTGCATATTTTATTTTGTGGTTATCAAATTGGGAAAGGGAGATCAGCATGGCCTAATGGATAAGAGCGCTCGTTCTTAAACATCCGGTGCGCTGATGCTGAGTTAAGAGGTTCAACCCCTACACCGAACAGTTGGACTAAGATGTTGACTTCTCGTCCTTGACTTGGAGATGTAAATTACAAGTACATCTGAAGTCGGAATGGGTTCGCGTGATGGCTAGGGACACTGGTAATAGGTAAAGCTAACCCACACGAAAAATTAAATTCGGTGCTACTAGAATTAGCGTGTATGGACTACACTCGAGTTCAAAGCAAGCGAGCGCCCAAAAAAATGGGAAAGGAAAAGCCAGGAATGCACAGTGGCCAGCAAGCTTACCTGGCAGCCCGGAGGTCATAGGTTAGAATTCATAACCCCGGGAAGTTTAACCCAGTCGGCAAATGCCAGGTGAAGTCGGGTATGTCAGACGATAGGTGCAAATATCGCTCGCAACTCTGCTGTGAACATGCACAACGAAATTACGTCCACAACAACATTCCAGACGAAGTCAGAAGAACGATTACCACGATGATCCTAAATATCATAATATGACATCCCTTCATCATTCAGTATTGTCTTTGTAAAGTATTGTATGTATAGTTTGTATTCGTTGTTTCTATATATAGGATATCAGCCTGTGTTATACGTCTTAAATATTAGAGACGTTATCAAGAAGTGTATGTTTCCGCCATTGAAAAGTCGATATGCCATAAATGTCATATGTTATGGAACACTCACTGAGTTTTCGTAATCAACTAGACTGAAAAATCACATTAGATAATAAAGTACATCTAAATAACAAACTATTAAACGGTGCAAATGAACAGGATTAACATGTGTTTTGTTTGCATTTACATCATCATCATCATGTACCATGCCGATAAACGTGGGCAGTCATGTTTCGCCATCTCACACAATCATCAGAGTGGTGGCTCAGCTCTGTGTTCTTGTCCCGACTATATCAAGTAGCCAAGCCATCCAGATATTTACATCCCTGCCTTCCCCTTGTTCTGTTCCCCTCTGACTTCCGGTCCCCAGCATGGCGGTTAGGCATTGAACCGCTACGGGCTCTGGAGTATTTATCCTTGTGGCTGCGGTTTGCATTTCGCATTTTCCTCTTGTTGGATTGGTAGTATATGGTTCCGTCGCCCTGCTACTGAGTGAGTGCGTGGCGCGTCTCTGTGAGCTGTGATATTCACTTGGAATGCTTTTACATGTCCGTTTTTGTTTGTACTGTGACCTGCATGTTCGGAACAATGGCTACCGGCTGTTGCTGAATTGACTGATTTGCCTTTTCGGTTTACGAGTGCATTTTTCAGGAGACTCCTGGAAGTCGGCGCTGGAGCTACGGAGTTCGTGCTTAATGCGACGCTTTCGGCGGGTCGCCCTGCGGATAGAGACAAAGACATGTGAGAAAACCCGAGTCAATTAGGTCTTTATGGTGACTGCCGATTCCATCGACGATGAACTGTGGTTTTCGTGGAGGACTTTTGTGTTGGCATTTTGGCGGCTGCATTATGCACAGTGTACCTGTGCGGGCTGTTGGATTGCCGAGACTCCTGTCTGTTCCACTTTTCACATTGGACAGTGGGGAGCATTTTGTGTGATATTTACTGGCACAGGAACGGAGCATAATGGGGACGACCCGTTGCCGTGAAGTTGGAACCTCGACTAACTAACTAACTAACTAACTAACTTTTCCCCTCAAAAGACGACCACCGGCCGAATCGTATCAAGAGCAATGAGGATATTATCCGCACACTTTTAAGTTGGACTTAAATTCAGATATCTAGTCCTTGACTTGGGGACGTAAATTACAAGTACCTCCGACGAAGTCGGAGCGGGTTGACGCGATGGGTAGATACTGGTCATAGGGAAAGGTTATACACAAGCCAAAATAAGTCAGTACACTACCTAGTACTTTAGTAGTAACTACTACTACTAGTAACACATGTGTGGACTATGCTGGAATTCAATGCGATCGAACAAAATAATATAAATGTATTATTTTAATTATTCGCTATGGTGGGTACTTAATGTTTTTTCCCCCCAGGGAACAGCTGTAGAAACTAAATATACAATACACAATACAAACACATGTTTTGACTATAACAAACTTGTTATACTTAGAATACAATTGTCATCTAAGAATACATCATATTATATATAAATTTATATAGAAACATTGAACTGGAAGAAATATTAACTATGCAAACTTCAAATTGGATATTCATCTTTTGTTAAAATAGTACATGTTTCTTTTCGTGCCATGAGACCTCTAAGACAGGGGTGGCCAACACGAGGCCCGCGGGCCGCATGCGGCCCGCCGGGGGTAATATTGTGGCCCGCGGAGTGGGAAACGACGATGTGGTCGAAGCTGTTGCACGCTTGCTTGTTTACTTTAATTAACAAAAAATAAAAATAAAAATTAGGTGCGTGGCCCGGCAGGAAATATTATTTCTGAAATTTGGCCCGCCTGCTGTAAAAGTTGGCCACCCCTGCTCTAGGGTATATTTGTTTACCAACTGGCAATTTTAAGGGCCGAGAACCTTAAGAATTTCCGGATAATCTTCTTAACATTTATTTATAGCTTGTTAAGTCTTGCTTCTGGGTGATCTTCTTTGCCATTGATCATAAACAAGGAACGTCTGCAACACATCCTCCATCAGCTACCCCTTGTGCCTGCCTGGGTTGCTCATTATTGTCTGTACGTCGTTTGATGTTCTGACCATGGGAGCGAAACCGATGATCTTGGCGAAGAGACCGTCCCTGTGTCGTGATTGCTTTTATCGTGCACGCATATATTAAATATGAAAGATAAGAGATGTGGTGTTTTGATTAGATGGTAAAATATAGACAGTATGTAAAGTTATAGAAGACATTATTTAAAGATAAGATAAACAGACTCATGGAATGCGTAGAAGTTGTTAAAATAAACCATAACATCGCTTTATATTAGGTTCTGGATGCTGAGAATAATTTGTCTATGCCTGGTCCAGAATTTATCCGTTTTTCTCTGCCACTCTTTTTCTCAATCTCTTTAATTATTTCTCTCTCTCTCTCTCTCTCTCTCTCTCTCTCTCTCTCTCTCTCTCTCTCTCTCTCTCTCTCTCTCTCTCTCTCTCTCTCTCTCTCTCCCTGTTTCTTACACCTTGGTTCACCCTTTCTCTTCCTCTCTCGTTCTTTCTTATCCCTATTTTTTTATAATCTTCTGCTTCAGTCTCACTTTATCTCTGTCAACTCTGTCTCTCGCCTTCACTTTCTCTTTATCTTTCTCATTCTCTTCCGTTCTCTCTTCTCGCTAGATCTCCCTCATTCTTTCTAATTTTCTTTCTTTCTTTCTTTCTTTTATGTTCTGTCTGTCTGTTGTTCACTGTTTCACTTTCTCTGGTTCTTGTTATCAAGCTGCTAACCCCATTTTTTTTTTTTTTTTTTTGGACAGACGTCACTCGAAGTGTAAAGTGGTCAATATCAACTGGCCGTTATAACTGACCAAGACATTTGTTGGTACCCATGAAAGGCTCAGTCGACCTGGAAACCCAGTTACATTTTTTTACTTCCCTCTCGGTGCGAATCCGAACTCATGAAAATACAGGATGGCAGGCAAGAATACCAGCCACGGCGCTATCAGGCTCCCTTGGTTAATAATTTAATACCAATTAATGGCTGTTTTAGCGTTTGCGTTTAAAAGTGTTTATAACTGTTCTTCTTCTTCTTCGGTTACTAACGTTTATATATGTATATTCCGGCAATTATCGTGAGCATGACTGAGCGCCGAATGTCTTCAGCGGCCCTCCACAATTTGTCTGAAGGGTTAAGAAAGTTAATGTCGGTTAAAGACACCGATAACATTGTGCTTCACCCCATCCTAATAGCTACTGTCGCTGCCGAGAGCGTCGCACAAAGCACAACTCCGGAGCTAAATTGCTGACCCCTAGAGGTCACCGAGAAAACTGTACCCCGGGGGGGGGGGGGGGTCAGCATGACCGAATGGATAAGAGCGCTGGCTCTTTAACTTCCGGTGTGCTGATACCGAGGTTGGCTTCTAGTCCTTGACTGGGGGACGTAAATTACACGTGTTTCAGAAGTCGGAGTCAGTTTGCCTGGCATGGCGAGAGTCACTGGTATAAGGGAAAACTAATTCATTAGTTGAAATCAGTCCAGCGCACTGGAAGTAGTGGCACATGAATAGACAACGCTTGATTTCAAAGCGAGACCATGTAAAAAAATAAATAAATAAATAAATAAATAAATTGCACATGGGATCTAAACGTTACAATATGAAAGCGAACCCGGGATCTTCAGGTGACTGGGCCACTATGTCATGAAGACACCCCCCCCCCCCAATGCCGGCTGGGTAGGCCTCAGAAAATCGGACGCGTTAGCGAAGTTAATAGCTTCTGCCAGGGCATATTGTCATGGGAACGGTGGGAAGCGGGTTCGACGCCTGGGCTGGTCACCTGCTAAAGTGAGAGAAAGATTGGCCACCTATTCCTCCATGCATTCAAACCTATAAAATGTGACGGCGTTATCACAGAGGCCTCCACATCAGGAAACTGCTTCGGAACAATTTTAATTTTAAAAAGCCTAAAAACGACATGTTGGGGGGAAACATGATTTGAACACCGGACCACACTGTTGGCATGCTATTGTACTCGCCATTACGCTGCTACGGCTCGGAGTTAGAGTTATAAATATGCTTGGTGTAGCTGATCCTCAATTTAAACATCTGTGACAGGTAATTCTTCATCTGCCCACTCAAACACTGTGCTTCCTTCTCTCTGGAGGTTATCGCAGATAGTTGGGTAAACGAATTATCAAGGTGCTTCTAAATCGCTATAATTTGCAAGTTCAGCTTTAGCAAATCATCCTTTCGAGTGGTTCACTGAAGCTGAAGTGTAAATGAGATTAAACCGGAAAAAATATTGAGAAACATCCTTCTAAATATTTTCTGGAATGTAAGAAATATTTTTTTTCAGAATAAGAAACAGAAAGGCCAGTACTTTTGATTTGGACCATATAATCGGAGAGCACTAAAGGTATAAATAACAATTAGCTTCTTTGTGTGGTCTTTTGCTAGATGGAAGATTACGCAAGTACCAGTTTTGTGTTGTTTTTTTTAAATTTTATTTTCAACATAGAGTCATATTTACATAAGAAGGAGTCGGAACTGGTGAGGAGAATAATGAGTAGAGGAAACAAGATACGGTGAAGGAGGAGCAGGAGTAGGGACAGGGTGAATGGGAAGGAAAGGTAGAAACAGATGGACGGACAAGAGACGAAGGAGGGAAGAAGAAGGAGGAGGACAATGAGAACGATGACACTGTATAACAATGCTGACTCCCCTCTATGTGTTCATATCTAACTGTTTGCACACCTTCGGCTCCACATTTTCGTATTTGTACTTTTCACAATTGAACTTCTGCTCCTCCTTCCTAACAAAGAGGACTTTGTGTTTAAATGTTATTATTTAAATGTTCTAATGTCATGTTTTTCTTTTATCTGTTTGTTTTGTCCCTGAGGAAGATTAATATGATCAAAACGTCGTTCATAGTATACTTATTTTTATTTTATTATTTTTATTTTCTTTATTTTTTCTCTGTGAATTGCGTTTACCGTAGTGGAGTTCGTTGTAAGGTATGTACATTGTGTCTGTCTTTAGTATCTCTCACTTTTTCTCAGGAGTTACACATATCTAACTATTTATTTCCTTTTATGAAAGCCTAAACTCGACCATCTCTCAAGTGCTGCTAAATCACGACTATAAAGCTTACCAAAAAAGGCGTTTCATATAGTATATTCCACGAACATTGAGCGATTACTCAACTCCATCAAACATAGCAGTCAGGCATCTACATTCGGGGTTGTGTCGTCAATAAGATTCTATAGTGCTTGTTCTTCTTCTTCTTTCGTTCGCCTGAAATATGTCTATAACTGCAATGTTGTCTCTTGTATGAATCTAACAGTCTTTTTCAGTTCACTCAGCGGTCCATAGAGTTCACTCAGCGGTCCATCTTCCACTGTTGTCTCTCTAGGCCAGAAGGTTCGCCTGGATATAGTGCTTGTGATTATCGCGGGAATACCACTGCTCAACATGAAACAGTATTTGAAACTATGTGTGTATTTCAGCCAACATAAGATTCATCGCAGAGGGCTGCGTGGTCTCGAGGTATGGTGTCCGCCTCAAGTGCTGGAGGTCCCGGGTTCAAGCCCCGGTGATGCCGGGATTTTATCTCGTGGACTTCTAGTAATAAATTTCCCCTGGTCTCTGGGTAGTGAGATCGGACGCCCGTGTGTATTGATGTGCACGTAAAAAATCCCTTGGTAGTTGGAAATCGAAAAAGAGTAGCCTAACGGAGTTGCCCGGGCAAAATTTCGAGTTAAAAATCTACCCAAAGTATTTCAGGATCCTCGGCGGTGCTACGGAGTTGGTGCACTGAGCTGAGTTTCTCCAGACTCAGGTTTGAGTTAGGAGGAGAACGGAGCACTTATGGGTTACACCCGTGTGCCGTGATGTTGATCCATCGACTAAAACATAAAAGATTCATCGTTCACTTCGTATGATCTTTAGCTCTGCTGTATGCACATGACTAGATGCAGCGGAATATGCCAAGCAATACATCCTGCAACCTATTGCTTGTGGCTTATGTGTTTACATTGTTTTAGCATTTAGTTCGGGACGCAGAGGTGTTTCCAAGGCACCAGGGCCGGGTTATATCTGGCCAAGACCTATTGACGCGTCCTCGTCGAGCGTCCTGGGCAACAGGTCCCTTCGGGGTCCTGGCTGAAGTCAATAGGATCGCTGATTCCTCCAAAGTCGGAGAGTGTCTGCCTGTACGGCGAGGAACCACCAGTCTGCACACCAATAAGCCAGACATGGGACAACGGATACTCACGCAAACCTCAGGTCCCGTATGACATCACACTGATGTTTGACAACAGGTTGTCTTCATCCGACATACAGGACTTCGAGTTGGAGCTCAAGCCAACGAACACAAGCAAGCAAGCATTTAGTTCTACTTCCCTTTTGTCATTACTATACTTCTTTGCATCTAAGCTTTTGCACAATCACGCAAGTTCAATAAATGCGGAAGTCGAACGCGCTTTCTGGACAACTTCCTGAGTAATTGTTTAACTTCGGTGTTAATTACATTCAATTGTGTACTGTTTGTAATATTTGAATACATGCAAGTCTATGCATTACCGCGGCTTTGTGAATTTATAGAATCAGCTGTTACTGGTTGCTCTGTTTAATTATAATTGTTATCGGTCTAAAGTAAATTATATTATCGACAAAATATCTTCTGGTTGTTTTAAATGGGTAACGCTTTCGATAGTTCAAGTTATCATAGTTTGCTCATTGCATGTCAGCGATATTTGTTCGACATGCTCTAATATTAATATAATGTGTTCATTGCATGTTAGCGATATTTGTTCCGTACACTCCATTGTTAACTCTCTCATAGCCACGCAATACGTTATGCGTAATTTTCTTTTTCGCAGTGAATGTTAATCATCGGATAATATTTTCTCTTACATGTTATGTTTAGCCAGAACATACTAAAGAAACTGGGCTTCTCAAGTGGCCACTTCTGTATATGTGGGATACAAGTTGTGTTTGTTGTAAACATTAAATGTAGTCCCATAGCGAAAGTGTTACTGACGCGATTCGTAATCCCTATACCCGGGTTCGAAACACAGCGGTGCTGGTTTTTTCGAAAAAGGTATAGGTGCTAGTCGCTCAGAAAGCAATGGCAAACTACTGAACGTAAAACCTGCCCAGGAACCACCAACAGCCAAGATGCTGGAGTTGACTGCTACGTCCTGTGAAGAACATGCAACTAATTTGTTTTTTAAAGTCCGTCGCAGATAATGCCGTTATAATCAGAAGTATTAGCCTTCACATTTTCTAGGTCATGTCATACGAGGTTTAGTGGCCAACTCCCTTCCTCGTCGCCTTTCCTATCTAGACAGTTCCCAAAGCATTTTTTTTTAAAAAATTTCTGGCACCTATTTTTATGAGGCTGGGTCTATCCCAGAGCTATACTTTTTTTTTCCCCCGCGTTTCCATCCTGTTTCAGGATATTGCGGTTAACACTGACATCTTTCAGGTGTATGTTGATTCCTAGGCTAGATTACGCTCATCAGCACGCCACGACTTTCTGAGCGACCGGCTCCATACTCTCATAAGTCACTGGCGCGACTCGAACCACTTCTAATTCTCGTGCGCTCACGTCAACCACGAGAGTATTCGGGGTTAACGGAGAAAGCTGCTAACCCCTCGGCCAGGGAGCGGGCCCAGAGCTATACTGCTCGCCAAAACAATCCTCTGCTGGGGATTGAACTAGAATCCTTGTGTGTGTGTGTGCGCGCGCGCGTGTGTGTGTGTTTGTGTGTGCTTGTGTGTATGTGTGTGTATGTATATGTGTGTGTTTGTGTGTGTGTATGTGTGTGTGTATATATATATATATATATATATATATATATATATATATATATATATATATATATATATATATATATATATATATATATATATATATATGTGTGTGTGTGTGTGTGTGTGTGTGTGTGTGTTTTGCAGGCAAACGCACTGACCAGCATGCCACCACAGCTCCGTATTTATTTAGCTTCTGTATAAGTTTTGTATTTGTGACCTCTCACGGAGGTTATTCCTGTCTTTGGGCATCTACTCTGGAACTTTGTGTACTAAAAGGAGAACAAATGTGTATCCATGGAAGATATTTAGAAATTTAAAAAATGGACTTCTTCACTAGGTTCCCGACTGCAATTTTCTCGGAAATTTCCGGGGGGAGTCGTTGGAACCTAGGAGTCTCTGTGCGACGCTTTCAGCAGCCCGATCTGTGGGATAAAACTCGACACAATGAAATAGATCATCTCGCCTGTAAACCCTTGTTAAGCCTTTATTGAGACAAGCTTACCAATACGCAGGTCGGCATGGTTGAATGGGTAAGAACGCGTGTTATTAAACATCCGTTGTGCTGATGCCGAGGTTAGCGGTTCAACCCCTACACCGGACAGCTGGACTAAAATGTTGACCTGTCGTCCTTGACATTGGGACGCAAATTACAAGTACCTCTGAAGTCGGAATGGGTTCGCCTGATGGCGAGGGACACCGTTAATGGGGAAGTTAATCCACACGCAAAATTCAGTCCATCACTACTATAAATAGTGTGTATGGACTACGCTTGAGTTTAAAGCGAGCGAGCGCAACAATACAATTCCGTGGTGAAGAAGAGTTTTCATTTTACACGTATCCTACTATAGAAACTATTAGGGCAGCTGCGGTATCCCAGTGGCTTGCGCGCTACCTACCGGCTCTGTGGCACGAGTTCCCATCCACAAAAAGGTATTTTAATATTTGCCTGAGCTCACAGGTCAACCAAGTCTAAGGTTTTTACAAGGAAATATCCTGGAAATTCAAGAAAGCAGGTGTTATGCTGACCATTGCATCCATCGAGTGCCGATTGGTCTATCAAAATATGGGGCTAGCACCATAAACCAATATGCCTCTAAGCAGGTAAAATTGTAATTTACTCTGATTGCTTTATAGATACTGTACTTTTCTTAATTTATAGATACTGTAGTTTCCTTACTTTATAGATTCTGTTACCACAGAAAATCATAACATTAGCCAAGTCCGTTTTGTTGGCGATCGTGCTCTAATGGCAGAAAAAAAGTACAAATACATACAGATTTTTAACAAAACAATGAGAGTATGTTTTACGAGGGGAAGTCAATAAGTAAATCACAAATTGCTGTAGGAAAATAACTAAATATGATAACAACTTGAAACCAGTTTATTTGTATGCATCCATTGTTCCTTTATTTCTCAACATAATTTCCACAAACATTGATGCACTTATCCCATCGCTTTATCAGTGCTCCCAAACCGGCCTCATAGAACTGCGTGCTCTGTTTTCTAAACCACGTTTTTACTTCACATTCAACTTCGGCGTCATTCGCGAAATGTCTCCCGCCAAGGTGGGTTTTCAGTGGGCCAAAAAGATGGAAATCGCTAGGGGCTAAGTCGGGGCTGTAAGGTGGATGTTCCAGAACTTCCCACCTTAGTTGATTAATTTTCTCCTGGGTTTATCGAGTCGTATGTGGTCTGGCATTGTCATGAAGAAGCAACACACTTTAGTCAGCAGTCCTGGACGTTTTCTTCGAATTGCACCATGAAGCATCGATAGAACATCACAGTACGATTCCAAATTTCACCTCTGATAATCTCCTCCACCTGCTGCACGGGTGCTTCTGTTGCAATCTCAACAGGACGACCTATTCAGATTTCATCAACAATTTTAGAGCGTCCTTGAGAAAGATTTTCTACCCAGCTATGCACCGCTTTACGGGACAAACAGTTGTCAGCATAACCAGGAAGCATTTCCATATGATTGTCCTTTGCAGGCAGTCTTTCGTTAAAAAAAAAATAAAAACACACACACACACACACACACACAACAACAACAACAACAACACGCTGCTCTTTGGTTGTACACTCCGTAAGTACAGTCGCCATTTTGTGTATGCGCACGAGACACCTAGCGCCACCTGATGAACGGGAATATAAAGTTCGATGTTGCTGTCACCTAATGACACCTGTAGAAAACACCAACTACATTTACCTGCCATCCCACAGAACTGTGTGACTGGCTTATTGACTCGCCCTCGTATTAACATCACTGTTGACAAACAATAGCACGAAACAAAACTAGGAGTAAAGATCTCTATTGACAATCGATGGCTAAATTAAGTGAAGCACTTCGGTTACGTAACTGTATAATTTCTTCCGATGCTAAATTCAGATCTGAAAGTGAACGCAAATGCCAAAAACGCTTTAGCAAGATCGTTAGGCAGATGCAGTTAACATTTAGGGGCAAACTAATGATGTAGAAGATGTAGAAACAAAAACAGGATGTTGTTCAACATATATTATCTTCCAGCGCCATGCTGTCAATGCCAGACCATGACATCAACAACGAAACCAAAACTGTATCAATAAATAAAAATCCTGCGAGTGATGCTTTGTGGGGGCGCGTTAGTGTAATTATTAGAACATTACGCTGACAATGGCATGAACGCAACTGGACTAGGGTTCGATGCCAGCTCACATCGTTCGCCACAGGAGGGAAAGACTGATCACCTATTCCTCTGTGCGCTCAGACTTAACAAATGTGGTGATCCTGACAACACATATAGCCATCCCAGATTTCTGGTACGGAACAGTGTTTTCTTATTTTGTAGCGATGCTTAACGCAACAAGGAGCGGAGGAATAGGAAATAAATATATAAGAAAACAAACTCGTGCAATGTCAATGTTAGCCTTAATGATCAGTCAGCAAGTACATTTATTGAGCCGCTATAGCGTTGTCGCTGACTGTGGAGAAGGGCTTACGAACTCAATTCGTAAACCCGCATACCGCGTTCGAAATACAGCTGCGTAAGATTTGAAAGCAGACCGCCTTGCGCAGGTTTTCATACAATGGTTAGCAAGCCGGCCGTTCAGAAACCAATGGTAAACTACTGAACGTAAACTTACCAAGAAATCACAAAGAGCCCAAAAATGCAGGGGTTGACTGCGACGTCCTGTAAGCAATATGCAACTAACGGATAGTGTTATGGCTACAGGATCGCAGGTCTGGCCGGTGGTCACCTGTTCGATTAGCATCGGGGTAGATTCGGGATTTTTTTTTTTAATAACGACGATGTCTTCGTTTTTCAAATTCATCACGGGAAAACTTTGTTTTGAATTTTTTTTTTTAAATTGACTGGCTCCCATGTTGACCCAGCCTTTAAGACATAGGTACTAGGATATGACTTGGGAAGTAAAGGCGATCATCGTAATACTGACCACATGACTCACTGATTGCTGATTGGTCTAAACAAAATATAGGGACGCTGGCGAGGGACATTGATGAAAGGGGAATTTTATCCACATGCGGTTGTGCTGTAGCGAAAGGATTATAATCGCAGTTCATGATCCCATATACCCGAGTTCGAAACACAGCTGCACGCATTTGGCAGCAGACCGCGTTGCGTTTTTTTTTTTTTTTACGAAATGGTATGGGTGCCGGTCATTCAGAAAGCAATGGGAACCTACTGAACGTAAACTTGCCAAGACATCACAATAGCAAAATATGCCGGTGTTGACTGCAACGTCTTGTAAAGGATATGCAACTTACTATGTAACCATAATCCACATACACTAATCAATTCAATTCATTAGGAGAACTAGCAGCACGTGTAAGGTTTACGTTTGAGTTCAAAGCGAGGGAACGTCCCCCCACCCCCCAACACACACACACACACACGCACGCACACACACACACACACGCACAAATCCATCTATATGCTTATCTGTTTATTTACAGGCATAATTTTCTATGACAGTTTCGTATGTTCATTTCTTTAAGGCAAACAAAGTTGGTTGTTTCGGTTTTATAAATCAGTCTTAAATATATTTCGGTATGTCTCTTTCTCTCTTGTTGGTTCTCAAAGTCATTGCATCTTATGTATCTCGTGTGTATTTTAGTCTTTTATCTTGGTGAGACCTCTTGGCATTAACAATAGTTTTAACATTTAGGAAATGTAATAAGTCGCGTGGCCGACAGGATACGAGCACTCGCTCTTAATCTTCCGGTGCAATGATGGTGAGGTAGGGGATTACCTACCTACACTGATCACAGTGGACTTCCGGTCCAATATGGCGAATAGACGGTTGAGCTGTTAAGGCCCCTGGGGTGTTTTTGCTTCTGGCTACGGTTTGTTTACGTATTTCCCTCCTGTTGGACTGGTAGTACATGATTCCATCGCCCATCTACTGAGTTAAATGAGTGGAGAGACACTGTGAGCTGTGGATTTCGTGTGAAAAGCTTTTACATCTGCCCGCGAGTGTTTGTATTGTGAACTGCTTGTTCAGAAAAATGGCGGACGGCCGTCGCAATCAACCCCTGACTGAACTAGCTGGTTTTGCATTATGCAGTAATGTATATGCAACAGTTGGTTGTCTAGTGACTGCCACTTCCATCCACTATGTGTAATTTTAGTGGCGGACTCTTGTGTTGGCATACTGGCACCGATCTTATGCATTTACGCCTGTGCGCGCTGTTGGTTTGCCGGAATAGCTGTCTGTACCACTTTTCACATGGGACAGTGAGGGGCATTTTGTGTGATATTCACAGAAACGGAGCACTATAGGGTGACTCTTTGCCGTGAAATTTTAACCGCGACTAATGACTGGTTAGTTGGACTAAGATGTTGACTTCTCGTCCTTGACTTGGAGACGTAAATTACAAATACTTCAGAAGTCGGAGTGGGTTCGCCTGATGGCGAGGGACATTGGAAATACTGGTAATAATGAAAACTGGCCCGTACGCAAAAATCAGTTCAGTGTGGAATGTGCTACAGTTCAAAGCGAGAGAACGAAATCAAAAGCAAATGCGTGAAACATAAACAAACACTCCTAACTCTAACATAACAGGCATTGAGCTTGAAAAATAAAAAAACGTCAATAACACAGACGATCACTAAGTGCATTCTCAAGGAGATAGTTTGTAAAGAAAGGTAGAAGACACATTGAGACAACTCTGTTTTTATTTAACCTACGGCGTGCGCGATGTGGTCGTTGGCGTAAACATTGAGAGAAGACATGACGAGAGGATGTTTTCGAACTCATTTGAGAAAACAAACAGCATTGAAGAGGTTAAAAAATACACCCTATATCTTTTATGTTTATGTTCATTGAAGTCAAATAAATCCCCAAATAGTTTGATTAAATCCGCATTTTGAAAACTAACAGAGTTGAAGAGGTTAAAAAAATACCCCAGAGGTATTTGATTTTTTTTTCTATAAGGCATAATAAAGCCCAGATATTGTGGTCATAAACGCCATTATTTAAATTGCTCAAGAAATGAAAAAGGTAAGATAAAGTAAAGGATTATGATCAGAAAAGCTCAACAAGAATGAAGAACATGCGGGAATTTCAAGTATGAAAGAAACAAACATTAAACAACTTACGACATAAGTCATTATCATGGTGTGCCCTACCAACAGGCGTAGGCATTCATGAACCTCCACAGATCTATGTCGCAGATGTTTTGGATCAATTATGTCGATGGTATTCTTTATTTTTTTTTTAGACTCACAGTCCCTCCAGCGTCATAGCATGGTCAAATGGATTAGAGCGCCCGTTCTTAACTACCCGATGTGTTGATGTTAAGGTAGCTGGTTCAACCCCTATACCGGTCAGTTGCACTAAAGCGTTAACTTCTCGTCCTTGACTTGGGGACGTCAGTGACGACTACCTCGGTAGCCGGAGTGGATTCTCCTGATAGTGAGAGACTCTGGTAATAGGGAAAGATAATCCATGCGCAAAAATCCGTCCAATGGACTAGAAGTAGTTGCACATGTATGGACTACGCTTGAGTTTAAACCCAGCCGAAGCACACACACACCGAAATATCTCTCGGTCCCACTCTCTTTCTTCTACCTCTGATCATTCCGGTGCTCACGATGTTTTCCAGTGCTTCTCTTCTCAATACATGACCAAAGAACAGCATTTGTCTCCTTCTTAAAAGTGTGTATATCAGTGTTTCCCAACGTGGGGCCCACGCCCCACAGGGGGGCAATTCGATTGTTAAGGGGAGCAATTCGAAAATGGAAGAAATCGGCTGGATATAACAAAACGGGGAGACTTGAAACTGAAGTTAACTAAATTGGAACCTGGCATAAAATCTCTTTGCAGCAAGCATCAAACGCAAGGATCTCACTAAATTTAAATAATTACTAATAATTAAAATAATATAGAAAAATCTTTCATTAAAATTATTTTGTACTTGAATTTCAGTTCTCCATTATATGTTTTGAAAATTTACTTACTGTGGTTGCTCAATAATTTCCTACTGATTTCTTCCTAAAACCTATCGGTCCTTTGGCTAGGATCGGGTGCATATGCTTCTCGCCCCCCACAAGTGCGCCTGGTCTGGTCGTGGGCCGGGTGATCAAATAAAAATCCATCACATACCTTCACCTTAGATGTGGGCCTGGTGAACCACTGTGGGCAATAGCTCACAGTGAGACTAAGGGTCACACAAAAAGGGGGAGGCGGGAGAACCAGCTTGTTTGGGGTAACCGCCAAACCAAATTTTAAAAAAATTCACCCGACACATAGGGACGCGGGACCTGGGGGGGGGGGGGGAAGAGAGAGAGAGAGAGAGAGAGAGAGAGAGAGAGAGAGAGAGAGAGAGAGAGAGAGAGAGAGAGAGAGAGAGAGAGAGAGAGAGAGAGGCTCTTTCCCCTCTGGGAACCGTGAGCCCTTCTACTTAAAAAATTCAAGTTTCTTTAGTGAACATTTCAAATTTTGAATATTAAAAATGATGCATAATGTTGGGGGGGGGGGGGGGGGGGGGGGGGGGGGGGCATAAGAATTTTAGAAAGCCTTAGGTGGGGCATAGCACAAAAAAGGTTGGGAAACACTGGTGTATATTATGTTCTACTTTCTTTAACCTTTTCCAAGCATTCGTTGTTAGAGCAGTCCACGGTATTCGAAATACTCCTCTCATGAACCACATCACCATTGCCTCCAAGTTCTACCTTATCTGTTGGATCACGTTCCGTGATACACTGCCATACAACAGAACGGGTTCTAAACAACATTTCAGAATGTTATTAACTGATACAGAACACTGATGAAGAAAACAACCGTGACGTCACATTCATGTATTATGCGGTTTGTTTTTCACTAAATAAAAAGCTTGAGAAAATATGAACCAGCATGCAGTGCCATATATAAATTTCTCGGCTCATTGGCTAAGGTCAAAGGCTAGTTTTTTTACTGCGCTTTATCAGGCCATATAGACTCCAATAGGCTTTCACTGAAAACAGCAAACTCGAATAAACCACAGGAAACGCACAGGGCGTCAATTGCCACGTGTGGGATCGAGGAACACTCATAAAAGAGAGAGAAAGAAATCATAAAACTTGCTCAGTCCGTAGTTTTTCAACATGTCGACCGATGATAGATCTAATTTTGTAGCTGACTATAAAAGTATTCTCGTGAAATCTATGTGGTAGTGGGAAAGCCATTACCCCATATGGAAACAATCACCTTCGGATTAGTAAGCCTGTGAGGGTAAAACCGAGGGCAGCTGCTTTTGCGGCTTACTCAGTCACAGGACTATCATTCTGAGCTGGTGATGGAACCTTCTATAACTTCTCCTTGAGGTTGAACGGGGTAGAGTTTATGGTAAAATAGAAATCGAAAAATATGTGTGGTAGTTTTCTCTCCAGACTTCCCAAAGCTTACATTCTCATGCCTGTGCTGCCTGTCATCTATCTGGTCCTCCACCAACTCACAACAAGCGCTTAACTGATTCACTGTCGACGGATAATATATTGTCAAATGTGACCTCCCATGGGGACAGAACAACGATATATCGCCATACTAGGGTCATCGTGTTATTTGTTTTGTTTCGTAGTATTTTTCGCAATTTCAATATTCAATGAACGAAAATTTACATTATAATACATGTTTGTGTACCTTGTTTGGTCCAAACCTACTTTTTGGTTGTCATTGAATGAGTTAATAAAACTGTTCATGATCGTTGATGTTGCAGTTAAAGATTTCTACGGGGTGAGCTAGCCAGTCTCAAGCAAATCCCCCTCAGTGACATCATACTACATGCATCGATGGTTACAGTGTTACTATTTTTGTTTTAAATTGCTTTGAGGGCCCAGGCAATACACGGATGAAGGCATACATTATATGCAAGTTTTTATCTCAGGGTGGTACTGCAGTGGCGCAATGGCTAGCGCCTGTGCCTACCGGCCTGGTGATGGTATGTTCGAATTCACACCGCGGCATACTTTCTAATTGACTTTGGCTCCCAGATCAACCCAGCTTGAAATGGAAACCAAGAAATGTTTTGGGGAGTAAAGGCGACCGGTGTGTTAATTACCATATCAGCTGTTCAGTGTCGGCTGGTCCATTAAAACTGGGGTTGGGCTCGCACTCTAACCCCAATGGATGAACACGGGTCCTTTATTTACCCTCATAAACAACTTCTGCTAAAGATAAGCTAAGTTTGTCCCATACTGATACTCATGTACCGCATTATCACTTACATTTAGTTTTCTCTGGTCTACAAAACCGCTATGCTGATGTAGCAGATAGTGCATTCGGCTACCAACACAGTATTCTTAGCTCAACTCCAAGGCGTGGTATGGGCGTATTGCTGTCGGCAAATACGAATTTCTGCCATTGTGAAACCTCACTTCAAGAGGTGGAAGCATACACATATGTAGACAGCAATGTGTACGTACACACACACACACACGCGCGCACACACACACACACACACACACACACACACACACAACATTAGCACCGGAGATTGAAGACAGTCCAAGTGATCGGTGTAAAACTCATCATTGTAACCATCGTCGTTTAGTCTCTCTCTCTCTCTCTCTCTCTCTCTCTCTCTCTCTCTCTCTCTCTCGTCTCTCTCTCACACACACACACACACTCACACACACACACACACACACACACACACACATACACACCCACAACATTAGAACCGGAGATTGGAGACAGTCCAAGTGATCGGTGCAAAACTCATCATTGTAACCATCGTCGTTTAGTCTCTCTCTCTCTCTCTCTCTCTCTCTCTCTCTCTCTCTCTCTCTCTCTCTCTCTCTCTCTCTCACCTCTGTCTCTCTCTCACACACACACACACTCACATATCCACACACACACACTCACACACCCACCCACACACACACACACACAACAAACATGCGCCTGATACCAAATCTCCAAGATGAGTTGATGGCAAGTCTGAGGAGTAACTTCTTTGTTTACCTTTTGCAACAAAATTGTCGCGGCGTTGATTTAGTTCCACGTAACAGCATGATGATTACATTTACAGGCATTGATTAGTACTCACAGAAGTAACAGAAATAAGTATAAATCAGAGGATAAACTAAACCGAAGTGCAAAATATTGTTTGTGGCTTACGTGTTTAAACTAAACATCATCAACATTTAAAGCTATAAACACATCGGGTTCCTAACCAGTTGCCTCCAAATAACGACAACGGCTTCATGAAGTAACAAATGTAAGTGGTTAGCTTTGTACCTGTTTCTTCTTTCCAAACTTTCCTTCTCTTGTTTGTACGTCGATCAATAAATGTGAGCTTATTTTTGACGATATTTCAAATGTTTCCTACAGTGCTCCTCAGATATTGACATTTATGTACATTATCTCCTCATATATTGGCATAGGCGTATTAAATGAGAACACTCCCTCGAACATAATATGTGCATCTCAATGAATATTTTTTCATATTAGTACTGAAACAGGAAAATGTAATAACAGGCAATATATATATAATTGCTTATGATCGAGACGTTTTCCAGAAGGTTGTTATGGGAGCGAGGTTCTGCAAAGGACATGCTACGGAATGAATTAACAAAACTCCTAGGCAACTGCAGTAGCGTAGTCGCTAGACTCTCGCCTGCCAGCCTTGTGGTCATGGGTTCGATCGACATCGAGGCAGATTCGAATTTTAAATGAAAGTTGACCCGGGCTCCCAGGTCATTACAGCTTGCAATGGCTACCAGAAGATGTCTTGGAGAGTAAAGGCGGTTGGTGTCACATCGATCACATTGTTCTCTTGTATTTTTAAATTTTCTTCATCACAGATCTTGATTCACTCTCTAATATATATATATATTAGAGAGTGAATCAAGATCTGTGATGAAGAAAATTTAAAAATACAAGAGAACAATGTGATCGATGTGACACCAACCGCCTTTACTCTCCAAGACATCTTCTGGTAGCCATTGCAAGCTGTAATGACCTGGGAGCCCGGGTCAACTTTCATTTAAAATTCGAATCTGCCTCGATGTCGATCGAACCCATGACCACAAGGCTGGCAGGCGAGAGTCTAGCGACTACGCTACTGCAGTTGCCTAGGAGTTTTGTTAATTCATTCCGTAGCATGTCCTTTGCAGAACCTCGCTCCCATAACAACCTTCTGGAAAACGTCTCGATCATAAGCAAGATGTCCCGCGTCGGATACACCCATCTGGAGATCATCCGCCACATCCTGCACCCATCTTCTCTTTGGCCTTCCTCTTCCTCTCTTCCTAGGCATATACCTCTCCATTATTATCCTCTCCAAACTTTCGTGACGTTTCAAGTGACCAAAATATTTCAATGATCTTTGTTTTACTGTCTTTAATAGCCAAGCGTCTTCGATATTCAACTCTTGAAGTATGGATGCATTTGTTCTTTTCTGTATCCAAGATATTCTTAGAACTTGTCTATAACATTTATATTCAAAGGCATTTATGCGCTGTTCAGCTTGTATAGTAAGTGTCCAACGAGTGCTGTGGGCAATGGAAATTCGGATAGACAGGTCGACTGCCATTATATCAGAGGGTCGACCAATGGACCAAGCGCACATAATGAACGCCCTTAGAGAACCCGGCCACAGCGAGGACTTTCAATTGAACAAATCGACATTTAAAGTCAGAATGCGGGCGTTTGGATTGAAGATTATTGGTGTTTCCAGGAAGGAGCAACAAACCAAGTGCACGAGATGTCAATCAAGATTGAACAGGAATACTTAGTTAATGTACTGATGAATTTACTACAGACGTAGTAGAAACACAATACCTCGCAGCACATATACCTTACAACTATATACTTCGGAGCGCCTATACCTCGGAGCACATAACCTCACAACACTATACCTCGGAGCACATAACCTCACAACACTATACCTCGGAGCACATAACCTCACAACACTATACCTCGGAGCACATAACCTCACAACACTATACCTCGGAGCGCCTATACCTCACAATACTATACCTCGGAGCACATAACCTCACAACACTATACCTCGGAGCGCCTATACCTCACAATACTATACCTCGGAGCACATAACCTCACAACACTATACCTCGGAGCACATAACCTCACAACACTATACCTCGGAGCACATAACCTCACAACACTATACCTCGGAACACATAACCTCACAACACTATACCTCGGAGCGCCTATACCTCACAATACTATACCTCGGAGCACATAACCTCACAACACTATACCTCGGAGCGCCTATACCTCACAATACTATACCTCGGAGCACATAACCTCACAACACTATACCTCGGAGCGCCTATACCTCACAGCACTATACCTTGGAGCACATAACCTCACAACACTATACCTCGGAGCACATAACCTCACAACACTATACTTAGGAGCGCCTATACCTCGAAGCACTATACCTTGGAGCACATAACCTCACAACACTATACCTCGGAGCACATAACCTCACACCACTATACTTAGGAGCGCCTATACTTCGGAGCACATAACCTCACAACACTATACCTCGGAGCACCTTTACCTCTCAGTAATACATCTTGGAGCACATATACCTTAGAACGCTACACCACGGAGCATCTATACCTCAAGCAATATACCTCAGAGCACTTATACCTCGGAGCCCCAATGCCTCAGAGTATCAAAAAAAAAGTACTATACATCGGGGCACCTATACCTCAGAGTACTAATACAACATAGTAGTATACCTTGGAGCACCTATACCTCACAGCACTATACCTACGAGTATGTAAAGAATGACAAAGATGTTGACTGCGGCAGGGTATGATAATATAATTGTTTTTATTTTAAGTTACTATCCTGCCAAGAAACGACAAGCGCTAACATGTATACAAAGGCTGGCAACAAAGTAATGCACGACATGATTTTTTTTTTTCAGCGAATAATAAAGATAGAAACATCAATATTTGAATGCTTCAGATTTGAAATATCTCTTTTGTTTGTATGAAATTGCACCACAGTTGAACTATTAGAATTTTCACAGTAATTGGTTAAAATTGCGTGATAGAACAATATGCGTTACAACCAGGGAATTGTAATTTTGGTTGCGGAAAGAGAAAATGTGAACATTCACAAACGTTTATGCGTGTTGTGTATGGAAGTTGTGCAGTCGATAGCAGCACCGTCAGTTGCTGCACACAGAGAGTTCCAGCTTTAGAAAGTGAAGAGACTGCATGATCTTCCAAAATATCACTTGAGGAACCCTTTGAGGCCACTAAAACAGTTCATAAATAGACACACATTTTGTTAGGCTCTCGTGACGACAACACATCATTTGAAGGTGACAGTTGAATCCCGCTCTTTAATTATAGTTTTCAATGTTTATGTTGTCTAGTGTGTCCCCTAGCTTCTACTTCTTTCTTCTACTTCTTTGAGTGGCAAACAATACATGTGTGTCTATTTATGCATGACCTTCTGCTTTCTGGAAGTTCTCTCACGGCTACAAGCCCAAACATGTTGAACCGAGCCGACACAATTATTTGTAATGACAGGCACATTATAAGTAAAGAATTTGCTTTGGAACTGACAGTCAGCATGGCAAGTGCGATTACAATTTTCAAAACTTTCGCATTTTCAAAGGTTAACACAAGATGGGGGAACATGAAGTCTCACAAATGTACATAAATTTCATAGGAAGACAATTTGCTCTTCGATGTTGGAGCGTTTCAATGCTGAGGGAAGGACTTTTTGTTAAAGTTCATTACACGTAACGAAACCTGAACGCATCATTATGAGCCTGAGACAAAAATGCAGTCAATAGAGTGGCACCATCCACAGTCACCAAATAGAAAGAAATTACAGACATCGCCATCAGCAGGAAAGGTCTTTTTGGGCATTGGTGGTATCTATTCTTGTGGGGGTGATGCCAAGAAGTGAGACAGTCAATTCTGAAGCCTATATCAAAACGCTTACAAAACTCAAACAGAGTGAGACAATCAATTCTGAAGCCTATATCAAAACACTTACAAAACTCAAACAGGGTGAGACAATCAATTCTGAAGCCTATATCAAAATACTAACAAAACTCAAACAGAGTGAGACAATCAATTCTGAAGCCTATATCAAAACACTAACAAAACTCAATCGGCGGTTCCACAGAGTTCATCCTAACAAGAATCCAACAGAACTCCTGCTATAACACAACAATGCAATGCTCGCTCTCATACACGTATGAAAATATGGGAGGTTATTGCCAAATTGGGCTGGACTCTACTCGGTCAACCACCTTATACCTCCGATCTGGCTCCCTCTGATTTTCATCGTTTGGGTCCATTTAAAAATACTCACCATATGGTAAGATTTGATGATGATGAGGGACTGATTCGTGCAGTGAAGTACTGGCACCGCGAGCAGGACAAAATCTGGTACAGTCGAGACATGCATGCTCTTGTTTCGCGCTGGCGTTAAGACCTACAAGTCGATGTGGATTGTGTAGAAAACGAGTATATTTTAGAGGAAATGTTCATATATGTTTGTAAATTTAATTCATTTTGAACAAATATTTTTGGAAACAAAATTATGATGCATTACTTGCTAGCCGTCCCCCGTACAT
The DNA here is from genome assembly GCA_014155875.1 of Cepaea nemoralis. Classification (NCBI taxonomy): domain Eukaryota; kingdom Metazoa; phylum Mollusca; class Gastropoda; order Stylommatophora; family Helicidae; genus Cepaea; species Cepaea nemoralis. Next base: position 26,197 of record JACEFZ010018011.1, on the reverse strand, counting down.
ACCTTACAAGTATCTCAGGTAAGGTAAACAAAAATCACTGACCACGTAAATACAGAAAACATGAATAACAATTATAGAATAACGACTCATAAAACTAATAACAAACACGTTAAAACACACCGCACATGTCCGAGGTGTCGTTTATAACAACCCCTGTCACGAAGAGCACCAACATGACTAATAAGAAAACTATTATAATTTATACCACACAATATATGGACACCTAAATAACCGAATTTAAATGCGCGCGCGCACATACTTAAATATCCCAGATCCCAAGAGGACCCCTGGACTGGAAGTCATTAACTCGTTTTACTGACACAAGTCCCTTATATCAGATTTCAAACTACCTTGGTGTTTTTAGAGTCGTGTATCGATGTCAATGAGGCTGGCTATCTTTCACAAGGGAACATTTTTATAGAACTTTTTATGTCAGTATTCTTCGTGTACCATGATGTCTGACACATGCAGTCGTGTCAGGACATTGCACAAGGCCGTTACTGCTGCTGATTCTCTAAGTTTCTAGTTCTAGTTGACAGTTGTCTGTTATTTTAATACAGTATTTAAAACCATTTTTTCTGAGATTATATTTTTTTAAATCTGTTTACTTGAACAAACAATGAAATAAATTGCAGATTTCTTCAGAATATGTTACACATGTTTCTTCTTGTTTTTTTTTGTTTTTTTTTGTTCTTCTTCTTTCCCTCACCTTCTACATAGTTTCTTCTTCTTTTCATTCTCCTTCTTCTCCTTCTTCTTCTTCTTCTTCTTCTTCTTCTTCTTCTTCTTCTTCTTCTTCTTCTTCTTCTTCCTCCGCCTCCTCCCCCACCTCCCCCTGCACCTTCTCTTCTGTTTTATATTGTTGCAATATCAGCTCAGCCGTTATGGAGGGATACGATCACTAAAACCGAATGTAGATCGATTAAATTGTTGCATGTCCTTGACAGGATGTTGCTATCAACCCCAAGCACATTGTTATTTATTTGACAATTTCACGTCAGTAGTTTGCGGTCTCCCTGGCCCAGGCGTTAAAACGACTTTCTCCATAATCCCGATTATCCACGAAGGGTAACGCAGTGCACGAGAACTGGTAGCGGTTCTCGCCGCGTTGGTGACTTACGGGATAAGTGAGTCGGCCGCTAAGAAAGCAATGGCAAACTACTGAGCGTAATCTTTTCAAGAAATCAACACCAGCGGTAAAATGCTGGTGCTGACAGCGATGTCCTGTAAAGGTATGTCGGGGGGGGGGGGGGGGGCAGGGGGGAAGAGAGAACAGTTTGCCATTGCTTTCTGACCGAGACGTCAATGTTGAAATAACACTGACCGGTGTAGGGAATGAGCTTCATACCCGGCCCTCAGCGTACCGGAAGTTTATGCTCATTAGCCCCACGGGCACGCTAACTTCTAGACGCTATAGATAGTTATCCCGACCATGCCTAGTCCATGCTCTGTAGATACTAAGCGCATTCTATCTCGCGCCTTACTTTGTTCATCCCCATGTCTCATGCTGTGCGGTCCAGGATAGTCACTGTCAAGTTCTAACGCAATGGTAGACTATCAAACTTACACGTCCACAGTAATGTTTTTCCGTTGTGAATTTGATTACCGAAAGCAAAAACAATATAGTGCACAATTTATGGCCTGACATATTGCACTGTATCTCATCAGGTGCATACTACACCAACAAAAAGTTTCAAGATATAATGAAGTAGCGAAATGAATCCTTTCAATCAAAATAAGCAAATCACGTTAACGGCGTGTTCTGCGCATCACTGTTGGAAGGCTTCATTACGCTACTTCATGATATGTTCCATTTGTGTAAATGTCAATACACTAGCAATCCTAGAAATTATGGAGGAAGATTATTATGGGGGAAAGATCTCCACTGGATAGGCCACTGGATGGATGGATGGATGGATGGATGGAGGATGGATGGATGGATGGATGGATGACTGGCTGACTAGATGGATGGATGGATGGGTGGATGGATGGATGGATGGATGGATAGATAGATGGATAGATGGATGGATGACTGGATGGATGACTGGCTGACTAGCTGGATGGATGGATGGATGGGTGGATGGCTGGCTGGCTGAATGGGTGGGTGGATAAATGGATGGCTAGCTGGCTGGGTGGATGGATGGATGACTGGGTGGATGGATGGGTTGATGGATGGATGGATGGATGGATGGATGGATGGATGGATGGGTGGGTGGATGGGTGGATGGATGGGTTGATGGATGGATGGATGGATGGGTTGATGGATGGATGGATGGATGGATGGATAGGTGGATAGATGGATGGATGACTGGATGGATGACTGGCTGACTAGCTGGATGGATGGGTGGATGGATGAATGGATCGATGGATGGATGGATCGATGGGTGGATGGCTGGCTGGCTGAATGGGTGGGTGGATAAATGGATGGATGACTGGGTGGATGGATGGATGGATGGATGGGTGGATGGATGGGTGGATGGGTGGATGATGGATGGATGGATGGATGGGTGATGGATGGATGGATGGATGGATGGATGGATGGATGGACATTCCTCTATCAACCGAGACAACATTATGAACGCCCAAAGTGTTGGATCAAAACGATGTCTTACAAGTGAATTATTGTTGCCGCCCTGAATCCCCTACAGCAGTGGTTCTCAACAGGTGGGGAATTCCACCCCCCTCCCCCCTCAAGGAGGATGTTAGGGTATCCAAGGGGGGGGGGGGGGAATTAAGATTATTTCATGATCGCGTTAAATTACAAGAACCGATTACTTGATATTGTTTTTCTCTCCATACTTTACAGTTCTGTACTTCTCACCCTTCTGAAATTCGTTTTATAACGTAAGTAGACCGGCAAATCACGTTTTATGTAGACGTCTAGTCTTGTTCCAGTATGTGTTGTTAAAATTAGCTTCCATTTTTACATATACTGTTTAGGGGCGGTGGGGATTTATAGGGAGGAAAAAGGGGGAGGGGGTGACCTTCTGAACATATGGGGAAGGGGTGCATGGGCCAAGAAAGATTGAGAACCATTACCCTTCGGGAATAGGCCCTCAACAACTCACACCAAGTCGTCGCAGTCTTAGCTATCCCATGCAGCTCTTCCAATGTCCTCTCAATATTAGTTATTTCAGTCTACTTCTCTTCGCCATGTATTTGCAGGTCTACCTCTGTTTATTTTGCCTGTGAACTCCCGACAAAGACCTTTTCATTTATATTACTCTCAGGTTTTCTCAATGTGTACTCCTATTCAGAGCCACCGTCATTTCTTCACTTCCTGCATCAATGATATTTGTCTAGTTCCCTTTTTAATTTCCATACTAGTGAACCTGTCATACCATTTCAGTCCTTCCATTTTGTCCAACCACCAGTTAATGTAGGCTTGTAGTTCGTTAGTAGTCGTTTCAGTTGCTCTACGTGTTTCTTTCTGATCCATACAGCAGTTCTGGTATCGAATGAATTAATCAAAATCAATAGACAGAATACAAGCACACAAGATCGGTGTAGTCATAAAACAGCAGCGTTCCATTAGTCAACAACAAACTAGCACAAACAGTCGCTGTTCGTTGGTGGATTTAATGAGGAGACAGACCCAGCAGCTGCGGATGTTGTCTGGAGTCATTATCATCATGTGGCATGTCGATAATCGCGGGCTGGCATAGTTTGCGATCTCACACGATCACCAGTCCCGGATCTGCTCTATGTTCTTGTCCCGTCTATGTCATGTGGTCAATATATCTAGGTATTTATCTCCCTGCCTTCCCCTTGCTCCTTTTCCACCAATCTTGACAGCTGTCACTATGTGTTTATAGTTTATTGCTATTCATAACGCGTACAGATACTCTTAACCGTTAAATCTTACTTTTTCTAATCAATTTATGGTTTTAATTGGTTTTTTTTTTTAAGGACTGAAATGAACATAGCCCAAATTGAAGTGTACGTCGCGGGCTGGCATAGTTCGCTATCTCACACGATCACCAGTCTTGGATATGCTCTGTGTTCTTGTCCCGTCTATGTCATGTGGTCAATATATCTAGGTATTTATCTCCCTGCCTTCCCCTTGCTCCTTTTCCACCAATCTTGACAGCTGCCACTATGTGTTTATAGTTTATTGCTATTCATAACGCGTACAAATACTCTTAACCGTTAAATCTTACTTTCTCGAATCAATTTATGGTTTTCATTGGGTTTTTTATTTAAGGCCTGAAATGACCATAGCCCAAATTGAAGTAGTACGTTCCTAACGTTGGCCATTGCTTTAGAGTTTCATAGCAATAAAATACTAAAGCCGGTAAAGGAAAGATCACCAAAAATCCTTATCTCAGTCAGTTTATATGTAAATTCAATGACACTTTTCCACGTCTCAAGGCGCTTTATGCATATGGCCCTGGACCCATATTTGTATACAACAATCGGCACTCGGTGGTGAGGTGGTCAGTTTCCCGCTGGTAAGAGTGCTGTCACTTATGAGGCAACCAGGACTGCAAGAGCTGTGAAGAAAAGGCTGGACAGAAAAACCTCGGCAGGAAATCCTTCTCTAGAAACGTCAAGCATTCTTTGTCCACATTGTCAAAGAACATTTCGAGCTAAAATAGGCCTTATCAGCCAACTTAGAACTCACGGCTCCATACTTTTAACCCCACTGGATGAAATGAATGGTCATCATCATTCTTGATGGACAAACAACAAACAAACAAACATCCCGCTGGTAGCTTTTACTTCTCAAGACATTTTCTGGTGCACAGTTTATGCTGGGTTCACCAGGATGTCTATGATGTGCTCAGTCTTGACACGGTTACTGTTTTCTAGTACACAGTTTGTGCTGGGTTCAGCAGGATGTCTATGATGTGCTCAGTCTTGACACGGTGACTGTTTTTAATGTTGGCTCACTTTGACCTCAAGCATAGTCCATTCAAGTGCTACTACTCTTTCAGTATTATCAGTGTCCCTCATCATCAGCGAACTCACTCCGACTTCAAAGGTTATATCATCATCATCATACGCCATGCCGATAAGCGTAGGTACTCATGTTTCGCCATCTCACCCGATCACCAGAGTCATGGATCAGCTCTGTGTTCTTGACTTGACCCCACCACGTGGCCAAGCCAACCAGGTATTTACTTCTCTGCCCTCCCCTTGTTCTTTTCCCCTAACTCTTGCCAGTTGGCACCAAGTTCTCTGATTTATTTCTTCTCATAGCGTGTCCACAATTTTTTTACTGCTTACGTCTAATTTCTTTAATCAGATTACTGATTTAATTTGTTTCTTGTAGTTCTTGGTCATTGATTTTTCTGTCTGTCTATTGTATTGTTTGCATTTTCATCAGAAACAACATTTCCGCGGCAATCAGATGTTTTTGTTGTTGCTTTTTTTTTTCTTGTCTGCTCATTGTCCACGCTCTACAACCATAAAAAACTGCAGCTTCTATGTAGCACCTCAACACTTTTTTGCTCGTTGCAAATGAAATCTTTTTTAATGATCAGTACATTGTCCATCTCGCAAAAGGCTACCTTCACCATGGCGATTCTTGTTCTAATCTCTTCAAGGCATCTCATATCAGATGTTATGAGGTAATTGTACCGATTCACTTGTTTAAGACTATTTCCTTTACTTATACTTATATATTACATTGTGGTATTTCCTTCTTCCTAGTGACAACCATAATCTATGTCGCCTTACAATTAAATCTTAACCCTAATTGTTCACTGTGTGCACCAATCGCATCTACTAAATGTTGCAGATCCTGCTCATTGTTTGCAATCACTAACTGTATCGATACTGTATCATTATTGGCGTTACGTCCCCAATGGTGATTCCTCTCATATCTTCTAAATTTATGGTTGTATGGTTTTATCCTAATATGCCTTTCAGTAGATGTGACGTTTCAATACAACCCCTGCACTCCCCGTTTTTTTTTTCTTCTGATCTTGGAGAGCCCTGGACACAGTCCACATGGTTTTGCTGCTTGGGTACCGCTTAGCTAGTATAGTCGCCGCAGACTGTTCAGATTAGGGTTTCCTTTTTATCTCCGACATAAAAAATATCCACACCTTACAGAGGATTCAAACCTGGTCTCCCATTAAATCTGAAATTCCCCGATCAGAACTTAAATCGTGACACATAAATATGTGAGGACATTCACCCATAAATAGTGCTGGAGAACAAAGGTGAATTAGGCTTCTGGTATATCGCGCCCTAACTGTTATTGACATTTGGTCCCCCAATCACGTTCTCAATTGCCAAGCTGGGGATGTTGCCTTTGTTACTCGAGACGCCACACAAAGAGATCGCTGATGTTGGATCTCTAGTTACCTCCCGGGTAGCTTTTGATATGTGTTCAAACTCTTGTCGATTTTGTGATAGTAGGTTTCTTCATCTTCTTTTGTTATGTTCTCTGTTTACTTTTTGCGTCTCATTTGCAGGACGTTACGATCAACTCACAGTTGATTTTCTGGCAATTTTACCTTAAGCAGCTTGCCATTGCTTTCTGAACCAGAAGTCAAAACTTACGTCCAACTAACACACACACACATCAACACACACACACACATACACAGCGTGTGCATATCTATGTACATATGTTGTCTGTGTGTGTGTGTGTGTGTGCACGCGCGCGGGTGCGTTGGTGTAACGGTTAGGACATAACGTTGACAATGGCATGAGCGCGTGGGATAAGAGGTCAGCTCTTGCCGTTCTCTGCGGGAGGGAAAGATTGGTCACTTATTCTTCCGTGCACTCCGGCCTACAAAAATGTGACTCATGCTACCGGGCTTAGCGTGTGTAAGTATATGTGTGTTTGAGTGAGTATGTGTGTATGTGTGCGTGTGTGGTCAAAAGGTGTAAAGGGCTCCCGCTTAAACTTCCCGTGCACTGTCGGCGGAGAAGTGGGTTCTTTCCTTACACTGGTCAGCTGGACTTAAAACGTCGATTTCTCGTTTAGAAAGTAATGGCAAACTACTGAACGTAACATTGCCTTGTAAATCAACTAGGGTGTGACCACAATATCCTTGCAAAGAACATACAACATTTGTTTAACACTGATGACTATCTGCAGCCTCACTATCGAAACATACAACATTTATTTAACACTGATGATTATCTGCAGCCTCACTATCGAAACATACAACATTTATTTAACACTGATGATTATCTGCAGCCTCACTGTCGAAACATACAACATTTGTTTAACACTGATGACTATCTGCAGCCTCACTATCGAAACATACAACATTTATTTAACACTGATGATTATCTGCAGCCTCACTGTCGAAACATACAACATTTATTTAACACTGATGACTATCTGCAGCCTCACTATCGAAACATACAACATTTAGTTAACACTGATGATTATCTGCAGCCTCACTGTCGAAACATACAACATTTGTTTAACACTGATGACTATCTGCAGCCTCACTATCGAAACATACAACATTTGTTTAACACTGATGATTATCTGCAGCCTCACTATCGAAACATACAACATTTATTTAACACTGATGATTATCTGCAGCCTCACTGTCGAAACATACAACATTTGTTTAACACTGATGACTATCTGCAGCCTCGCTGTCGAAACATACAACATTTGTTTAACACTGATGACTATCTGCAGCCTCGCTGTCGAAACATACAACATTTATTTAACACTGATGACTATCTGCAGCCTCGCTGTCGAAAAATCCCAGAAAACTGGGTGTTGGTTAATTGTCTTGTAATTATCTGTGGAGGAACGTGGCAGGGAAGAAAACTAGTCACCACACATCATTATATCACATCATTATATCACATTATTATATGTTGCGCTGGCATTCTGGCAGCGACCTTATGCATGCATGCCTGCGCGTGCTGTTGGTGTATCGGCAGGGTTATCCATGGGACATAATTTACATTGCGTGGTAATTTATGCATGTCCCATCCCATCCCGTCCTATGGGACTTTCCCATGGTATTCCCATGGGAATAACATTTCCATGGCCAAGCCTGGCAGGCTTGTCTATGGGACATGTTTTTCTGTCCCATCCAATGGTAATTTATGCCTGTCCCATCCCGTCCCATCCCATCCCTACACTATTCAGAAAATCCCCCTTTTTTCCATGGGATTCCCATGGCCAAGCCTGTGTATCGGCACTGCTGTCTGTCCACTTTTCACATGGGATAGTGAGACGCGTTTTGTCTGATATTCACTTGCACAGGAAAGGGGGATTATGGGGATGACCCTTTGCCGTGAAGTTGGAACCGCGGACGAACGACAGCTAACAGATTATTATATCGTAACCTAGTATATGATGTAGCCCGACAGTAGCACAGGGTAAGGATAAAGGACAGAATGCGAGACAAATCTGTAAGCTCTGCTGGGAGTCCTGTTAAATGAACGAACGAGCGAACTTTATTTTCGAAGGGTCACAAATTGGGCACACAAGCCCGTCTTACATTCGGCCCTTTTAATCACTAATCTTTCGCACATCAATTATCTATTGTGCATGTTAGATTTACATAGAAAAGACAATCTAAACTGAATAATGGGACATAAACAACGGATATTATTATCTTGTTATGCGACAGGTAGTACAGAAAGAATGTCAGAGATCCAATGCCTCCAATCTTCATTGTGGAGACGACACCTCATTAATTAATTGATCTTTCATAGGAATACTGGTCTCTCAAAACTAATATTGAGGTCAGCCAATTCTAGAAAATAACACATCATTTCACATAAGCTACACGCTAGACTAAGCAAAAGAATAAAATTTACATTAATCACCAGCATGTCTAACATAGTGGTGGAAAAACTGAAGCAATTAAGGCATTTATGGTTTGCGACAGATAGAACAATAAAAGTCAGAATACTGTATTTCTTGTGACAACACACAGGCATAGATACAATATGAATATAAATACAACCAAAACTGAAGTAATGCAAATTAGTAGATCTGCTGGTCCAATTGTATTGATAAATAATACACCCATGAAACAATTTAAGAATTTAAACATCTAGAAAATGGCAGAAGATGGCAGAATAGACAGAGAAATCGAAATCAGATGTCAATCCATTCCAATCCAATTCAATATTTACGAAAAACAAATAACAATTCAGCCTCTTTCAACCTGCTTCTGCAGCGTCAGTTATATTTGAGGTGGTTATTTTTTTAGGGTGGTGGGGGGGGGGGGGGGATGTCAAACTTGGAAATTATCCAAATCAAACTGACGCACAATCAACACCCGCGATGTGAGATGCTTGGGAAGAGCTGCCAACTATCTGAAACCCAGTAAGATATTATGTTATCCGGCAGACTGTGGGATCAGCATCTTGTGCCACTTTTACTGAAAGGCAGAAGATTACATGGTTTGTTAGAATGCAACACCACCGACCACCAGCACTAAAGAAGATCTGATACGAGAGCAAGAAAAAGCCCGAGAAGAAAATTGATTGACGACATCAAAGACGTTGTGCAATCACACGGAATGACACTATCCAGTGCTACCCATCGGATGCTGGAATGTCAACTGTTCCTTCCCATGACGCTTGACAACAAAAGTGAAAGACGACGACAACGATCATGATGATGATGATGATGATGATGATGATGATGATGATGATGATGATGATGATGATAAAGATGATGATGATGATGATGATGATGATGATGATGATGATGATGATGATGATGATGATGATGATGATGATGATGATGATGATGATGATGATGATGATGATGATGATGATGATGATGATGATGATGTACAGATGTGAAACTTGGGTAATCAACAAATCAGCTGAAAAACACATGTGCGCCTTTGAATATACAGAAGAGCACTAAAAGTGTGTTTACCGAAGAAGAGAACAAATACATTGAAGAACTTTACTAAAACCAATAACACTGAGAAATATTACATATATGGTGTATTTTTAATAACTGTGGGGTTTTTGAAAATATTTCCATTCCAAGTTTTGTATTCACCCTCTGTGGAGTTCATGCAACATAAAAAGTAAATACAAAACTTGGAACGGCAATATTTTCAAAACCCCACAGCCGTTAAAAATACACCCTGTATTTGCGGCATGTAAAGAAGCTTGATTGCCTGGGGAAAAAATAAAGTTGGCTATGGAAGCGTACCAGGGAAGCGAGGAATAAGCAGACCCAGCAGTAGATGAATTAAATGTGTGATATATAATTTACACATGACCGCAACAGAGGTAGGGCATGTGCATGATGGTGAGAGGAATTTCGAAAGACTTATGGGGCCGGCTCTGAGGCGAAGGAGTGACCAAAGCAATTTGTAATCCCGTATACCGCATTCGAAACACAACTGCGGGTGATTTGGAAGTAGACCGCCTTGTGTTCCATATAAAGATATGGGTGCCGGTCGTTCAGAAAGCAACGGAAACTACAGGACGTAAACTTGACAAGAAATCACAAACAGAGAAATAATACTGGGGTTGACTGTGACGCCCTGTAAAGGATATGCAACTAACTATGAAGCAAAGTTCATCACAGTTCAAGCCACTGGATGGACAGACCAGCTCAGGGAGTTCCGGTAGCGTAGCGGTCAGCACGCTCCTCTGCCAGCCCGGATGCCATGTATTTGAATCCCCATGGAGTCGGGCATTCTGTTTAAAACCGACCAGGGCTCTCGGGTCGGCACAGCCTACTCTGGGTTTCATGAATTGTTCTGGGAAGTGAAAGCGGGCGGTGTGATATTGATCACATGACCCATATATTGCTGATTGATCTTTACAATTATGAGGCTTGCACCATATACTCAATACTCCTCAAGGCGAGAACAGGAATCCTTTACTCCCTTTTGTTGTTGTTTTTTTTCTTTTTTTCTTTTTAAAAAAGACATAGCAATTTTTACGGAACCCTTGAAGTCACTGAGAAATCACATCAACAGATATATAATCGCTAACTTGCATTCATAGAAGTTGAGGAAAGAAGTAGAGATTAGAGGACACATTGAAAAGTTAGTTGCGTGTCATTTTATGGAACATCGCTATCAATCCCATCGTTTTATGACTGTGATTTACTAGCCAACATTACGTTCAGTAGTTTGTTTACGCATTCTAAAAGACCGAGGTTCAAACCATTGTTAAAAATCAACACAAGGCAATCTGCTTCCAAATAACATGCATCTGATTTCGAACCCGGTATGCAGGACTGCGAATCGCGATCGCTATTCCTTCGCCACCGACGCCGACAGAAGGACACACGAGACAACATAATACTTTAATGCTATAGTTACCTTACCCGGATTCAAACCGGTCACCTCTAAATGATGACAGTGCCTCTCTGCAGTAACAAAGCGCATTTCGACGCATAACAAACTCAAATCGCCTCTAAGCTCTACTTTTTTCTTCTAATTCTTCTACATCTATAAGTGTCAATAAATCTGTGTGAATATGTCTTTTTTCTTACTAGCTTGGTTCTCTTTTTAACAGCTGGGAGTCGAGACCCGAATGGGCTCGCCACCTCATAGTGTCAAGGAGGTAACAGGGCCGAAACATTTGGAGAGATGGGTCTGCATCTGACGATCGCATCTCTTGTCGAACTTTGTTCCGAAGCGGAGTTCATACAACAAAACATACCTGAAGTTAACGTCTCATTGTTGACGTGTCAAGGTGTGCAAACACTTCGAATGCCACCTGGGGTCTGACCACCACAGCCCTGTAGCAATGCAAATCTACTACAAAAGTTTAACGAAATGAGCGTTCCTTTTAAAGGGCTCGCGGCAAGGCACATACATTTGTTACCCCTCTGCCCTGCATCTCATCTCAGTCGATGAGCTGCACAGGTCATTCATTATCTTTGGGTTTGAGGATACATTAATTGAAATCAGGGATTCCCAAACTATAAAAAGACATTAAACTTTTGTCTAAACACAAAGAAACAAAGGAAAATACTGTGAAGTCAGAAAGCGTCTCATTGTTACATTCGGGTGGGCCCGCATCTTAACAGTGTCAGGAAGGTAAAAGGATCTAAATATTCGGTAAATTGGACCTCATCTAACGATCGGAAACTCATGTCGTGCTTTGCTCCGAAGCGGAGACAAGCGGTGAATTTGACCTCATATAACGATCGGAAACACTATCGTGCTTTGCTCCGAAGCAGAGACCAAAAAAAGATGACTTGGCTGAGAAATTATAGTAGCCGACTTAGATAAGTTACCGGGTTCAAGTCCCAACATAAGGACGGACATATTCATCAGCACTATTTGTTTTTAATGATATGAAACGTCCCTCTGATCTCTTGTGGATTCAGATCGTACACCTCGTCATCTAGTATATGAGCGAAAACAGGAGGCCGTATGTACAATTCTTATGTTAAGAGGCTCACATTTGTTGGACATAATGAGGAGTAGACCGTAGAGCTCGCAAAACTATGAGGAAAAATTTAAGGTCAAGAACCGATATCACAACACTGGGAACATTCCCATACGTGCTCCGTCCTTATCTTAAACAACCAACGAAGAGTCCCAATACTAATTATACCACTGAAATCTGATTATGTCCTCGCTGGGGCTTCTCTTGGGTCCTCGCAGCAGCTCCAAAGTCGGCGGGCCCCCTTTTTCTCCGGGAAATAATGATGTATTGAGAGGAAGAAACATACTGTCCTAATACTGCAGCCCAGAGATTCAAATCTTCAAAGCAGACACCAGTACATGAATAACCACAAAACATAATTACGAAGCTCGACAAAAGGTAAATACACAAAACAAGCCAGCAGGGAAATACAAGCCAGCATTTCCAACAGAAAAAGACAGCATCAGCAAATGGCAATACACTATTAAACGAACTAGTATGTGACATTCAGTGGAGAAACAACAAGAACAAACATGTCTGTGTGCCTTACAAGGACCTCTGGACACTTGACATCAATTGCAATGGTGACATTAAACATTAAAATTAAAAAAAATAAAAACACAAATAATAACGACTAAAAAATGATGACATCAATAGGATAAAATACTCTACAAATACCACAATAATATTACCTATAAGAATATTATTAAAAATTTATATAACACACAATATATGAACAATTGCACCTACCAGATTTTTGTAAACGGGAATGATAAAGCACTGGCGCGCTACAACAAGAATACGTAACTAGAAAACTGACATATCGCTTTCATAAATAAGTAACCCACACGTCTGGATGAAAAAACGTCAACAGTTGGTTCTGGATATCAGTTCGACAACAATCTCCTCCTGTTTTCCATACCTGAATACAGTAGCAGCGGTATAAATATCGCCATGACAGTCCCATACCGCAATCACAACTGTAGACAGCTGGAACAGCAGAATGTTATCAACATCGTGTGCCATGCTGGTTAGCTTCGGCGGTCATGGTTCGCCATCTCACTGGGTCAGGCGTGTTTTTTTGTCCCGATTATATAATGCAGTCAAGCCATCAAGGTTTATATCTCTTCGCTTGAGTTTTGCCCATCGATTTTGTCTGTGATTACTAAGTTTTCAAGTCATACCATGCCAAAACAATTTTAACTGCTACGTATAATTTATCTAAGCAATTTATTTTATCTAATCAATTTGATTTCCATTTGTTTCTTGTAGTACTTTCTCATTTAGTTTTTTTCTTTTTTCGTCCGTATTTTTCTTTGCATTTTCCTCAGAAACAACATTTCCACATCCGCTAGATGTTTCTCATCTTGTCTGCTAATTGTCCATGTTCCGCATGCATGCAACAGCATATGTTCCATTTAGTACATTAGCACTCTTTCTCTCACTTCAGGTGGCAGCTTTTTATTGGTGTGAATATATGTTTTCCACCTTGCACAAGGCAATGTTTGCCACAGCGACTTATGTTCAGATCTCTATATTTCCTCTTCTATCAGATGTTGTGAATGTTCCGATCTAGTTGCGCCGATTCGTTTGTTTCAAAATTTACTTGCTGGTAAAACTGTGATAACTTGGCAACATTGTGGTATCTCTTTATTCTTGGAGACTGCCTTAATCTCCGTTTTCTTACAATGTAATTCTAACCTCAGCTACACACGGTATTGCAGAATGTAGGACATTAAATACTACAAAAGAGCGCGAGTCAACCCCCGAGACAATCTGGAGACAACTAACGTGACCATCTGACAAGGAAAAGTGGCTATTGACCATGAAACTAGATGATTGATGGGCTATAATAGCCACCGCTACTATTCGTAAATTCGTGTACACTGCTAAAGTTGCAGATGTTTTGATAGAATATTTCTCTTTTATTTGACTGATAAACAAAATGAAATATTGAAGAAACTGGAGAAAGTGGAGATGTGAATTTTAAGAATTTTGAGAATGTCAAGCGTCATCAAGCGAACCCACCTCTGTCCATCAGTGGTCCTCTGTCCATCAGAGGTGTTTGTAATTTACGTCCCCAATTCAAGGACGAGAAGTCAACATTTTAGTCCAACTAACCGGTGTAGGGGTTGAACTCACTACCTCGGCATGGGCATACCGGATATTAAAAAACGAGCACTCTTGTCCATTCAGCCATGCTGATCCGCATTAAAGGATTAACAGGTGAAAACCAGATAGTAAGTAACGCAAGCGAATGAAAGAGAGATCTGGAAAGTCATGATCGCCTGTGTCGGCTGTAGACCTAAAGCAATAGCAGCAGTAGCAGAAGAAGAAGAAGAAGTCCAACAACAACAAATACACACTACCCCATACACTCAGTATTAAATACTCACAAACAACACTTTAAGTTCACACACGCATGTATACACAAACGCATGTATACACACATGCATATACCCACATACGCTCTGGCTTGATGTGCCCAATTCTTACCCCTTTGAAAATAAAGTTCATTTGTTGGTTCGAACGTTCGTTCGTTCATTCGAACTTTGGGTGTATGTAGGAAGAGAGATAAGAAGGCCGGAATGTTAGATTGGCCTGCCTGCCCAATTCTTAACCTTTTGAAAATAAAGTTTATTCTTCCGTTCGTTTGAAATCAAGCCAGTGATACAACTAGAGAGAGAGAGAGAGAGAGAGAGAGAGAGAGAGAGAGAGAGAGAGAGAGAGAGAGAGAGAGAGAGAGAGGGAGGGAGGGGAGGAAACCGGTGGGGTTGTAATATGAAAACCCCTAAAATAGTTTGGATAGTGTTAAGCAAAACACCGCCAGTCATTAAAAGTGAAAATATATGTGACAGCAACGGTCCGGTATTTGTGTGTGTGAGTGTGTGTGTGTGTGTGTGTGTGTGTGTGTGTGTGTGTGTGCGTGTGCGTACGTGCGTATGTGTGCGTGCGTATGCGTGTGTGTGTGAGTCACTGTGTGTGTGTGTGTTCGTGTGCGTACGTGCGTATGTGTGCGTGCGTATGCGTGTGTGTGTGAGTCACTGTGTGTGTGCGTGTGTGTGTGCGCGCGCGCGCGCGTGCGTGCGGGGATACGGTAATAAACTGGAAATTAAGTCAAGGGTACATCCTATAGTGTTAGCCGCATGTCCTGTGCAGGGCGGTCCAATTAATACCAGCATTTATTGGACGTTGGTGATGGAATAGGAATTTAGTTTAGTAGTTTGCCATTATTTCTGAACGGTCGGCGACTCATAACATCGAAAACAACGCAGAGCGGCATGGTTTCAAATAGCAGATTTCGAACTACTGACTCCGTATGTCGGGGAATTATTAACTACGCGTCTCACTATCTCCTAGGCCGCGGAGCCGATAGCCTATAATTATGTTAATTGTTATTGAAAGTTTGGAAAGAACAACAATGGAGGGGTATATGCCTGGGAAGAGAGAAAGAGGAAGGCCAAAGAGAAGATGAGTGCAGGGTGTGGCGGATGATCTCGAGATGGGTGTATTGGACGCGAGACATATTGCTTATGATCGAGAGGTTTTCCGGAAGGTTGTTATGGGAGCGAGGTTCTGCAAAGGACATGCTACTGAATGAATGAATTATTGTTAGAGAGGATTAGAGAGAAATCAAATCAAATCAAATCAAATCAACTTTATTAGGGTCACAAATTGGGCGCGCAGGCCCGTCTTACATTCGGCCCTTCTCTCTGAGCCTCTGAGAGAGAGAGAGAGAGAGAGAGAGAGAGAGAGAGAGAGAGAGAGAGAGAGAGAGAGAGAGAGAGAGAGAGAGAGAGAGAAAGATAGAGTGAAAGAGAAAGAGAGAGAAAAAGAGAGAGAAAGAGAGAGAGAAAGAGAGAGAAAAGAAAGAGAGGGCGAGACAGGCAGAGAGAGAGAGAGACACACACGCACAAAGAGAAAGTATGGGTACAAATTGCATGGGGGGGGGGGGGGGGGGGTGTGTGTGGGATGATGAAGTGGCTTAGATTTACACACCGTTCGGGTGGGGGAGGAGTGTTGGAGATCCTCCATGGCAAGTGGTCAAACCGTCTGCCTCGCGCTCTGAAGGTCGTGGGCTCGTTTTCGGACTCTGTCGTTCGAGTTCAAGACTGCATTTTTTAATGAAGCCACTTGGGGTCATCGCTACAGAGTTCGTACTCTGTGCAAAGTCTCCGGCAGACGCTAGCCGCTCTGCCAAGTGATACAGAGCTATATAGGATAAAACGTAGTACAAAGAAGTCTTATCTTCTCGCATTTGACCCGTTCGTCTTTTAACTGTAGAAGTAGTGGTGGTGGACTTTTAACACAATGAAATACGTGTGTGTGTGTGTGTGTTGAACTCCTCCACCCCACCCCATCCCTTTTTTCCTGTATTGGACAAGTAAGTAAATAAAGACTCCTTGTCTCACGCCCTAAGACATAATGGGCATATTTTTATAGACAGATCGGCGCTGACTGGGTGATGTTGTCAGTTTCGCGCCGGACGTTTTCACTTCCCAAGACATTCCCTGGCACTCATGTATGGCTGGGTCAACCTCGGAGCTAGGTCAGTGGTAGTGGGCTAAGGCGGAATAAAAAAAATCCCGAGGACATGTGTGCACCGCCATCATCATCATGTTAGTGAGTTGGAAGACCGGCCTTGGAGCCGCCTGGTTATGTGACTCCGTTGTCTTATGTGTACGAGCTCTAGAGTTTCACAGTCACGACATACCGGGTTCGATGTCGGCTTCGGACAATGTAGAAGCAGGCCGCTTTCTGTTGATTTTCACAATGGTATGAGCTTCCCACCCTGGAAGCCTTGGAGGTGTAGTTTTATTGAAGAATGCTGACAATTAATTGGACAGCCAAAATTTGCAATTTAGACGTTTTAAGGGAAGCCGAGTCGCAAAGACAACTTGTCAAAACCATCAGAAAGAGGCAGTCCTCGTTTTTGGGGCACGTTATGAGAAGACAAAAACTGGAATATGTCGTGAAAACCGGAAAGGTTTGCGGAAAGAATGATAGAGGAAGACAGCGTGAGAAGATTCTTGGCAGTCTTGTGTCATGGCACGGAAGGGAGTCAACACACGAATTCATCCATGTCGTCGGAGATCGTAATTTGTGGAGAGGCATGATCGCATACGCCAGCCGGCAAGGCACTGGATTATGATGATGAGATTTCCCGGTTAATAAATCAATAGTAAACTGTTTAACTGCTAAAATGATCACGCAACTAACGTTAATTACTTTATCTGCGAGTATCGAAAATAGGAAGTGCCTGCTGCAGAGCTGCTAGTGGAAACTGAATGAACACAAAATATAACCAGGAGACTCGACTAAAGGAGCAAAACCACACACAGATTTGGAGCTGTCTGGTTTGGAGATGTTTATATACAGAAGAATACGTCGTATTTCATGGAAACAAACACAATCGAATACATAGCTTCTATAAAAACTGGGGATGAAAAGAGAGGTGGTGGAAGAAATAAAGAAAGAGGCAAAGGAAATATTTCAGTCACATTAGAGGACATAACACTCATATAAAAACCATACTTGAGGGTAATACTTCACTCAAGCACGGCCACCTCTGGGAATGCACGCTCGCGTTGCAGGCATTAACATTAACTAACACAAATGGTGCCCGGATTGAACTCTGACAGCCTGTATTTGTATCTCGTCGCTGTCTCACCTGGACATGTCCACCTCTGAAGCCACTATACTGTCTCGAATCAGAATTGCCATATTTAGGTGTCGCTTGTTGTAAAAGCATTTGAAACCGGCAAAATGAAGTGAGTTACCTTCTAGTCGCGTCTCCTGTAGAGCGACAATACTGTTTTTGTACGCCAAGCTTTCCAAAATGGGTAAGATCGAAGGCAAGCAAAAAAGTGGTAGACAACGATACAAATGTTAAGATAACATTAAGAGATGGACGAACAGAAAGAAGTCTGACAGAATGTACAGTCAGGACGAGAGAAGGGCGGTGTTTGGAGATCCATTCCAGCCAACCGTAATTGTGAAGACATAACCTGATTGAATAATTGATCGATTGATTTGTCTGGAGTATATGTTGACGATCATGACTCTCTATTCCTCTCGGGCATCTAATATGCGAATAAAGCTGTTGTTACTTGTTGTATTATTTATTAGTAAAAGCCTTGCCACAAAATAGTATTTGTGATTTTGGTGTACACACATTTGACCCTCACCAGGGAAGCTCCGTGGCTGCGTAGTTACGCTCTGTCTCGCGGTCCGAAGGTTAGTGGGTTAGATTTCGAGCCACGTTGTTCGGTTCACGAGTGCAGCTTTCTTGGAGACCCCTGGGGGTCGTCGCTGGAGCTACGGAGGTCGTGTTTTCTACGACGCTTTCAACAAGCAGCCCTGCGGAGAGAGGCCGTGTCATATGGGATAACGCCCGTGCAATGAAGTCAATCCTCTTGTCTTTTTAAAGTCTGTTAAATCCTCACTAATGCTGCGGTGTTCGTGCGCTGTGCTAAGATTTTCCTTATGTGCTCTATGGGAAGAAACTGGGATTCGTGTTAAGATATCTGAGCGCAATAAATAAAACGTGATCCTTTACACACAAACATTAATTGGCACTCATAAAAGCAGACGAAAGAAGTAGAGACTAGAGAACACACTAGAAAATATAAATTAAAAACTCCAGTGACCACACAGGGATTCGTACCTGTCACCTTAAAATAACAAGAGCACCTCGTCGAAGGGATAAGTGTAGACAAACTGCCCACGGTGGGTGTAATTCTTATGCTACATCAACGGTCACAAGGATTAACTAACAATTGATATTTCTGTGCTTTACAAGCAAACATCATATCGACTGACAAGTTGTATTAATGCGCCAGCAGTAGGTAAATAGTACTTACTCGAGTTGTTATTGTTGATGATTATGATAATGTTTGTGAGTTTTTGCCTGTTCTCGCACTTTGAACTCAAGCGTAAATCATGTAAGTGCTACTACTTCTAATGCACTTGCCTGATTTTTGCGTGTGATTAGCTTTCCATTGTAATAGTGTCCTTCGCCATCAGGTGAACCCACTCGGACTTCTGAGGTACTTGTAATTTACGTCTCCAAGTCAAGGACGAGACGTCAACATTTTAGTCAAACTGACCGGTGTAATCCGCTACCTCGGCATCAGCACACGGACAGTTTAAGTAATCGCTCATATCCATTCGGCCACGCTTACCTCCGATCATGTTGTTGTTATTGTTGAGTTGTAATTACTATTGCTCTTACCCCTGATATTGTTAGTGCTTTTGATATTGTTGTTGATTGCTGTTATTGTTGAGTTGTAATTGTTATTGCTGTTACCCCCTGATATTTAAGTGTTGTTGGTGTTGTTGCTGATTGCTGTTGTTGTTATTGTTGAGTCTTAATTGTTATTGATGTTGCACCTGATATTGTTGGTGCTGTTGTTTTGTTGTTGTTGTTGTTATTGTTGTTGTTGTTGTTGTTGTTGTTGTTGTTGTTGTTGTTGAGTCGTAATTGTTATTGTTGTTGTCCCTGATATTGTTGGTGCTGTTGTGTTGTTGTTGATTGTTGTTGTTGTTATTGTTGAGTTGTAATTGTTATTGATGTTGCCCCTGATATTGTTAGTGCAGTTGTGTTGTTGTTGATTGCTGTTGTTGTTACTGAGTTGTTATTGCTTCCGAATGCTGCTGTTGATGATGTTGTTGCAGTTTGTGTTATTGTTGTTATTACTTATGTTACAGTTTTCGTTTCTGCTACTAATGTTTCTGTTGTTCTTGTTCTTGAAGTTGTTGTTGTTCTTCTTCTTCTCAATGTTGTTTTGTTATTCTTGATGTTATTGTTGCTGTTCTTGGTGGTGGTGCTGCTGTTTTTGTTCATGATATTGCTTTTTGTTTGTGCTGTTGTTGCAGCTGCTGTTGTTATTCTTGTTGTTGCTGCTGCTATTGTAACAGCTAATCTTATTGTTATTTCTGCCCCTGTTGTTGTGACTACTGCACTCCTCACCATTGACGTACTTCGGGCAAACCTATAGTTGCCTTATTGCTCCCTTAACAACAGCAGTTAGTAAACAATCCCCATATATGGCTGTTGAAATCGGTTAGATAAAAATCACATGTGACGGCGTGCAGTCCCACAGTGTAATCTCCATTAAGGTGAAAACAGAATAACATCGCGCGATAAATGGTTGGATTTTTAATATCGCGAATCAATGTTCACTTACTACACATGCCAGGTGTACAGACCTTATCCATGTGTGTCATTAGATCTACAGGCTTACAGGAAGGTTGAGGAGGGGGGTGGTGAATATTTTTGTTTAATGTCTTTTAATGACAGCATCTGTGTCATGAATATGTGCCGTGGAGGTCCCTCCTCGCCACCTAGTCTGAGGAAAGCATACACACAAAGCACAAACAATTATAGAAAGAGAGTAAAACAGGCAGAAAACAAACATTGGTAAGAAAAGAAAATATAGACAAACAACACTAAAGTTATCGACACACGAAAGATACATGCACAACGAACACAATAGTTGATAGGAAAACATACATTCAAACTAACCACATAGTAAATCTGGGATGTTAATTCTTTAAAGGATTTACTGACATTTTAACATGTTGAGCAATTTAGGGTCAATTTTCACTTCAGATCGGGGAATGGATATAGAGATCAACACACGTTGTGCAAAGTTTAATCAAATACTGGGACAACTAGCGCCACTTCTGTCGCTAGAAAGATACCTATAAGTAATAAAGCAAATCTCATAAGAACTATTTTTTGGGCCGACATTATGCTACCAATTTTAAAAAATGGACGCTTACTGCAACTAATGAGTGTAAAGTCATAACAACAGAGATGAGAAATCTTAGAAGAGCTGCAGGAGTAACCATGAGAGATAGAGTTATGAATAAGGAAAATAGAAGACGACTAGGTCCGAAACCAATCATACACTTCATTTGAGAACAACAGATTAAATGGTATGGCCACTTCACAAACGCCTGCTACAACAGCCACGAAAGACTCACCTGAAGAAGATATACTGGATATAGAACAAGGGTAAGCCAACGTAGAAGATGGAGTAATGGTATTAAGAACAATCTTAGAGAACTGGATACTAACTTACAAATAACATTAGAAAGAGCGCATAAAGAGATCTTTTCATCCTCCCCATTACAATTCACTGAGCTAAATGGAGGAAGAGAAGAAGTAGGGAGCAATCGGTGTCACATTCCATTTTTCGGATCAATTCTGTCTTGTGTATTATATATTTGTTTATGTGGTTAATTCCAGATTTTAGGTTTGAAGACTGAGCACAACCTACTCCTGGCAACGCCTATCGTACTCGCATATTATTCATTGTTCAAGCGAGTCTATACCATAATAAACCAAAATGATGCACACCTGTTTCCACGCTTTGAGGCGCATTGGGTATATGATGCCAGTTCCATATTTTTAATAGACACATCGGCACTTGAAAGGTGCTATTGTTAATATAACACCAGCCGCCTCAACTGTCCCAAAACATTCTCTGTTTTCTGGTACCCATTTTAGCTGGATTGACCAAATAGCAATCGTCCTTTTTTACTTGTACAAGTTCCACGCGTTTAGAGACAACACAGCGCAGGCAAGCAATCGAGCTATCCTACGCCACACTTCATTGGCACCTTTCCGTCTTGACAGACGATAGTTTGGTACATTGTGTTTCAAAAAGGCTTAATAACTGTCATATGGCAATAACTACGATCCATGGCGGTGGCGAGTGTGGCTGGTAAGGCCAATTCTTGCTGCAAATGTTTGCCCACACTATCATGGCTGATATATATATATATATATATATATATATATATATATATATATATATATATATATATATATATATATATATATATATATGCGTGTATGTGTGTGTGCGTGCGTGCGTGCATGCGTGGTGTGTGTGCGTGTGTGTGTGTGTGTGTGTGTGTGTGTGTGTGTGTGTGTGTGAAGAAAGGAAACACAGCTGCGCCAGATGACATCACGATAGGAAAATTAGAAGTAATGGGAGCATTTAGAGTAGATAAATTAACCAAAAAGTTGAATGATATTTACAGCAGTGGATATTTACCGAGCAGTATGCTGAAATCTGTACTTATCGCTATACCAAAAATGACCAGGAGCAATTGAAAGCGAAGATTTTCGTACAATTAACACCATAAACCATGTCACTAAGCTTCTACTCAGAATTATAATGAGAGGAACAAGAAAGAAAATAAACATTGAAATTAGTGAAGAACAATATGATTTGTCAATGAAATACAGAAATTACGGACACTAATAGAAAGGTCAATAAAGACCCGGAAAGACATATATTTGTGCTTCTTATATTATACTAATGTCATTTTATAAAGTAAGACATGATGAACTGATTAAAATGTTGGAAGATATTAACATTGATGGGAAAGATTTAAGAATAATAAAGAATATTTACTGGAACCAAGTAGCAGCAATTAAACTGGGAAATAAAGGGGACAGTTACGAATAGATAAAGCTAAGAGTACGACAGGGGTGTGTCTTGTCAACTGATCTCTTCTCCCTATATAGCGAGGTAATAAATAGTAATAATGAGAGTGATCAAAGAGAAGCCAGGAATTTTAATCGGAGGTTATATTATAAACATTATACGATACGCAGAGTAAAGAGTATCTTATGCAAGAAGTCACTATCACTGAATGTAAGAAAGAGAGTGCTAAAATGCTATATAGAACCAGTTTTGCTGTATGGCAGTGACTCTTGGAATGTAAATTAACAAATTAGGAAGAACTTAGAAGCAACAGAGATGTGGTTCCTTAAACGAATGTTGCGAATTCCTTGGACCGCCAGAGGTAACTAACAAAGATTGCCTTAAAGAGGCTAATGAAACAGTATATACAACAATAAGAAAGAGATAAACAGCTTTCTTTCGGTCATGTATTGAGAAGAGAGGCATTGGAGAACATCGTGACAATGGGATGATTGAGGGGAAGAGGGCAGGGGCAGACCAAGAGAAATGATTCTGAATGGATTTAAACGATGGCATGGAGGAATAACATCTGCAGAGTTGATTCAGAATACCTAAGACCGAGATCTGTGAAGATCCATGAACTCCTACGCCAGCCGGCAGGGCACTTGATGATAATGATGGGTTGCAAAACTCTTCTTTACATCTCCAAGCTAAGAAATCAGCTGTTCGACGTTACTGGAACTTCACGTATGCGGAAAGACATGTTAGAGTGAAACTAGGAAAGGATTCAACACCAGACATACAGACAGGCTGAGGTTAGGCCCAAGTTTGTAATGTTTCCTCCTCAGGATGTAGGTATGTCATTGTAAATAGACTCCAGCCTAATATCCAGAAGGAACAAGACAGATAATCTCGCCAAGATAGTCAATTATCCAACAAAGTTGGTGCATCGATGTAGTAGCTGGATGGCGCAAGGATTGGACATGCATTTAGGCAACTACAAGTTGTAAAGACGCCAACATAACAAATGATGGTTTTACAGTTGCTTGATGGGGTTATATTCTTTCAATTTAGTTAACAGTTACTTGCATGGCCTTTAGAGAGCGCCGCAACCAACCCCAGCATTTATCATATGATAATTACTGGACAATTATATTTAGTTGTTTGTTATGGCTTTCTAAACAGCTTTCGCCTTACAGCATCGAAATAAACTCACAGCTGTCTGTTTCCAAATCGCCGGCGGTTAATTTCGAACCCTCGATGCGGTATATCAGGCAATTATGAAACTGCGCGACTCACTATCTCCTGAGCTACTGCGCCCGGTTTAAATGATATAGAAAACGAGTGGAATTAAATGAGTATGACTTGTCATAAGTAGGGGGTTTTGTGGATCGGGATTTCGACGTTACGCAAAACTTGTTTTATGTACAATTTCACGAGGTTTGAAAATATTGAAAACACAAAAAATTATAGTACATCACCCATTGAGTGCAGATTGGTCTATATAAATATGGGGCTGCCACCGTATGTCCAGTACGCCTCAAGACATAGAAAGAGGTTCTTTCCTAAATTGTTACAAACTCAACTTTAATAACAGAATAACAATAAGGATTTGCATGTAGGGACTTGTGACATCATCAAGTGAGTTGCGTTGCTCTATTTCGTCCAGCCTGTGCTCAATACATTCGACTTCGACAAGCCTTTTTTTCAGGTTTGCCTACCCTAGCCTTTGACTGTCCCCAGTCTACCTACAAGGCAAGTTGCTGGCTCCCTTCGTCTGGATCCTATCCCTTGCC
This sequence comes from Cepaea nemoralis, assembly GCA_014155875.1. NCBI lineage: Eukaryota > Metazoa > Mollusca > Gastropoda > Stylommatophora > Helicidae > Cepaea > Cepaea nemoralis. Next base: position 1,653 of record JACEFZ010018011.1, on the reverse strand, counting down.
CTGTCCGAAATAGAAGCCCCTATCAGTAGCTGGGCTACCCTCAACATAGCCCTTGGGGTCATTGTAAATCGCAAGCCCCTTTACAATTGTAAGGTGGAGACACGACAGATGGGATTTAGGGACCTCAATACAAATCTAGTATGCATCATTTTTTTATGTACGGACCCTAATAAATACATGCCAATACAACATACAGCTGTCATCTACCATTTCCCATCAGACGCTAAAGATTCTAAGATCATGATCATCATGTGCCATGGCGATAAGCTTGGCCGGTCGTGTTTCGTCATCTCACACGATCACCTGTGTCAAAGACTCAACCGCATCCCCTCCGCCAGGGAGAGCGGTCAATCCTGGAGGGACCATGAGGAGATACGGTGCCCGAGGCAAGAGCAGGGGAGATGAGGGAATCGTGGAAGCTTAGCCACTCCCTCAGAATACACGCAGGCGGTGTTCAGAGAGTTAGCACTCTAATCACGATACCACCGCACCTCATGAAGCCAGAGCACAGTTGAGTAGACACTCAACAGGCCACGTTTTGCCAGGCAGCGTGCGATGTGAGGTAACACGCACGAAGGAGAAGGTGACCCCCGCGGGGTGGTAACCACGGGAGAGATGTCCGGGAGACGGGATGACTGGACTTGGGGGCGTTCACGTCGTTTAGAATAGCGTTAGGAGTTTTGTGGTCACTCATAGATAGAGTTAGCATAGGGTTAGCAGTTTGTGTTAGATAATTCTGTGGCTGTATATTGTGTAATGCATTAGCGACTGTTTACCGCTTGTAAGCGAGCCAACGGCAATAAAATGGACCATGCATTTTGCCTCCCACACGACTACTTGCAAGTTGTCTTGTATGAGTGTGTGAGAAGTACCCGATGATGCCTGTCAGTTAAGTTGTTGACAGGCCAGGGTAATTGTGGTGTCAAGAAGTGGTGCTTGGACGAAAGCGCCAAGCTAATACCCACAGTAAATGGTAATTGTGGTGTCAAGAAGTGGTGCTTGGACGAAAGCGCCAAGCTAATACCCACAGTAAATGGTAATTGTGGTTGTCAGAAGTGAAGCTTGAATGTAATATTCAAGCTACTCCACTCGTCCACGAGGCTCGAGACTAGGGTAGTGACGGTGATTTGTGCAGACGAGAGAATTTTGCAAGCTAGAAATGTGCCTATCGTGACGTATTAAACTGTTTAATTGTGTTTATAAAGTATTTATTTAGTGAGATTATGTATTCATCAAAGCTGTAAGTATTAATATTCTTGCGTTCTCATATTTATTTATATATTTACCTTTTGTTGAGAAATGAGTACCAAAAATGATTCACGGCGGAGCGATATAAAGCTAGCCAACAATATCCGATTTTCATCGCGCTGTGCTGTGACGTCAGATGATTGACAAACAGTCGTCTGGGCTCATTAGCATACAGCAATCGAGTGTGTAGAAATTTGCTAAACAGCTGCTCGCCTGAATCGGTACGTTATATCATTTGTTAGTTATTTATTTCAACTACTAAAGGAATATATTTATTTATTTAAACATTATGATGTTATTTTTATTTCTTTAAAAGCAGATATGCATATTTTTGTCATATTTTCTATGTGTTTACCTCACGATGGAACTATTTTTTGGCCAGGCAGATGATACTTGCCTGCCCCC
>JACEFZ010018010.1:0-83991 GCA_014155875.1 Cepaea nemoralis | reverse complement strand
GTAGAGTAACTGACCACGTGTATGTCTGCTTTACGTCTGAGAAGTATCACTATAGCCTTATCACTCAGCAAAATCAGTGAAACTATGGGACAATCCTACAAGTTACTAAAACTAGCAACAGTGAAAGCCCTTCAACTGTTGGTTGGATTACCAAGTTAATATCCACAATGGATAAGTCTTGAAAGAACATCTCACAGCTGCCACAGTCAAATATAAGGTTCCAGCCATGGCAACCCCAAGTTCTAGCTATGAAACACCAACTCAAAATGGGAGAAGACACTGAACACATAAGCCAATACAACCAAGGTACAGAACTGAATATCATCTGAAACTAACTACGAAACCAGATACCTCAGGGTTCCAACCCTGAACACCATCAGATAAAAGACCATATGAAAGCAGCTAAATGTCTCTATATCTGCAACAAGAGGAATTCATCCCATTGTTTGCAAACCTATTTACTGGCTGGATATTATTCATCTGCGGATATATGTAGGTATAGAATCAAGTGTGGCCATAGTCAAAGATACTACCATGAGATGCCTCTCAAGTCAATTAAAGTTCTACACTTGACTAGATAACAACGACTAATTCCTTGCCGGTCCAATGTCAGCCTAAATGCATGGGTTATAGACTCGCGACTAGGTGGGTGAAACCTTTGTGTAAGCCAATTTGGTAGTCGGATATTATAAGCCGAGAAGCTGAATGGACGTCAACTTTTCATCAGACCTGATGATAAAGGGAATTACCTTCTGCAAAGCTTAAGTGGAACTCCTGAAGTATGACCAACCGGAGGCACCAAATTTCACAAACAGGGCACCGAGCCTAAGGCAACAGAATATTCGTGATTCTAGCCCCAAACGGAGGGGATATATGGTGTGTGATTTTTTAATTCCTGGGTTATGGAGTATAAAATAGTCACCAGCCAATTACCAGTGGATAAATATTAGGAACATAACTGAGTGCATTAATTTGGTACCCAGATAATGGGAAAAGGATCTAATCGACAGCAAAGGTGAACCCTTAACCGCACACAGGAGAAAATTGACTCTATTAATTAATTTAATTAGTAGTACAAAATGCTGTTTATATGTTGGTATTTTTTTCTGAAGGTAACAGGTCAGTAGTTTGTTCCCCAATGGTATATAGATGGTATAGTATTTTGACACCAACTCATTATTTTTAACAATGAGAGAATGGTAAAAGGTGTCAGAAAACATGTTATTTTGGGTTCTATTAAATATCTTTATTTGCCTTAATTATGAGGGAAAATGAAAGTAGACCCAATTTGTGGTTGTTATGTTGTTTGTAATAAACCTGGTTTTTTTCTGGGGTCACTGGTACTATGTTGTAATACTGCATATCATTCCCATGCCTGTCTGAAAAATGCATAGTGTTTATTACACCTATATATATATGTAACTGCAGATCTTGAGTTAATACCTGAACTGTGTGTCCAAAAGTGTTGTGTACATCAAGTAAATATGGTGTCCAACAAGTGGTTGTTTATATGTTGTGAGCAATCAATATCCTTCTAGCATCTATAGTTAATTTAAAGGGTGATGAAGTGGGAAGGGAAACCTACACACAGATGCCATTGTTTCAAGGATGGAACTCTTTCCTCCTGGGATTTGTGGTAAATATCCCTGATCACCCTGCATTCTTACCAGTGACAGAGAATCAATAATACCCCCTAGACATTTTAACGAATTATTCTCAGGAATTAAAATCCACATCCCACACCCACTCTCAGCTCTCCAACATGTACAACATATGATGGTATATTTGTTATTTCCTACTCTCAGCTCTCCAACATGTACAACATATGATGGTATATTTGTTATTTCCCACTCTCAGCTCTCCAACATGTACAACATATGATGGTATATTTGTTATTTCCTACTCTCGGCTCTCCAACATATGATGGTATATTTGTTATGTCCTACTCTCAGCTCTCCAACATGTACAACATATAATGGTATATTTTTTATTTTCTGCTCTCAACTCTCCAACATTTGACTTTAGACTTATAGTCTTCTTTAACTGATCAGTGCCATGGGATGATTAATCATCATAATTGAATGCTTGTATCAGCCATGGGCTTATTATATACAGTAGTTTTCCTTAAGCAACCCCCTTTTAATTTGATATATAAAAACAACATGTCTGCTGCCATATTAACAACTTTTAACTCATAACTGTGACACACCCATACTTTCCATTTTCTGCCATCCAGTTTTGTTAGGTTCAAACCTACTTTTTGTTTGTCACTGAATCTGAATTTAAAAAAAACAAAAACAGAAACATACAACAAACATGAAACATACAATGAACAAGCAGCATGCAACAAGAAGAAACACTCAACAAACATCCAACACTCTACCATCATCAGTGTCCACATTTTTGTCAGGGAAGAAGAACTCCATGACTGCCTTGTACAGCTGGTAGGTCATCTGAATTTGGATTGGGGCCACGTTGACCTCAAAGTGTTCCTTGACTGGGATACCACCAACTGGGGAATATATCAGACACATTCACCTCAAAGTGTTCCTTGACTGGGATACCACCAACTGGGGAATATATCAGACACATCTAACTCAAAGTGTTCCTTGACTGGGATACCATCAACTGGGGAATATATCAGACACATCTAACTCAAAGTGTTCCTTGACTGGGATACCACCAACTGGGGAATATATCAGACACATTCACCCCAAAGTGTTCCTTGACTGGGATACCACCAACTGGGGAATATATCAGACACATCTAACTCAAAGTGTTCCTTGACTGGGATACCACCAACTGGGGAATATATCAGACATATTCATCTCAAAGTCTTCCTTGACTGGGATACCACCAACTGGGGGATATATCAGACACATTCACCTCAAAGTGTTCCTTGACTGGGATACCACCAACTGGGGAATATATCAGACACATCTAACTCAAAGTGTTCCTTGACTGGGATACCACCAACTGGGGAATATATCAGACACATCTACCTCAAAGTGTTCCTTGACTGGGGTACCACCAACTGGGGAATATATCAGACACATTCACCTCAAAGTGTTCCTTGACTGGGATATAACCAACTGGGGAATATATCAGACATATTCACCTCAAGGTGTTCCTTGTCTGGGTACCACCAACTGGGGAATATATCAGACACATCTAACTCAAAGTGTTCCTTGACTGGGATACCACCAACTGGGGAATATATCAGACACATTCACCTCAAGGTGTTCCTTGACTGGGATACCACCAACTGGGGAATATATCAGACACATTCACCTCAAAGTGTTCCTTGACTGGGGTACCACCAACTGGGGAATATATCAGACACATCTAACTCAAAGTGTTCCTTGACTGGGGCACCACCAACTGGGGAATATATCAGACACATCTAACTTAAAGTGTTCCTTGACTGGGATACCACCAACTGGGGAATATATCAGACATATTCATCTCAAAGTCTTCCTTGACTGGGGCACCACCAACTGGGGGATATATCAGACACATTCACTTCAAAGTGTTCCTTGACTGGGATACCACCAACTGGGGGATATATCAGACACATCTAACTCAAAGTGTTCCTTGACTGGGATACCACCAACTGGGGAATATATCAGACACATCTACCTCAAAGTGTTCCTTGACTGGGGTACCACCAACTGGGGAATATATCAGACACATTCACCTCAAAGTGTTCCTTGTCTGGGCACCACCAACTGCGGAATATATCAGACACATCTAACTCAAAGTGTTCCTTGACTGGGATACCACCAACTGGGGAATATATCAGACACATCTACCTCAAAGTGTTCCTTGACTGGGGTACCACCAACTGGGGAATATATCAGACACATCTAACTCAAAGTGTTCCTTGACTGGGATACCACCAACTGGGGAATAAATCAGACATATTCACCTCAAGGTGTTCCTTGTCTGGGTACCACCAACTGGGGAATATATCAGACACATCTAACTCAAAGTGTTCCTTGACTGGGATACCACCAACTGGGGAATATATCAGACACATTCACCTCAAAGTCTTCCTTGACTGGGATACCACCAACTGGGGAATATATCAGACACATTCACCTCAAAGTGTTCCTTGACTGGGGCACCACCAACTGGGGAATATATCAGACACATTCACCTCAAAGTGTTCCTTGACCGGGGCACCACCAACTGGGGAATATATCAGACACATTCACCTCAAGGTGTTCCTTTGACTGGGATACCACCAACTGGGGAATATATCAGACACATCTACCTCAAAGTGTTCCTTGACTGGGATACCACCAACTGGGGAATATATCAGACACATTCACCTCAAGGTGTTCCTTTGACTGGGATACCACCAACTGGGGAATATATCAGACACATCTAACTCAAAGTGTTCCTTGACTGGAATACCCCAACTGGGGAAAAAATATATGAAGTGTTCCTATACTGGAATACAGCATGGATCAATTTGTGTGTTGACTCCCTACTATGCCATGACACAAGACTTTTCTCCTGTTGAATTTTCCTTTATCTCTCTTTCCACAAATCTTTCCAGTTGTCACAACATGTTCGTCTTTGTCTTCTCATAACATGGCAAAAAATGATGACTGCTTCTTTCTGATGTTTGTGAAAAGTTATCTTTGCGACTTAGCCTCCCTCAAAATGTCCAGGTTGCTCATTTTACATACATGAATTAAAATAGGAAAAAAAAAAGAAAACACACACACACACACATGTACACACGCAACGCGTGCGCACATACACACACAAAACAGGTATGTGCATGCACATACATCTGTACAAACACAAATGTGTGCACGGACATATAATTGATTTTGTATAGGCAACATTGGGACTGTCACATTATATATACAAAGACAATGCAGTCAAAGATTAGACTAGCATGATCTCTGCATAAATAATGGATACATTATCCACAAGCAAAGACATGTCTCCACAATTGTCTGGTACCTGGAGGTCTCTCAGTACAAGTGATCCTTAAGGCCATCTGTCGATTTTCTCCATCATTTCCTTGCGGCACCAGCACTTTCTGTAAAGAGCATCACACTTAACATCAAAGAAGGCTGGCAAATATCTGGCAAACAGTATCATTACAATCTGGCAAACAGTATAATTACAATCTGGCAAACATAATTTTGTTTTATTGCCTGGCATGTTTTGCTGCATCTCATCAGGTACATGCTGCAGAAATCACACAAAATAAACTAAAGTAATTAGATAAATCCTTCAAACTGAAATTTACACATTCACACAGTAATTTCATTTGTCAACCATGGTATGTACCTGAGACGAGATACAGCAAAATACGCCAGGCACTAAATCAAGCAATCTATTGTTTGTGTCTTCATCATACAAATTTACAAAAGGAAAACATTGTTTTGAATTTTTTTTTTTTTAGTTTATCTCACCTCTGTGTCTGTCTGACTCTTTGTGTCTTTCTCTTTCTCAGTCTCTGTTTCTCTCTATCCTCTGTCCCTGTCTCTCTCCTACTCCTCTCTGCCCAGGTCTCTATCACCCACCTCTCATTCCTCTCTCTCCTCTTCCTTTCTATTCACTCCCTTTTCCCCCTAATTCTCCCCCCCCCCCTTCCACTATCTCATTCCCTTCCCATCTCTCATCTAATTTCTCTATCTGATCTCCCTCATTTGTCTTTCACTTCCTTTCCCTCACTCTCTCATTCCTCTCTGTTATCTTTCTCCCACATTCTCTCATTCTTCTCTCTGTTCTCACTCTCAAACCTTCACTTCACCCAGTAATTACAAACCTGGTAGAAGTTGTCAGTTAACAAATTTTCAACCTTGACCCAGTTGAGTTCCATCTGGTGAGTCCAACTATCATCATCTCTGTTCACTTTGGTGTACCTAAAAATACACAGCAGATAGTCAGTTTGTATACAGGAAACAGCAGACAGTCAGTTTGTACACAGCAGACAGCAAGGCAGTAAACACAGTAGACAGTTAAGAAGTAGACACCATAGACAGCAAGAGAACAGAGTGTAGACAGCCAGAGTGTAGACAGATAGCCAGAGTGTAGATAGTAGACGACCAGAGTGTAGATAGTACCATATTTTACGGACTATAAGACGCTACGGACTATAAGACGCACCTTAATTTTTAAGCAATTTTTTAAAAAATATCATTTTTACCATTTTTATATTAATTTCGAGTATAAGACGCACCTGAATTTTGGAGGCAATTTTTTGAAGAAAAAAGTGCATCTTATACTCTGTAAAATACGGTAGGTAGCCAGAGTGTAGACAGCCAGAGTGTAGACAGTAAATAGCCAGAGTGTAGACAGTAGATAGCCAGAGTGTAGACATCCAAAGTGTGGACAGTAGATAGCCAGAGTGTAGATAGTAGATAGCCAGAGTGTAGACAGTAGATAGCCAGAGTGTAGACATCCAAAGTGTGGACAGTAGACAGCCAGAGTGTAGACAGTAGATAGCCAAAGTGTGGACAGTAGACCGCCAGAGTGTGGACAGTAGACAGGCAGAGTGTAGGACATTAGACAGCCAGAGTGTAGACATCCAAAGTGTGGGCATTAGACTGTGAGAGTGTAGACAGCCAGAGTGTAGGACATTAGACAGCCAGAGTGTAGACAGTAGACAACCAGAGTGTAGACATTAGATAGCCAGAGTGTAGACGTTAGACAACCAGAGTGTAGGACATTAGACAACCAGAGTGTAGACATTAGATAGCCAGAGTGTAGACAGTAGATAGCTAGAGTGTAGACATCCAAAGTGTGGACAGTAGACTGCCAGAGTGTAGACAGCCAGAGTGTGGACAGTAGACAGCCAGAGTGTGGACAGTAGACAGCCAGAGTGTAGACATTAGATAGCCAGAGTGTAGACATCCAAAGTGTGGACAGTAGATAGCCAGAGTGTAGACAGTAGATAGCCAGAGTGTAGACATCCAAAGTGTGGACAGTAGATAGCCAGAGTGTAGACAGTAGATAGCCAGAGTGTAGACAGTAGATAGCCAGAGTGTAGACATCCAAAGTGTGAACAGTAGACAGCCAGAGTGTAGACAGTAGATAGCCAGAGTGTAGAGATCCAAAGTGTGGACAGTAGACTGCCAGAGTGTAGGACATTAGACAGCCAGAGTGTAGACATCAAAGTGTGGGCATTAGACAGCGAGAGTGTAGACAGCCAGAGTGTAGGACATTAGACAGCCAGAGTGTAGACAGTAGACAACCAGAGTGTAGACATTAGATAGCCAGAATGTAGATGGTAGACAACCAGAGTGTAGGACATTAGACAGCCAGAGTGTAGACAGTAGACAACCAGAGTGTAGACATTAGATAGCCAGAGTGTAGACATTAGATAGCCAGAGTGTAGACATCCAAAGTGTGGACAGTAGACTGCTAGAGTGTAGACAGCCAGAGTGTGGACAGTAGACAGCCAGAGTGTAGACAGTAGATAGCCAGAGTGTAGACATCCAAAGTGTGGACAGTAGATAGCCAGAGTGTAGACAGTAGATAGCCAGAGTGTAGACAGTAGATAGCCAGAGTGTAGACATCCAAAGTGTGGACAGTAGACAGCCAGAGTGTAGACAGTAGATAGCCAGAGTGTAGACAGTAGATAGCTAGAGTGTAGACAGTAGATAGCCAGAGTGTAGACAGTAGATAGCCAGAGTGTAGACATCCAAAGTGTGGACAGTAGACAGCCAGAGTGTAGACAGTAGATAGCCAGAGTGAAGACAGTAAATAGCCAGAGTGTAGACAGTAGATAGCTAGAGTGTAGACATCCAAAGTGTGGACAGTAGATAGCCAGAGTGTAGACAGTAGATAGCCAGAGTGTAGACAGTAGATAGCCAGAGTGTAGACACCCAAAGTGTGGACAGTAGACAGCCAGAGTGTAGACAGTAGATAGCCAGAGTGTAGAGATCCAAAGTGTGGACAGTAGACCGCCAGAGTGTGGACAGTAGGCAGGCAGAGTGTAGGACATTAGACAGCCAGAGTGTAGACATCCAAAGTGTGGGCATTAGACAGCGAAAGTGTAGACAGCCAGAGTGTAGGACATTAGACAGCCAGAGTGTAGACAGTAGACAACCAGAGTGTAGACATTAGATAGCCAGAGTGTAGACGGTAGACAACCAGAGTGTAGGACATTAGACAGCCAGAGTGTAGACAGTAGACAACCAGAGTGTAGACATTAGATAGCTAGAGTGTAGACATCCAAAGTGTGGACAGTAGACCGCCAGAGTGTAGACATTAGATAGCCAGAGTGTAGACAGTAGATAGCTAGAGTGTAGACATCCAAAGTGTGGACAGTAGACCGCCAGAGTGTAGACAGTAGACAGCCAGGGTGTAGACAGTCAGAGTGCAGACAGTGGTGACTACTTTGAAAAATTATATGTTTGTTCTTTACTTTTTCAGACTAAATTCACCAAACAAAACAAAAAAACATTTAAGGTTTTAATTTGAAGCTCCCTCGTAATAACATCAAAACATTATGCACATAAGGACTCACACAAAGTTGCGAAGCTCCAGTTCAGCAATGCCACAGTGACCATCTCTCTCGGTCATTCTCCATTTGGCGTACTTGAAACACACTTCATTCCTGCGTACCACCAAAGATTGTTGAGCTGCAGAAATAGCAGCACACATCAATACCAATGCTTATAAAACAACAAGTATCCAAAACAAATGTTATGTGACAGTCACTGGGTGGGTAAGTATGAAATATGAGTGGGACTGTCATTCACAATATGGAATGTGATTGTGTCAAAGCCTGAAAAAGTAAAGAAGACCCCTGCCCATTCACACAACCAACTCATTCATTCACTCACCCATTCAATGACATTTACCCCATCCTACCCACCTGCAGGAGACCCCAATCTTTCATGAAGCTGTGTCATACATCTAACCCTGCTCCATGTGGTTGAGGAGACAGTCCCACTCCATCCACACTTATCCACTCCATGACAGTGATGTACAGCCATCATCATCATTATCAAGTGCCCTTCCAGCTGGCATAGGCATTCATGTCTCTCCGCATATCTCAGTCTTTAGTGTTCTGGATCAACTTTGCTGATGATATTCCTCCAAGTCACTGTCTAAGTCCATCCAGCATCATTTCTCTTGGTCTGCCTCTGCCTCTCGATATTTCCAGTCGTCACGACGTTCTTCAATGCCTCGCTTCTCATCACATGACCAAAGAAAGCTGTTTGTCTCTTTCTTATTGTTGTATATAATGTTCTAGCTTCATTAGCCTCTTTAAGGCAATCTTACATAAGACAGAAAACTAAGCTAAAGATCTTACAGGAGATTCCCAGAATACCTGGAACTAAGCAGAAGAGAGGCAACTACATTCTACCAGACCTGCCTCTGGTGTTGGGATGTACTCTGTTGACAATGACACCCCCAAGACCTGTAGAAGACACATCACCAACCTAGGGCTAACCCTAGCTAGTCCTGTGTGCTGAGCTGAATCTTGACCTGGTTACATTCTAATATACTGTTCTGCAGATGGGAGGTTTCAGTACCGGTGTTGACACCCACATTACTAACGGTACTACCTGCTTTCTGTTAGAGCTGAATGTTTGGCAGGGTTCACCACACCTGATACTCCACATTGTGCCAACAGCTTTGGGCGGAGGAGCGCAATTGGGAGGGTACAAGCCTTATCATGGTGCGAGGAAACACAGCTTAAGACTAAATGTCACGGAGGGCATACCAGCAACTGGTTGAAGCTCCGACAGGCAAACAATTAGAGTACTGCTTTGCTGATCCGGCAGCCTCTGCAGCTTGTTTTGTTCCTCTTCTTCTGCGTTCATCAGGAGTTTTTTTTCCGGACGTGATTGCGTTGTGCTTGTTTACAGCAGAGCTGCGTTCTCGCGCCGTTAGGCCGACACATCCGACTTCTGCGGGCATTTGTTGTCCGGGTTAACCTTCCCTGGCTTGTCTTGTTCCAGTTGTATTGGTGTTACCTTTCCTCTGGAGTAAACTAAGCAGGCCAAGAGAGAGAGATCATGCTGCGTGGGCAACATGTGGTGTCTCTACAATTCAGCCCAGACTCTGTGCTATGGAGAGGTATAACATTCACTAACGCCATGAGTTAGAATTGTGCCTTGTTAGAAGCACAATGTAACCAACTATTATCGTCTGTCAAGATGGCCAGGTGCCAGTGTGTGACAGGTGCCAGTGTGTGATAGGTGCCAGTGTGTGATAGGTGCCAGTGTGTGATAGGTGCCAGTGTGTGACAGGTGCCAGCGTGTGACAGATGCAAGCCAGTTTTCACAGCTGAAACAACCTGAGTGCCAAAGTAGCCTACTTAAAAGTTACAACCCAATCTTTCAAACAGTCAACAAGATCTGCACATCAAAACAAACTCGACCATAAATATCAGGACACAGAAGTACACAGACGGAGTTAATCACTGCAGCGTTGGAATCAGGAGAATGGAAGGCATGGTTCCTGGCTGAGCCAAGTAAGATGACCGTAGACACAGGACATGGGAATATCTCTTTTCCAGTTTCCTTGTTATACTTATCAGAATCCAGTGTGCTGTATTCAGGGTGGTGTTCATTGTCTCTCCAGTTCATCATCATCATGTGCCTGCCGATAAGCATGGGCGGTCATATTTCACCATCTCACTTGATCACTAGAGTCATGGATCAGCTCAGTGTTCTTGTCTCAACCATACCACATGACCAAGCCATCCAGGTATTTACTTCTTTCTCGTCCCCTTGTTCTCTTCCCCTCGTTCTTGCCAGTTGACACCAAGTTCTCCAATTTATTTCTTCTCATAACGTAGCCAAAAAATGGTGACTTCAATTAGGAAGAGCTTTATAGACAATATGTAGGGTGCAATAAGGGTGGTGTTTGTTGAATTCGCTACTCTGCTAATCCATCAATAATCTATCATCACCATGTAGAAAGAATACAGAAGAATGGTATATATAGTATGTGTGTGTCTACACAGTGTCACAGCGGTACCTAGCCATGGCATACATTATGAAGAGAAGGTAATCAGTTGTTGTAGACATCATCAAACATTACCTTTCTCCAACTTCATCTGTGCCTTGACCTGAAGTTGGCTCTCATTGTAGCAGCTGAAATATGTCATCAAAATGTGGGTATTTGAAATGTGGTTCTTTTAAATGTGGTTATTTGGTAATGTGAGGTAATGTCTAGAACATGAATGTGGTAATCTACGCTAAAGCTGGAAATATGTAGTGCTCTGCAGGACTGTCCAATGTACAGAGATCTAAGAAATCTATGCTGGCTCACTTCACTGATGTACCATGGGAAATGTAAATATGAAAAAACATTTTAAACCAAACTACCATTAAAGTCACTTTTCTTAAATCTAAACTGTAATAATTCCAATGGCGATATCAAAGAAAAAGGTGACACCAAAATGTGAAATGGAAACAGAAGGGACAATTCTTAACCAAGTGAATAATTTTAAATACATAGGGGCATTTATAACATCAGATGGAAGGTGCACAACAGAGGTAAAGAGCAGAATAAGCAAGCAAAAGCTGCACTTCAGACAATGAAAGAGTATTTTATGCAATAAGTCACCATCATTGAATGTAAGAGAGTGCTGAAATGCTACATAGAACCTGTTTTGCTGTATAGAAGACAATCTTGGAATGTAAATGAACAAACTAGGAAGAACTTGGAAACAACAGAGATGTGGTTGCTGAGACAAATATTGTGAATTCCTTGGACTGCAAGACTAACTAACAACAATTGCCTTAAAGAGGCTAATGAAACATTATATACAATAATATGAAAGAGACAAACAGATTTCTTTGGTCATGTTATGAGAAGAGAGGCACTGGAGAACATTGTGATCTCTGGAAAGATCAATGAGAAGAGAGGCAGAGGCCGACCAAGAGAAATGATGCTGGACGGACTGAGGCGGTGACATGGAGGAATATCATCAGTAGAGTTGATCCAGAACACCAAAGACCGAGATCTGTGGCGAGCCGTGAATGCCTACGCCAGCTGGCAGGCAACTTGATTATGATGATGTAGTAATTCCCCCACCTCCCTTTTGGCATTCAGTTGAATATGACATACCCAAACATCCTGGAGGGGACATCAGCAACCCAGGCCTGACCCCAGCCAGTGTCTATGTCCTGTGCTGAATCCCGACCAGGTTACCTCCTAATGTGCCTCTCCACAGATGTCCAGTTCCAGTATTGGAGTTGACACCCTGATGTTTTCTGAGCATGCAGAGGGGAAGGACAGCTCTACAACCATGCCTGTGGAGATGGTACTGTGGTAGCAGTGGGGAGAAGGAACGTCTCTACACCAACTTCATGGATACCAGCCTTTTCTAGGACTGAAACCACCGGCCCCTCAGTCACCCTGTTTGATGACCCATTCATCAGCCACCATGTTTCGTTACACATTCCTAAAAAACCATGTTTGACCTTCCGTTCCTCAGCCACCATGCTTAACCACTCACTCCTTGGTCAACTTTTTTTGGCACCTATTCACTCCCAGCCACCCCATTTGGCCACCTGTTGCTAAGCCACCCCATTTGACCACCCAATCCTCAGCCATTCCATTTGGCCAGATGCTTCTCAGTCACCCTGTTAGACAACCACCTATCCTCACCCACCCCATTTGGCTACTCACTCCACAGCCACCCCATTTGGCTACTCACTCCACAGCCACCCCATTTGGCTACTCACTCATCAGCTAACTCATTTGGCTATTCACACCTCAGCTAACTCATTTGGCTACTCATTCTTCAGCCACCCAATTTGACTACTCACTCCTCAGCCACCCCATTTGGCTACTCACTCCTCAGCCACCCCATTTGGCTACTCACTCCACAGCCACCCCATTTGGCTACTCACTCCTCAGCTACCCCATTTGGCTACTCACTCCTCAGCTAACTCATACCTCAGCTAACTTATTTGGCTATTCACTCCTTAGCAACCTAGTTTGGCCATGTGCTTCTCAGCCAACCATTTGACCACCCATTCTCCAGTCGCCATGTTTGACCCCCCAACCACTACTCAGTCATATATTTAATTTCTGTAAAAACATTAGTTAGTTGCATATCTTTTACAAGAAGTCGCAGTCAACCCTAGTATATTTTGGCTGTTTGTGATTTCTTAGCAAGTTTACGTTCAGTAATTTGCCATTGCTTTCTAAACAACCAGCACTAATACCATTATATGAAAACCAACACATGGCGGTTTGCTGCCAAATCGGCTGCAGCTGTGTTTCAAATGCGGTATACGAGATTACTAATTGAGCCCATAATCCCCTCACCACAGAGCTGATAAAAACGTAGCAACTAAAAATAAATGAATACAAGAAGCCAACAGCTGAGGACCACCGAAAAAGTCAAAGTTTGAGAGACAACAGTAGCTGACTTTGGTTTCATTAGCTGAAATCTGTGAACTACCAAAGGACACGAACCTGATCCTCATGCCTAGCTCCTCATTCTTCAGACCAATCCAGTTCTTCATGTCCTCCATCTCTGCCTCCAGCATCTCCATCCTGAAACAGTTTAACTCAGCAGTTTAACTCACTCAACAGTTTAACTGATTATGTAACCTTAAAGTTTAACCTAGCATTTTAATCCAGCCATTTATCCCAGAACTGTAAACTTATAACCCAACCATGTATAACCACTTTATAATGGTACTTTATAAAACCAGTTGAAGCCACCAGTTTAACCTAACAATTTAATTAAGCTATTTAATAAGACAGTTTAACCCAGCTATCTAACAAGACAATTTAACCCAGCTATTTAACAACAAAACAGTTTAACCCAGCTATTTAACAACAAAACAGTTTAACCCAGCTATCTAACAAGACACTTTAACCCATCTATTAAACAAGTCAGTTATAAACCCAACTATCTAACAAAACAGTTTAACCCAGCTATTTAACAAGATGATTCAATCTGGCAGTTTAAACCAGCAATTTAGCTTGAAGTCTAACTCAACAATAGAACCTGCATTGCTATCTACAATAGATTGCTTAGTGCAGACATAGAGACAGATGAAACATCCATTTACGATGTTTGATCTTGGATATAAGCGTTGTTACCATCATCATCCAACAAGCTACAAAAGAACAGTGAAACATATAGGACCATGGGTATAACCTGTGTTCATCATTCCGAGTTTTAGCAATGTAGTACTCCTTTTCCAATTGCCTCAGATCTTGAACTTTCTCCCTGTTGAGATAAGATAAAAAAAAAAATGTATCTCCCTATACATAATATATATATAAATCAGAGGATAAATAAGAGAAGTATATCTCCTTGTTGGGAGGATAATCAAGAGAAATGTATCTCTCTGTTGAGAGGATAACCAAGAGAAATGTATCTCTCGGTCGAGAGGATAAACACAATAAATGTATCTCCCTGCTGAGAGAAGAAATTAAAGAACTGTATCCCTCTGTAGGGAGGATACAGAGAAATTATTTCCTTGATGAGAACAGAAACAGAAAAGTAGAGAGCAGAAACAAAAGAAATGTATCTCCATGATAAGAGCAGAAACAAAATAAAAACATGTATATTCCTATTAAAAGCAGAAATATGAGAATGCATCTCCCTGTTGTGAAAAAAAAAAGAAAATAAGTCTCTCTGACGAAAACAATTCAGTCTCCCTTTTGTGAAAATAAAACTAATGCATTTCTTTCTGTTGTGGAAATAGACAAGCTTATGGTGATAAAAACAGGTCATATAAACAGATGCATGTTGTGAACAGACACAAGAAACACAACTATATGCTGTGAATTGAAGCAATAATATATCTTTGTTGTGAAATGTCACACATAAACCATCTGTTGTGAAATGACTCCAAACACTAAAAACAGGACACTACAAAATAAACTCTCTGACGTGAAGTGACACACAAAAATAATTCATCTGTTGTGAAATGGCACCAGAAAAAGAGACACATTAGCATACATTCATCATCATCATCATGTGGCAGGCCCATTGCAGACCAACATTGCCCTCATCACAACCTCCCACACAGATTCTCTATCCTTCACCTGTTCCCTTGCCTCATGCATTCCCAGGCTCTTCAATGTCCCATATTCACAGTCTGTTGGTTAACCTCAGCCTCTTCTACCAGGAACTATGCCTTCCATCACTGTCCTTTCTAAACCACTGTGATGTTTAATAAAGCCACATTATTTCAGTTTCCATGGCATGAAGATGTTCACGAGGCAGTTTCCATCCTCATTATTTCAGATGAAACTATGACTTAACAAGGAACCCAACCCACCCTATAACATCTGGCAACTGTGTGACTTAACAAGGAACCGAACCCACCTAATAATGTCTGGTAACTGTGTGACTTAATAAGGAACTGAACCCATGCAATAACTTTTAGCAACTGTTTTATCGAGGGAACCAAATCCACCCAATAACTTTTGATAACTTCTGGCTACTGTTTTATCAAGGAAGAGGAAACCAAACACCCCACCCCTCTCCCCTTTCATCCTTACGTCTGGCAACTGTGTGACTTAATAGGGAACCGAACCCACCCAATAACTTCTGGCAACTGTTTTATCGAGGGAACCGAACCCACCTGACAACTTCTTGCAACTGTAGAATGGGCGTCTTCTGATCCTCATCTCTGTACAGCTGCAGCTTGAACCTCATGTTTTGTAGTCTATCACTGGCAGCCTATCGGAGAGGAAGAGAACCAGTGTATTAACATACTATATAGAACAGCAGACAACAAGTATGTTAACATCATATATGGAGGAAGAAGAAAAGATAGCAGGTATCTGAATATCATATGACAAGTTAGGAAGAGAACCAGTATGTATATAGTACAATCTGCTTGACTGGTGTTTTGGCAAAGAGCTTATGAATGTTAATCGCAATTCCACACATCATTAGTAATATACAGCTGCAGGCAATTTGGAAGCAGACAATTTGGAAGCAGGCAATTTGGAAGCAGGCAATTTGGAAGCAGACCATCTTGCGCTTATTTTCATACAGTGATATGAGCATAAGACATTAAGAACCGGGAAGGTTAACCCGGTCAACAAATACCTGTGAAAGTCAATGTGTTGGCCAAAAGGTGCAAATATTGCAGCTTTGCTATAAACAGGCACATAACGCAATTACGTCCAAAACATATTTTGGATGAACGCAGCAGAAGAAGAAATTAAGAAGCAATAGCAAACTACTGAGCCTAGTAAATCACAAACAGCCAAAGAATGCTGGGGTTACATGCGACATCCTGTAAAGAACACGCAACAAATTTTTTTAGACAGTAATGGTAGTATTTAAAAGCAATGGCAAACTTTTTTTTTTTTTGCACATCCCTTACAGGATGTTGCAGTCAACATCAGCATTTTTTCAGCTGCTGTTGCTGTACTAGGCAAGATTACGCTCGGTAGTTTGCCACTGCTTTCTGAGCGACCAGCTCACATACCCCGTAAGTTACCAACGTGGCGAGAACTGCTATCGATTCTCACACAGGTTACATTACTCACGAGAATATACAGGATTACGGAGAAAGTCGTTAACCCCTAGGCCAGGGAGCCCGGTAAATGGCAAGCTACTGAACTAAAATTGCCTTGAAAATCACTAACAGCCAAGGGACGCAGAGGTGTTTCCAAGGCACCAGGGCCGGGTTATATACTGGCCAAGACCTATTGACGCGTCCTCGTCGAGCGTCCTGGGCAACAGGTCCCTTCGGGGTCCTGGCTAAAGTCAGTAGGATCGCCGATTCCTCCGAAGTCGGAGAGTGTCTGCCTGTACGGCGAGGAACCACCAGTCTGCACACCAATAAGCCAGACATGGGACAACGGATACTCACGCAAAACTCAGGTCCTGTATGACATCACACTGATGTTGGACAACAGGATGCCTTCATCCGACATACAGGACTTTGCGTTGGAGCTCAAGCCAACGAACACAAGCAAGCAAGCAAGCAACTAACAGCCAATACATGCAGGGGTTGATTGCAACATTCTGTAAAGGAATTAGCTTTTATTTTTAGTCACTAGATTTCTCTAATCTTGTACTGAAGTCTTGGAGTTCTGCTGCGGAACTAACTTCCCATTCAGTATGGCAAGGGGTTTGTCTCTACGAGTGGCTGACTTACTTTCTTCTTGGGCTCCACATACAACAGCAGGTTGTTGACTATGTCCATGATCACAGAAAACTGCAACTGTAGTGAAACAATAGACAAGGGATTAACTAGTCTGAGAGACAAATCACAGACCATCAACTGGTCAGCTAAAGGAGTCATTCAGTCTCTGAGACATTCAGTCATTTATTCAGCCATATGGTCATCTAGCCAGTCATTCACTATTCAATCAGTCAATAAGTCATCCAGTCAGTCATCTAGTCAGTCATTAAGTAAGTTAGATAGCTATTGAGCTACAAGTATTCAAAAGTCGGTTAAAAGTCGACAGGGTCGATTTTATTGCACCAGGTTTTATCTCATATGGCTCAGTCTCTTTCCGCAGCGCGGAAAGCGTCGCACAAAGCATGAACTCAGCAGCTCTAGCGACGACCCACAGGAGTCTCAGAAAAATTTCACTCGTGAACCGAAGGACGCGGCCCGGAATCGAACCCACAACCTTCGGAGCCCGAGTCAAACGGCTTGACCACTTCGCCACAGAGACTCCCACAAGTATTCAATAAACAGCCAGTTAGTGAGTCACACAGTGAGTCAGTCAATGAGTAATACAGTCAGTCAGTGAGTCAATCAGTCAGTCAGTGAGTCATACAGTCAATGAGTAATACAGTCAGTCAGTGAGTCATACAGTCAATGAGTAATACAGTCAGTCAGTGAGTCATACAGTCAATGAGTAATACAGTCAGTCAGTGAGTCATAGAGTCAATGAGTAATACAGTCAGTCAGTGAGTCATGCAGTCAAAGAGTGAGTAAGTCAGTCAGTGAGCCATACAATCAATGAGTAAGTTCAGTCAGTCAGTCAGTCAGTCAATGAGTAATACAGTCAATGAGTAATACAGTCAATCAGTGAGTCATGCAGTCAATGAGTGAGTAAATCAGTCAGTGAGCCATACAGTCAACGAGTAATACAGTCAGTCAGTGAGTCATACATTCAATGAGTAATACAGTCAGTCAGTGAGTCATACAGTCAATGAGTAAGTCAGTCAATCAGTGAGTCATACAGTCAATTAGCAAGTCAGTTAGTCATACAGTCAATTATAAGTCAGTTAGTCATACAGTCAGTCAGTGAGTCATACAGTCAGTCAGTGAGTCATACAGTCAATGAGTTATACAGTCAGTCAGTTGAGTGAAACATTGTCAGTGAGTAATTCAGTCAATCAGTGAGTCATTCTGTCAATCAGTGAGTCATACAGAACAAGTGTAAGAATAGGCATGCATAATGAAAGAGTATAACACAACTATTTACAAATTATTATAAAATTAGACACACATGATGATAGAGAAGGTACAGAATTCATCTAAGAATAGACAAACATGATGACCGGGTATAACAGACAAGACACTTATAGAATTAGTGTAGAAATAGACACACGTGATGTCAGGGTATAGCAGACAAGATATTTACAGAATAAGTGTAGAAATAGACACACGTAATGACAAGGTATAATAGGCAAGATATTTACAGAATAAGTGTAGAAATAGACACACATGATGATAGGGTATAACAGACAAGATATTGGTTAGTTAGTTAGTCGTAGTCCAAATTCACGGCAACGGGTTATCCCCATTATGCTCCGTTCCTGTGCCAGTGAATATCACACAAAATGCTCCTCACTGCCCATTGTGAAAAGTGGAAAAACAGGAGTCTCGGCAAGCCAACAGCCCACACAGGTACACTGTGCATAATGCCGCCGCCAGAATGCCAACACAAAAGTCCTCTACGAAAAGTACAGTTCATCGTCGATGGAATCGGCAGTCACCAGAAAGACTTCATTGACCTGGGTGTTATCCCACATGGCTCGGTCTTTTTCCGCAGGGCGACCCACCGAAAGCGCCGCACAAAGCACGAACTTTGTAGCTCCAGTGACGACTCCCCAGGAGTCTCCTGAAAAATGCAGACAAGATATTTACAGAATACGTGTAGAAATAGACAAACAGCTGACAGGGTCTAACAGACAAGATACTTACAGAATGAATGTAGAAATAGACACATGATGATAGGGTATAATAGACAAGATATTTACAGAATAAGTGTAGAAATAGACACAGATGCTGACAGGGTGTAACAGACAAGATACTTACAGAATGAATGTAGAAATAGACACATGATGACAGGGTATAACAGACAAGATATTTACAGAATAAGTGTAGAAATAGACACAGATGCTGACAGGGTCTAACAGACAAGATACTTACAGAATTAGAGTAGGCATAGACACTCTCATGCAACAATGTGAATGTATCTACTCCTTCCTCCAGGCTGATCACATCTGAGTCTTCAGTCATCTGGGACAAGAACCAGAACATTCATAAGTACATCACAATCAGGTGAAAATGTCAGGTAGATGGATTCTTAGTGGTGTAGGCAGCAGGTTGTAGAGCAACATGTTCAGCTATGACAGTCAGCTGGATGTTTTAAGAACACCCACAACCATATTTATGCATGTATGCACACAATAGTAGTAGGCCTCTTTCAGTCCTGTAGGACTATAGAGTTGTGCCGCTGGGAAGGCACCTGACAGCACCGCTGGTGACTGTATAGTCCAATACAAGAGTGACAATCTCTGTCACAGTTTCCAGCATCTGTAAGACTAGGCATGTCCCGCAGCAAGTGACTGCATTTTTTACTTCTGCCTCTTATCCTCAGTTTGTTGGATCAGATTGCGCTCAAAGAGCATGTCCATTTAGTACATCTGTCTCCAGGAACATCTGTCTGCTGCATACCTGTCCCACATGTCTGGATCTATGCCAAGGGTTTTCGTATCTTGTTTACACACATCCCTATATCGCATTTGGGGTCCTCCGGTTGGCCTCTTCCCTGTGGCTAGTTCGCCATATAGGAGATCTTTGGAAATAAATTCATTCTCCATTCGAGATACGTGGCCCAGGCACTGGAGGGGTCTCTGCTTGAGGAGAGAGTTCTTTGTGGTAATATCCACTCTTTCAAGTACATGTTTGTTTGTTATGTGGTCTTTCCATGGTATGCCCAGGATACATCTCAGACATCTCATGTGGAAGGAATTAAACACACTAAAACATACCTAATGCCTGATAATTTACTAAACAAACATCTAATTGGTCACATCTAATTTACTAGCATTCTATCATGTATCACAAAGATATTTAATTAATTTACCGAGTCTTTCCACTTTTACAATGAGGTTGAGGTGTCAAATACCTTTGTTTAGTCTTTCCTCATCTACCCTGGAATATAGATGTACTTTACAGTCTTCTTTAGTCTTTCCTTCTACCATGGGGTGCAGAGGTACCTTATAGTTTTATTTACTCTTTTCTCTTCTACCCCGCAATGTAGAGGTACCTTGCAGTCTTGTTTAGTCATTCCTTTTCTATCCTGTGATGGATATGGTTTTGTTTAGTCTTCCCTCATCTACCCTTGGATGAAGAGCAGGTTTGCTCCGCTACTTGGCAACCCAGAGACACACTTCACACTAGAAGAAACCTGTACCAAATTCCGAGTAGAAATAAGAGCTCTTCTTGCAATCTATGATTGGTTCCCCTGATTAGGCATCATTGTAAGGTGTGTATATGAGATTGTGCTCTGTGGCGAAGTGGTCAAGCCGTTTGACTCGTGCTCCAAAGGTTGTGGGTTCGATTCCGGGCCGCGTCCTTCGGTTTACGAGTTAAATGTTTCGGAGACTCCTGTGGGTCGTCGCTAAAAGCTATGGAGTTCGTGCTTTATGCGACGCTTTCCGTGCTGCGGAAAGAGACCGAGCCATATGGGATAAAACCCGGTGCAATGAAGTCGACCGTGTCGACTTTTAAGCGACTTTTTTGTGTGTAGGATCTTAACATACCTTTTTGTTTCATTTTATATTGCCATACCCTGCTGTAATAATGATCTTTCTCATTCCGCATAACCAGGTGTCATGCATTCCCTCGATTGTAGAACAAAGAAGACACATCATAATTACAGGTAAGGGACTACTGAAAACCACCATCACACATGCCAAACTTAAAACCACCACCACACATGCCAAACTTACAGGTAGTGACCACTGAAAGCCACTTCTCACACATATGAAACTCACAGGTAAGTGACCAATTAAACCCACTCTCTATCACATACCAAACTTACAGGTAAATGACCACCGAAAGACACTCTCTATCACATACCAAACTTACAGGTAAATGACCAATGAAAGACACTCTCTCACATATACCAAACTTACAGGTAAATGACCAGGGAAAGCCACTCTCTCACATAAACCAAACTTACAGGAAAATGACCACCGAAAAACAGTCTCAGACACGCCAAACTTACAGTTAAGTAACCACTGAAAGTCACTCTCTCACACCCACCAAACTCACAGGTAAGTGACCACTGTAAGCCACTCTTTCTGACACACCAAACTTACAGGTACATGACCACTAAAAGCCAATCTCTCACACATACCAAACTTACAGGTAAGGGACCACTTAAAGCCACTCCGTCACACACCCAAACTTATAGGTACATGACCACTGAAAGCCACTCACACACATATATCAAACTTAGAGATTACTGACAGCCACTCACACACACACCAAACTTACAGGCAAGGGAACCTCTGGAAGGCTGTTGGGGTCCACATCTCCGTAGTTGGCATAGAAGAACTTGCAGCTGCACCTATAGATAATTCTCTGCAGCTGGACGGTGTCGGCCGGGCAAGTCTGAAGCAAACAAACTGTTTCTAAATGGCTAAACAACTATTACCTTCTACGACGCTACATGCCTGCTGTTATCAGTTTATCCAGTCAGTTTCCTGAACCATCTCAGTTCGACCCGCACATGTACCCAGGTCGCCCATGTTTTTCTACTGCAGTCTATGTCAGTAAGCAGTGGCTGGCCAAATGGCTAAAAATGTAGGGCTCACCTCTGGTTGTCCCAGGGTTTGAATCCTCGGTAAGGTGTGGATTTTTTCTGTCGATGAGGGGGGGAAGAAAACCTAACCTGCACATTTCACCAGTGACTGCACTAGCCAGGCAGCTTTAATTCCTCAGGCTCAAGACCCCCCCCCCCCCCCCTACAACGCAAAGCACTTTAGGCAGTAGATGACAGTTGACAGTCTACTTCAGTTTTATTAGGGGCGGGTGAATAAACTGATTAATTGCTATGGGATGATTAATCATCTGAAGTGACTTGCTGTATCTGCCATGGGCTGACATGTTGTTATTGCAAAATGTTGTCTCAATTAAAATATCAATACAGTAGTTTTCCCTAAGCAACCCTCTTTAATTTGATATATAATATGACATGTCTGCCTGCTACCATATTAACTGTAACACTCCCTATTTTCTGCTATCCATTTTTGTTTGGTCCAAATCTACTTTTTGTCTGGCACTGAATTTGTTAATATCTTCTGAAATTATGCGCAAAATATAATAATTTACCAGCTTTTTGCATGTCAAGCACACATACTATATGTGTGTTTAGCGAGCTTGCGCACCTCACCTGTGTCTGTATACAGACAATGCTTACCTGTGCCTTTAGTGAAGCTGGTGCCTCACCTACCTTCCAGTCACATTTAAGTTTATGTCTGGGTGAGAATGTTTTAGGTGGATCACATTGTGGTTCTGTCTGGGTGAGAATGTGTTAGGATGGTCACATTGAGGTTCTATCTGGGTGAGAATGTTTTAGGTTGGCCACACTGAGGTTTAATCTGGGAGAGAATGTTTTAGGTTGGCCACGCTGAGGTTCTGTCAGAGTGAGAATTTTTTAGGTTGGCCACGCTGAGGTTCTGTCTGGATGAGAAGACTTTAGGTTTGAAGTGTCATGAAGATATTTCTTGAATACAACCACAAATCAACCAGTAATTCAACTAATCAAAAACTAATTTAATCAGTTGATCAAGTAATTAGTCTCTCTGTCAATCAATCATATAGCCAGTTTATTAATCATCCTATCAATTATTTGGTCAATCATCGAGCTAATCAATGATTATCAATTAATCAATTTAAAAATTTCAAAAATCCACAAATTAAAATTTAAAAAAAAATTAATTATCAATCAATCAGTCTATCAATTAATCAATTGGTCTATCAATTAATCAATTAGTCTATCAATTAATCAATTAGTCGATCAATTAATCATTCAGTCTTCTTCTTCTTCTGCGTTCATCCGGATTTTTTTTTCGGATGTGACTGTGTTGTGCCTGTTTACAGCAGAGCTGCGTTCTTGCGCCGTTAGGCCGACACATCCGACTTCTGCGGGCATTTGTTGACCGGGTTAACCTTCCCGGGATTCAGTCTATCAATTAATCATTTAGTCTATCAATTAATCAATCAGTATATCAATTAGTCAATTAATGTATCAATTAATCAACCAATCAATCAGCTAATGAATTAGTCCATCAATAAAACCAAAAACACAATACCCCCAAGAGTCATATCTTGTATCAAGAGGTAATCCTAACTGCCATGAACCCCTGTGATGTGAATATCAGTTAGATCAATTAGAAAGTAGCAAAACTAGGTGCTATAAACAGACAAAACAAACACAATACCCCCAAGCGTCGTATCTTGTATCAAGAGACAATCCTAACTACCATTAACCTCTGTCATGTGTACATCAGTGAATTAGTTAGAAAGTAACAAAGCTAGGAGCAATAAACAGACAAAACAAACCTGGTCAGATGCGGCCGGCATGACACCAGTCACTGCACTGCTGACCACACTGCCCACAGACTGACCACTGCCAATCATCTCTGGCAGGCCACTCAGATCTGTGTTTGCCCTGTCCTCCACGTTTTCCCTGGACAGCCAGGGGATGTTGTCTCCTTCGTAGCTGTTGTTGGGGCCCACTGTAGAATAGTACTGAAATATACCAGATCCAGTTAGTTGGGGGACAATATTGGAGTAAAATATGCAAGATCCAGTTAGCTGGGAGACCAATATGCACATACTGAAATATACAAGATCCAATTAGTTGGGGACCAATACAGGAGTCATGAAATATACCAGATCCAGTTAGTTGGGGATGAATACAGGTGTAATAAAATATACCAGATCCAGTTAGTTGGGGATGAATACAGGTGTAATGAAATATACCAGATCCAATTAGTTGGGGACCAATACAGGAGTAATGAAATATACCAGATCCAATTAGTTGGGGACCAATACAGGAGTAATGAAATATACCAGATCCAATTAGTTGGGGACCAATACAGGAGTAATGAAATATACCAGATACAGTTAGTTGGGGACCAATACAGGAGTAATGAAATATACCAGATACAGTTAGTCGGGGACCAATACAGGAGTAATGAAATATACCAGATACAGTTAGTCGGGGACCAATACAGGAGTAATGAAATATACCAGATACAGTTAGTTGGGGACCAATACAGGAGTAATGAAATATACCAGATACAGTTAGTTGGGGACCAATACAGGAGTAATGAAATATACCAGATACAGTTAGTTGGGGACCAATACAGGAGTAATGAAATATACCAGATCCAGTTAGTTGGGGACCAATACAGTTGTAATGAAATATACCAGATCCAGTTAGTTGGGGACCAATACAGGAGTAATGAAATATACCAGATCCAGTTAGTTGGGGACCAATACAGGAGTAATGAAATATACCAGATCCAGTTAGTTGGGGACCAATACAGGAGAATGAAATATACCAGATCCAGATAGTTGGGGACCAATACAGGAGTAATGAAATATACCAGATCCTATTAGTTGGGGACCAATACAGGAGTAATGAAATATACCAGATCCAGTTAGTTGGGGACCAATACAGGAGTAATGAAATATACCAGATCCTATTAGTTGGGGACCAATACAGGAGTAATGAAATATACCAGATCCAGTTAGTTGGGGACCAATACAGGAGTAATGAAATATACAAGATCCAGTTAGTTGGGGACCAATACAGGAGTAATGAAATATACCAGATCCAGTTAGTTGGGGACCAATACAGGAGTAATGAAATATACCAGATCCAGTTAGTTGGGGAACCAATACTTGAGTACTGAAGTATACAATATCTCATTAGTTGGGGCAAAATAATTGAGTACTGAAATATACAAGATCTCGTTAGTTGGGGCCCAATACCGGAATACTGAAATATACAAGATCCAGTTAGTTGTCAGCCCAATAACCATCCATCCATCATGTGCCATGCCGATAAGCATGGGTGGTCATGTTCTGCCATCTCACTCGATCACCAGTGTCAAGGATCAGCTCCGTGTTCCTGTCTCGGCGATGGCACATGGCCAAGCCATCCAGGTATTTACTTCTCGGTCTTCCCCTTGGTCTCTATCCTTTGATCTTGCCAGTCGTCACCAAGTTCTCCAAGTCATTTCTTCTCATTACATGCCCAAAAATTTTTGACTGTCTACGTCTAATGACTAATCAATTTATGATCTTCATTTGTTTCTTGAAGGAGCCCAAAATGGGAATACTGAAATATACAAGATCCAATTAGCTGGGAGCTCAATATGAGAATACTAAAATATACAAGATCCAGTTAGCTGGGAGCCCAATATGCAAATACTTAAATATACAAGATCCAGTTAGTTGGGAGCACAATATGGGAATACTGAAATATACAAGATCCAGTTAGCTGGGAGCCCAATATGGGAATACTGAAATATACAAGATCCAGTTAGCTGGGAGCCCAATATGGGAATACTGAAATATACAAGATCCAGTTAGTTGGGAGCACAATATGGGAGTACTGAAATATACAAGATCCAGTTAGATGGGAGCCCAATATGGGAATACTGAAATATACAAGATCCAGTTAGCTGGGAGCCCAATATGGGAATACTGAAATATACAAGATCCAGTTAGTTGGGAGCACAATATGCAAATACTGAAATATACAAGATCCAGTTAGTTGGGGGCCCAATATGCAAATACTGAAATATACAAGATCCAGTTAGTTGGGAGCACAATATGCAAATACTGAAATATACAAGATCCAGTTAGTTGGGAGCCCAATATGGGAATGTACAAGATAATAGTTGCAGTCCAATACAGGAATACTGAAATAAACAAGATCTTGTTAGCTGGGAGCCCAATATGCAAATACTTAAATATACAAGATCCAGTTAGTTGGGAGCACAATATGGGAATACTGAAATATACAAGATCCAGTTAGCTGGGAGCCCAATATGGGAATACTTAAATATACAAGATCCAGTTAGTTGGGAGCACAATATGCAAATACTGAAATATACAAGATCCAGTTAGTTGGGAGCACAATATGCAAATACTGAAATATACAAGATCCAGTTAGTTGGGAGCACAATATGCAAATACTGAAATATACAAGATCCAGTTAGTTGGGAGCAAAATATGCAAATACTGAAATATACAAGATCCAGTTAGTTGGGAGCCCAATATGCAAATACTGAAATATACAAGATCCAGTTAGTTGGGAGCACAATATGCAAATACTGAAATATACAAGATCCAGTTAGTTGGGAGCACAATATGCAAATACTGAAATATACAAGATCCAGTTAGTTGGGAGCACAATATGCAAATACTGAAATATACAAGATCCAGTTAGTTGGGAGCACAATATGCAAATACTGAAATATACAAGATCCAGTTAGTTGGGGGCCCAATATGGGAATGTACAAGATAATAGTTGCAGTCCAATACAGGAATACTGAAATAAACAAGATCTTGTTAGTTGGGGGACCAATATGGGAATACTGAATTATACAAGATCCAGTTATCTGGGGGACCAATATGGGAATACTGACATATACAAGATCCAGTTATCTGGGCGCCCAATATGAGAATACTGAAATATACAATATCTTGTTAGTTGAAGGCCAATACGGGAGTAATTACATATGCAAGTAAAATAGAAAGATAACTTGAAGGCCCATTGTTGAAGTACTGAAACAGAGATGAGAATGGTAAGTTGGGTGGGGGGGGGGGGGGGGGGGGGGGGAGTGGGTGTACTGAAATATATAAGACATGCACAGGGCTGGAACAGGCACTGGAGATCATGGCTCTCCAATCTTCTCTAGATGCAACCATAAATCTCTGTCTTTTCCATAAGGCTTTAATTAGTGATCTTGTCACACCTGCACCTCTTAATACAGCAGTTTTCTTGCTTCTCCATATATGATACTCTTGTCATCTTGCAGCACCTGCAGCTGTCAATACCACGTTTTCTATCTATGATACTCTCAACATTCTTCTCAAAAACTACATCCCTGTGGACTCCAGTTCCATTACTCATCGTTCAGCATCACTCCTATAGTTCATGAGCACATTTGTTTCCGAGACTTCTGGACACCATCACTAGTGCTATGGAGTTCATGCTTTGTGCAATGTTTGTGGCAGGCCAATCTGCAGAAAAAAGACCCAGCTATGTTGCATAGAACCCAGTGCAATGAAGTTGATCCTCTTGGCTGTAACCTTTTCAAGTCCAGCATTTACATCCATACAGAAGACAATGTCTCCAGTTTCTCCACCATTTCACCACTAATGTCCAGCAGCCACATCTCACACCAGGCTTACCTGCATACAGTCGACATCTCCATTCCAGGTTGACTTTGAGCGGAGCTGCCCGTGCCTCCATATGGGCATGTGTCTGTAAGAGGTGATGCGGGCACGGGCGGCACTGACAATGACGTAGCCTGGAGTCTCGCAGCCTTTGACAACAACCTGGCTGTTCTGGAGTTCAACTGTTGACAGAGACAGCCAAAACATCATCACTACCACAGAAACCATAACATCATTGCCATCACAGCAATAGCCATCACATCATCACTACAGCAACAGTTATCACATCATCACTACAGCAATAGATATCATGTCATCACTACAGCAATAGCTATCACATCATCACTACAGCAATAGATATCACATTATCACCACAGCAATAGATATCACATTATCACCACAGCAACAGCTATCTCATCACCACTACAGCAACAGATATCATGTCATCACTACAGCAACAGCTATCACATCATCAATACAGCAATAGATATCACATTATCACCACAGCAACAGCTATCACATCATCACTACAGCAACAGATATCACATCATCAATAGTAGGCCTCTTTCAGTCCTGAAGGACTATAGAGTTGTGCCGCTTGGGAGGTGCCTGGCAGCACCGCTGGTGACTGTATAGTCCAATTCGAGAATGACAATCCCTGTCACAGTTTCCGCATCTGTAAGACGAGGCAAGTCCCGCAGTAAGTGACTGCTCTTTGAGCCTGTGCCGTCTCTCCTCAGTTTTTTGGATCTGATTGCGCTCAAAGAGCACCAGTCCGTTTCGTACATCTCTTCTCCAGGAGCATCTGT
Source organism: Cepaea nemoralis (assembly GCA_014155875.1). Taxonomy (NCBI): domain Eukaryota; kingdom Metazoa; phylum Mollusca; class Gastropoda; order Stylommatophora; family Helicidae; genus Cepaea; species Cepaea nemoralis. Next base: position 55,574 of record JACEFZ010018010.1, on the reverse strand, counting down.
CTGTTGCAACTCTCTCCCATGTGTCTGGATCTATTCCAGTGGTTTTCATATCTTGTTTACACACATCCCTATATCGCATTTGGGGTCTTCCGGTTGGCCTCTTTCCTGTGGCTAGTTCTCCGTAAAGGAGATCTTTGGGAATACGTTCGTCCTCCATTCGAGATACGTGGCCCAACCACCGGAGGCATCTCTGCTTGAGGAGGGTGTGCACTGTGGTAATATCTGCTCTTTCAAGCACCTGTTTGTTTGTTATGTGGTCTTTCCATGTTATGCCCAGGATACGTCTCAGACATCTCATGTGGAAGGAATTCAACTTCCTTTCCTGTCTTGAGTACAGGGTCCAGGATTCAGACCCGTAGAGTAGTGTGCTAACAACACAAGCTTTATATACTTGAGCTTTTGTACGCTCTGTTAGTCTATTATTCTCCCAAACTCTTTTAGCTAGCCTGGAAAATGTTGTGGCTGCCTTTCCAACGCGTCTGTCGATTTCTGTCTCTAATGAAAGATTATCTGATATTGTCGATCCCAAATACACAAAATCGTGGACGACCTTCAATTCGTAATTAGAGATTTTAATTGACGGAGGCGCATCAGCATCTTGTTCCATCACCTGTGTTTTATTTAGGCTAATGGTGAGCCCAAAGTCTTTGCAGGCAGCTGCAAAACGATCTATGAGCCTTTGGAGATCTTCTGCTGTATGAGTAGTCAGTGCTGCATCATCTGCAAAAAGTAGTTCTCTTACGCATCTTGATCTTATTTTGGTCTTTGCCTTGAGTCTTGATGGGTTAAAAAGTTTGCCATCAGATCTTGTGTGGAGGTATATGCCTTCAGTGGCAGTCCCAAATGCTTGCCTTAAGAGAACAGCGAAGAAGATACCAAAGAGTGTAGGAGCAAGCACGCAGCCCTGCTTTACTCCGCTGCTGATGCTGAATGACTGGGATGTTGAGCCGTCAAATAAAATGGTCCCCTGCATGTTTTCGTGGAATGATTTCACGAGACTAAGAAGGGTGGGTGGACATCCAACCTTTTCAAGGACCTTAAAAAGGCCGCTTCTGCTCACGAGGTCAAATGCCTTTGTGAGGTCGATGAAGGCAATATATAATGGCTTCCTCTGTTCTCTGCACTTCTCTTGGAGCTGCCGGAGTGAGAAAATCATATCGATGGTGGACCTGTTGGGTCTAAATCCGCACTGCGATTCGGGGTAGATTCTTTCAGCAAGAATGTGTAATCTTTTAAGGATTACTCTGGCAAAAATCTTGCCTGTAATGCTGAGAAGGGAAATGCCGCGATAGTTGTTGCAGTCGCTTCTGTCGCCTTTGTTTTTATAAAGGGTAACGATGTTTGCATCTTTCATATCTTGTGGTATTGATTTTTCTCTCCAGCAGAGCTGTAATATTGCATACAGTTCTGGGATGATTGTTTCTTTGCTACATTTTAAAATTTCAGGTGGAATACTATCTTTTCCAGGTGCCTTGCCGGATTTGAGAGAGTCTAGTGCTTCGCTGATTTCTGTGAGGCAAGGTTCGTTATCCAAGGCATGCATGGCGGACTGTTGATCGATGGCTTCCAGAGCTTCTTCGCTGACAGTGTTATCCACTGAGTAGAGCTCTGAGTAGTGTTCTACCCAGCGATCCATTTGTTTCGCTCGATCTTTTATGATTACCCCCTCAGTTGATCGTAAAGGGGCCATCTTATTTTTTGATGGACCGACAGCTTGCTTGATGCCCTCATACATTCCTCTTATATTTCCAGTGTCTGCACAAGTTTGAATTTGAGCAGAGAGCTGTAGCCAGTACCTGTTCGCACATCTTCTTGCCATCTGTTGTACTCTATTTCTGGCCGTTCGCAATGCCTGCAGTGTTTTCTCTGAAGGTGATGTTTTATACATTGAGAATGCATGTCTCTTTATCTCCAGGACTGGGAGCATCTCTTCAGAGTGTGCTTCAAACCAGTCGGTTGACTTAGTTTGCTTCTTGCCAAATGTTGATAGTGCTGTATTGTAGATGGTGTCGCGAAAATGACTCCATCTCTCGGTGGAATCTCCGTCTGTGGGGCCGGGCAGAGTATCCGCTAGAGCCTGCATGAATTTGTTGACCTTCTCTTTATTTTGGGTGCCACTGGTGTCAATGCGTGGTCTTCCTTCTATTCGGCTTCTGTAGATTCTCTTGGGCTTTATCTTCACCTTGCTGGAGACGAGTGAATGGTCGGTGTCGCAGTCAGCACTATGATAGCTGCGAGTCAGCCATACATTGCGGAGGTTGCTGCGTTTAGTGAGCACCAGGTCGAGTTGGTGCCAGTTCTTTGATCTGGGGTGCCTCCATGACACCTTGTGTTGAGGTTTTGTGTCAAAGAAGGTTTGGTCACGCACAGATTATGGTGGCTGCAGAATTCCAAGAGACGTTGTCCATTGTCATTGATCTTCCCAACGCCAAACTGTCCTAGACATGAAGGCCAAGATTCGTGGTCGGAGCCAACCCTGGCATTGAAATCCCCCAGGATAAAAAGATGTTGTTTCTCTGGTGTTTCACTGACTTCTTTGCTAAGGTCGTCATAGAACTTGTCTTTAGATTCTGATGCTGCAGTTAGTGTTGGGGCGTAAACGCTTATAATACTAACTGGGCCTGCCTCTGTCTGGAGTTGGAGCTTCAATATTCTTTCAGTGCCATCACTTGGTGGTATGATGGAATTGAGCAGCTTGTTTCTGATAGCGAAGCCAACTCCATGCTCCCTGGTCTCTCCGCACGGCTTGCCATGCCAGTACAAAGTGAAGTCCCTCTCCTTGATGCTTCCAGATTCTTGGAGTCTGGTCTCTTGCAGGGCGACAATGTCTATCCCCAGTCTTAGTAGTTCGTTGTTTATCACTGCAGTTTTGCGGGCATCCACAATCTCGTTTAGATCGTCTGAGATGCCAGGGGTCATGGTTCTTACGTTCCATGTTCCCAGCCTTAGGGCTGGTTGTTTTGTTTTTTTCTTGTTGCTAGGTGTATAGATTGCGATCCATGTGTCAGGATTTTCCTCTAAGCTCCACACACCCTCAGGAGCAGATGAACCGTGGCAAGACAACACCTTATTGACTGGGGGCTGCCCAGCTTAGGCGGGCGGTAGCTGTCTAGTGAGATACGATGATCTCTCCCACCGTCGGAAGTAGCCCCTGGCGCCTTGCTCTACGCCAATCGAGCATTAAGACTTATAACCGGCAAATGCTGCTTCCTGTGTTGTGTCACCGCTTTATGCGGTGCTGAAGTGACCTCTTCAGGGCACAAGCCTGGGCAATGGAAATCGGAGAACCAGCTGTTGCCCAGTAGCAGGTTCCCCCTCTCCACGTCGCCGATGTTGACCAAGGGAAAGGCAGTAGCCAATGCAACTTGGCATCGGTGCCGTCGCAGGAGTTGCCAGAACTATGTTGTTTACAACATGGAACTGCCTTAGGGACTCCATCTCCGGATTTGTCCTCAGGGTTTACTCCCGAAGCCTTTCCCATATGGGTATACCCGCAAGGCAGCGGAGGTTTGAGATTTAGAGTTCCCTCTCTTAGAAGAGATACCAAACAAGGCTGACGAGCCTCCTCTGCCCAGGAATCAATAAGGAGGGAAGTCTACCATTCTTCCTTCCTGGCAGTGACCATACTGATCGGATGACCGTAGCCATTGTCTCTACTGAGAGATCCTCTGCCCACCGTCACTGACTTGAAACCATAACCAAAAACTATCTGTCGGCTGCTCCCAAGTCCAATCCACCACCTGCTCCCATGGCTTCACGTTACCCTGTTGGGGGGGGGGGGGGGCTAAACGGGTACTCCACCTTGCCCAAGGGTGTCCCGTAGGCTAGCGGAGGGAAGGAGGCACCTTACTTCTCCTTTGATAGGGTATACCCCTACCCCGCTACCCTAGCATCATCAATACAGCAATAGATATCACATCATCACCACAGCAACAGCTATCACATTATCACCACAGCAACAGCTATCTCATCATCACTACAGCAATAGCCATCACATCATCACTACAGCAACAGTTATCACATCATCACTACAGCAACAGATATCACATCATCACTACAGCAATAGATATCACATTATCACCACAGCAACAGCTATCACATCATCACTACCTCAGAAACCACATCATCATCATCACTACTGCAATAGCTATCACATCATCACCACCACAGAAACCACATCATCATTACAGCAATAGCTATATCATAACTACCACAGAAACCATAACATCATCATCACTACTGCAATAGCTATCACATCATCACCACCACCACAGAAAACAACACAGTCCAAGTCTAGAGAAAGGTCTCTACATCAAACCTCACTCCAACATTCTTTTTAGTTCCAAGTCTAAAAATGTGATCATTGTGTTCCGATCTTTCACCTCACTCCAACATTCATTTTAGTTCCAAGTCTAAAAATGTGAACATTGTGTTCCGATCTTTCACCTCACTCCAACATTCATTTTAGTTCCAAGTCTAAAAATGTGAACATTGTGTTCCGATCTTTCACCTCACTCCAACATTCTTTTTAGTTCCAAGTCTAAAAATGTGAACATTGTGTTCCGATTTTTCACCTCACTCCAACATTCTTTTTAGTTCCAAGTCTAAAAATGTGAACATTGTGTTCCGATCCCTCCTTGTCTGATCTGATAGTTTGTGCTGTCTTTGAGGTCAGGTCTGAGCAGATATCTGTACAGATCCCGCTTTCACAACATGACAATAAAATGATTAACTCAACAACTACCAGGTGCCACAGCCAGCCTGAGAGTTCATGTTGCTGGAACAGGAACTCAACAGAGGGCCCTAACTGCAGTAAAGGACCGTTTTACATGCCTTGAGGTGACTCGGACATACCGGTGCTAGACCCACATTCTTACAGACCAATCCACACTTGAGGTGCTCGGACATACCGGTGCTAGACCCACATTCTTACAGACCAATCCACACTTGAGGTGCTCGGACATACCGGTGCTAGACCCACATTCTTACAGACCAATCCACACTTGAGGTGCTCGGACATACCGGTGCTAGACCCACATTCTTACAGACCAATCCACACTTGAGGTGCTCGGACATACCGGTGCTAGACCCACATTCTTACAGACCAATCCACACTTGAGGTGCTCGGACATACCGGTGCTAGACCGCATTCTTACAGACCAATCCACACTTGCTGGGTGATGCAGCCAGTATTGTGTCAGCTGCTTTTACTTCCAAAAACATTCTTAGTAGTCATTTTAGGCTAGGTCGACCTCAAAGCCAACATCACTTTTTTTAAATCCAAATCCACCCACCTGCAGGTCAAACCCATGACCATCAGATCACTAACAGGTTTCTAGCCACTATGCCACCGTGACTCTCCTTTCACACTATGGCAGCGTGCTATTAAAATATGCTGAAGGTTAAGATGATTACAGATGGATATACAGACATACCTACGCTTAAAGTTAATGGGTCTAGAGCCTGTCTGGAGTACAGCAGAAAGTACCTACACACACAAGAAGTCAGCATGTCTAATGTACAGCAGAAAGTACCTACACACATAAGAATTCAGCTTGTCTGGAGTACAGTAGAAAGTACCTACACACACAAGAATTCAGCTTGTCTGGAGTACAGTAGAAAGTACCTACACACACATGAAGTCAGCTAGTCTAGAAAGTACCTACAGACAAGAAGTCAGCTAGTCTAGAGTACAGTAGAAAGTACCTACACACACAAGAATTCAGCTTGTCTGGAGTACAGTAGAGAGTACCTACACACACAAGAAGTCAGCTAGTCTAGAAAGTACCTACAGACAAGAAGTCAGCTAGTCTAGAAAGTACCTACAGACAGGAAGTCAGCAAGTCTAGAGTACAGTAGAAAGTACCTACAGACAAAATATGCCAGCTAGTCTACAGTACAGTAGAAAGTACCTACAGACAAGAAGTCAGCTAGTCTAGAGTACAGTAGAAAGTACCTACAGACAAGAAGTCAGCTAGTCTAGAGTACAGTAGAAAGTACCTACAGACACAAGAAGTCAGCTAGTCTAGAGTACAGTAGAGAGTAGCTACACACACAAGAAGTCAGCTAGTCTAGAGTACAGTAGAAAGTACCTACAGACAAGAAGTCAGCTAGTCTAGAGTACAGTAGAGAGTAGCTACACACACAAGAAGTCAGCTAGTCTAGAGTACAGTAGAAAGTACCTACAGACAAGAAGTCAGCTAGTCTAGAATACAGTAGAGAGTACCTACAGACACAAGAAGTCAGCTAGTCTAGAATACAGTAGAGAGTACCTACAGACAAGAAGTCAGCTAGTCTAGAATACAGTAGAGAGTACCTACAGACAAGAAGTCAGCTAGTCTAGAATACAGTAGAAAGTACCTACAGACACAAGAAGTCAGCTAGTCTAGAGTACAGTAGAGAGTACCTACAGACAAGAAGTCAGCTAGTCTAGAATACAGTAGAAAGTACCTACAGACAAGAAGTCAGCTAGTCTAGAGTACAGTAGAAAGTACCTACAGACAAGAAGTCAGCTAGTCTAGAGTACAGTAGAAAGTACCTACAGACAAGAAGTCAGCTAGTCTAGAGTACAGTAGAAAGTACCTACAGACAAGAAATCAGATAGTCTGTAGTACAGTAGAGAGTAGCTTCACCCACATGAAGTCAGCTAGAACTCGGTAAACAGCCTCTACAGACACAGCAAGAAGACAATACTCACTGAGCCAGTTGGTTTGTAGCACATCTGTCAGCTTGCAGGCCCTGATGCCATGTAGCTGCTCCACATTAGAGTCTGAAGGCTTTGAAATAAAACAATATTACTTAATGGCAGTAGGCAACTCACATAGTACTGTCATAGATGTAACTAATATTAAACATTTTCAACCATGAAGAACCTCAATGTGATCAACCTAACACATTCTCGCCTAGACAGTACCCCAATGTGATCAACTTAAAACACTCACCCAAACAGAAACTCAATGTGCCCTACCAAAAACTTCTCACCCAGACAGAACCCCAATGCAACCTACTTAATACACTCACCCATACAGAACCTCAATATGACCTATTTAACGCACTCTCACCCATACAGAACCTCAATGTGACCTACTTAATACACTCACCAAAACAGAACCTCAATGTGCCCAACCAAAAAACTTCTCACCCAGACAGAACCCCAATGTGACCTACTTAATACACTCTCACCCATACAGAACCTCAGTGTGACTACAGATCTTTAATATAATCAGGAAACAAACACTCTCCACCCAAAAGAACCTCAATGCAACCAACCAGCCAGATGACTACTAACCTCTTCAGTGAAAGCCACAGACTTGCTGTCTGACTCAGAGACCAGCTTCATGAGCATGGAGTGTGCATGTCCCATCTGCAGTTTACTCATGGGACTCGGGGTGACACTGTCACTTCCACTAGACTCACCCATCGCAGCAGCCTCAGCATTCCCCAGCGAGAAGGAGCGGTTCTTCTGCTGATATTTTCACAAAGACAACAAAAAGACTTCATGTATTCAAACAAACATTTTGCACAATTTATTGCCTGGCATATTTCACTAGAGAGACAGAAGATTGCTTTGCTGATCTAGCAGCTTCTGCAGCTTACCTTGTTCCAGGTGTATAAGTGTAGCCTTTCTTCTGGAGTAAACTAGGCAGGCCGAGAGAGGGATCATGCTGCATGGGCAACACAGTCTCTATAATTCATCCCAGGCTTTGAGCTATGGAGAGTTATAACATTTGCTACTACCATGGATTGTAGTTATTAAGCCTTGTTAGAAGCACAATGTAACAAACTATCGTCTGTCAAGACGGCAATGTGCCAGTGTATTCCAATATATCTCATCATGCCTCTCCACAAATTACGATCTTAGATGTCATGGATCAAGTCGTGTGTTGACTCCCTTCTGTGCCATGACACAAAACAGTCAAGAATCTAAGAATCTTCTCACACTGTCTTCTTTTATCTCTCTTTCAACACATCTTTCCAGTTGTCACAATATGTTCCAGTTGTCGTCTTTTCATAACGTGGCCAAAAAACGTTGACTGCCTCTTTCTGATAGTCCAGGTTATATAGACCAGGTATTACCTCATCTAGCTTGGTCTCTCTCTCTCTCTTTTCAGAACTGCAAGTATTATGCAGAAGAACAGGTAGATCATCACGGCCTGGAGAGAATGGAGTTGTCAGGAGTAACTAGAGGATTTCGTCAATACTTAGGATTCCAAGGAAAGGCCAGACTGACTGCTATTGGTACCATTAGTATGGAACTCTCTGCTGACTGTTGAAGATGTGGAATGAGCATGTACGGAAATGCCTCGAGTGCTGTGATGTCGGTTTTTGACTCATCGTAACTCAACTACAAGCTGCTGGTCAAGAACATCCCACAAAGCATGAACTCGTCCCTCCAGGGGTCTTCAGAAAAATTGCTCTTGCGGTCTGAACATTGCAGTCTGAGAATAAACCCACGACCTTCACAGTGTGAGGCAGATAGTTTGATCACTTCATGATGGAGATCCTCGTCTGATGGTCATTATCACAGAGATAAGAAACAGAGAAGGAAAAGAGCACTCACCCTTAAACATCCGGTGGCTGATGCCGAGTTCAACCCTACATGGGTTAGGTGGACTAATATGTTGATTCCACGTGCCTTGACATGGAGACATAAATTACAAATACCGCAGAAGTCGGAGTGGGTTCACCTGATGGAGAGGGACATTAGTGATGGAGACATCAGTCCAGTGCACCAGAAATAGTAGCACATGTATAGTCATCGCTTGAGTTCTAAGCGAGTGAATGCACACGTACACAAATTATGAATGTACTGACATTTAAAACACAAACTCACAAAACCATGACCAGGTGTGGGTTCCACCCGAAATCCTTTCAGAGCTTCAGATGATAAATTCCTGCGGAGAGCTTTAGCCCGGGTGTAGCTGTCCCACAGACCAATGACCACCGTGCGGTTGAACTGGTTCCAGGCTCCTTTCATCTCATGGATGGACACACTGTGCGTTGGGTTTCTCTGTAATCAAACACAACAAGGTCCACTTGTACACAAGTTACAGCACTGAAGCCAACAGCGGTCAATCTGTGCAAGTGTAGCCAATTATACAAACATACAGCAACATTAGTTTCGGAAGCAAGATACGAGGGAGCTTCAAATGTAAACCTTAAAAGTGTGATAGAAATTAAAATAACCTTGCCATTGTCTTGTAACCTGTCAATATTGTTGTTAAGGATGTCAAGAGTGCTAAGCATGTGTCATCACAGTGCAGACAAACATGGTGACATCATAAGGACAGTTTAAAGATGGCTGCCCCACTTTTGATATGCATCAAAGAGGAGCATCTTTCTGTTATCTGTTTTTTGATCAGTGAAGGGTGAAACCTATAGAAATTCATTGGTGAATGAAGGTCCAGTATGGTGATGCATGCCTGCCAGTCCAGCAAGTGTATGAGTGGAGTAAAAAGTTTCAAAATGGTGTGACAGACTGTTCACGACCGGGTCAAGCACACCAAGTAGTGACCTCAGAGAATTTGTTCTACAGGAATCCAAGCACTTTATCATAGCTGGAGGACTTGCATTGAATGCCGTGGTAATTACATTAAAAAATTATACATTTGTTCTTTATTTTTTCAAAATATATTCATTCAAAATAAAAACATTTAAGGTTTTCATTTAAACCCCCCTTTTAGAATATGCATCTTACCGGTAGCAACACATAATGTGAGTCATAGGCCATTTCACAATCACTACAGAAGAAACTTGAGGTTTCTGAACTTAAATGTTGCAGAAAAGTTCTTAGAATATCATGCACTAAGAAGAAAGATATGAACAGTCTACAAGATCTGAGAACCATAGAAAACTAGCTCATAAATAGCTTCATGTCTAGGTAAATGAAATACTCTGGCCATGCTAAACACCACAGTGTTACTGAGAAGAAAAGACAGGGATTGACCTGCATGAAGATGGACACAAAACTTTCCAGCACAAAGATAGACACAAGACATTGTAGCATGAAGATAGACACAAGACATTGTAGCATGAAGATAGACACAAGACATTGTAGCATGAAGATGGACACAAGACATTGCTGCATGGAGATGGACACAAGACATTGCAGCATGAAGATGGACACAAGACATTGCTGCATGGAGATGGACACAAGACATTGCAGCATGAAGATACAAAATATTGCAGCATGAAGATAGACACAAGACATTGCAGTATGAAGATGGACACAGGATACTGCAGCTTGAAGACAGAAACAAGACATTGCAGCATGAAGATAGACACAAGACATTGCAGCATGAAGATAGACACAAGACATTGTAGCATGAAGATAGACACAAGACATTGTAGCATGAAGATAGACACAAGACATTGTAGCATGAAGATAGACACAAGACATTGTAGCATGAAGATAGACACAAGACATTGCAGCATGAAGATGGACACAAGACATTGCTGCATGGAGATGGACACAAGACATTGCAGCATGAAGATGGACACAAGACATTGCTGCATGGAGATGGACACAAGACATTGCAGCATGAAGATACAAAATATTGCAGCATGAAGATAGACACAAGACATTGCAGTATGAAGATGGACACAGGATACTGCAGCTTGAAGACAGAAACAAGACATTGCAGCATGAAGATGGACACAAGACATTGCAGCATGAAGATGGACACAAGACATTGCTGCATGGAGATGGACACAAGACATTGCAGCATGAAGATGGACACAAGACATTGCAGCTTGAAGACAGAAACAAGACATGGCAGCATGAAGATGGACACAAGACATTGCAGCACGAAGACGGACACAGGACATTGCAGTATGAAGATGGACACAGGACATTGCAGTATGAAGATGGACACAAGACATTGCAGCATGAAGATGGACACAAGACACTGCAGCATGAAGATAGACACAACACATTACAGCAAGAAGATGGACACAGGACATTGCAGCATGAAGATGGACACAGGACATTGCAGTATGAAGATGGACACAGGACATTGCAGCACGAAGATGGACACAGGACATTGCAGTATGAAGATGGACACAGGACATTGCAGTATGAAGATGGACACAAGACATTGCAGCATGAAGATGGACACAAGACACTGCAGCATGAAGATAGACACAACACATTACAGCAAGAAGATGGACACAGGACATTGCAGTATGAAGATGGACACAGGACATTGCAGTATGAAGATGGACACAAAACTATCCAGCACGAAGATAGACACAAGACATTGCAGAATGAAGATAGACACAAGACATTGCAGCATGAAGATAGACACAAGATATTGCAGCACGAAGATAGAGACAGGACATTGCAGCATGAATATGGACACAAGACATTGCAGCATGAAGACGGACACAGGGCATTGCAGCATGAAGATGGACACAAGACACTGCAGCATGAAGATAGACACAACACATTACAGCAAGAAGATGGACACAGGACATTGCAGTATGAAGATGGACACAGGACATTGCAGCATGAAGATGGACACAGGACATTGCAGTATGAAGATGGACACAGGACATTGCAGTATGAAGATGGACACAAAACTATCCAGCACGAAGATAGACACAAGACATTGCAGAATGAAGATAGACACAAGACATTGCAGCATGAAGATAGACACAAGATATTGCAGCATGAAGATAGACAGCAGACATTGCAGAAAGAAGATGGACACAAGACATTGCAGCATAAAGATGGACACAAAACATTGCAGCATGAATATGGACACAAGACATTGCAGCATTAAGATGGACACAAAACATTGCAGCATGAATATGGACACAAGACATTGCAGTATAAAGATGGACACAAAACATTGCAGCATGAATATGGACACAAGACATTGCAGCATAAAGATGGACACAAAACATTGCAGCATGAATATGGACACAAGACATTGCAGCATAAAGATGGACACAGGACATTGCCGTGACACAGGACATTGCAGACACCTCTGGCATGAAAATAAATGAGGCAGAGGAAATGGCAACGACAGGCCAGCGGCTCCTGAATACTGTTTAACTATTTCTTCTTCTTCTGTGTACTTCTGGAGCATTTTTTCAGACGTGATTACGTTGTGTCTGTTTAGAGCAGAACTGCGATATTGCGCCTTTATTGCGCCAATACATCTGACTTCTGTGGGTATTTGTTGACCGGGTTAACCTTCCCAGGTGTTTCGAAGGACATTCGACTTTCGCTCGGATGCAATTGCATTGTGCCCGTTTTCAGCAGAGCTGCTTTCTTGCACCGTTAGGCAGACACATCCGACTTCTGTGGGCGTTTGTTGACCGGGTTAACCTACCCGGGTTTTAACCATTTAATTCATGAGAAAGGTACTGCAGGAAACAGGTGGCATACCTGCTCCTCCTCACTGATGCCTGGCTTGTTTCTCCTGTTGGCTCTCTGGTAGCTCACTCTGTGGACACAGAGTGGACATGTCAGTGTAGGGTCAGGCAGGGAGTGTATGCTGACAGGGACCATCTCTGATCACAGCATAGTGTATGATGATAGTGTGATTGATTCTTTTGTATGTATGTGAATGCTGGACAATGTTCTTATATATGTATGTGAATGCTGGACAATGATCTTATATATGTATGTGAATGCTGGACAATGATCTTATATATGTATGTGAATGCTGGACAATGATCTTATATATGTATGTGAATGCTGGACAATGTTCTTATATATGTATGTGAATGCTGGACAATGATCTTATATATTTTATGTGAATGCTGGACAATGATTTTTAGATATGTATGTGAATGCTGGACAATGATCTTAATATGTATGTGAATGCTGTGACAATTTAAATTCTTTATATATGTATGTGAATGCTGGACAATGATTTTTATATATGTATGTGAATGCTTGACAATGATCTTAGATATGTATGTGAATGCTGGACAATGTTCTTAGATATGTATGTGAATGCTGGACAATGATCTTATATATGTATGTAATGCTGGACAATGTTCTTAGATATGTATGTGAATGCTGGACAATGTTCTTATATATGTATGTGAATGCTGGACAATGTTCTTAGATATGTATGTGAATGCTGGACAATGATCTTATATATGTATGCGAATACTGGACAATGTTCTTATATATGTATGTGAATGCTGGACAATGTTCTTAGATATGTATGTGAATGCTGGACAATGATCTTATATATGTATGTGAATGCTGGACAATGTTCTTATATATGTATGTGAATGCTGGACAATGATCTTATATATGTATGTGAATGCTGGACAATGATCTTATATATGTATGTGAATGCTGGACAATGTTCTTATATATGTATGTGAAAGCTGGACAATGTTCTTATATATGTATGTGAATGCTGGACAATGATCTTAGATATGTATGTGAATGCTGGACAATGATCTTCTATATGTATGTGAATGCTGGACAATGATCTTATATTGAATGCTGGACAATGTTCTTATATATGTATGTAAATGCTGGACAATGTTCTTATATATGTATGTGAATGCTTGACAATGATCTTAGATATGTATGTGAATGCTGGACAATGTTCTTATATATGTATGTGAATGCTGGACAATGTTCTTATATATGTGTGTGAATGCTGGACAATGTTCTTATATATGTATGTGAATGCTGGACAATGATCTTATATATGTATGCGAATACTGGACAATGTTCTTAGATATGTATGTGAAAGCTGGATGCTGGACAATGATCTTATATATGTGTATGAATGCTGGACAATGTTCTTAGATATATATGTGAATGCTGGACAATGATCTTATATATGTATGTGAATTCTTGACAATGATCTTATATATGTATGTGAATGCTGGACAATGATCTTATATATGTATGTGAATGCTGGACAATGTTTTCTTAGATATGTATGTGAATGCTGGACGTTTTCTTAGATATGTATGTGAATGCTGGACAATGATCTTATATATGTATGTGAATGCTGGAAAAGGAGTAATAAGCTGATGAAGAAAATGGAGGCAGTAAAGATGTGGTTTATGAGAAGAATGATCAGAATTCAATGTCTGCTCCACTCAAGACATCTGAGGAAGAAGAGGAATAGAAAGATGAAGAATTGGAAGAGTAGGAGAAAGACAAAAATGGAGCAGGGGAATGAAAAGAAGCAGCAAGGGGAAAAGAAGCAAGGGGGGCAGAAATAGAAAAAGGACAAGACAAAGAATGAGGAGGAGGAGGAGGAGGAGGTGGTGGAAGAGGAGGAGGAGGTGATGGAGGAGGAGGAGGAGAGGAGGAGGAGGAGGAGGAGGAGGAGGAGGAGGAGGAGGAGGGGAGACGAAGAAGAAGAGGAAGAAGAAGAAGAAGAAGAAGAAGAAGAAGAAGAAGAAGAAGAAGAAGAAGAAGAAGAAGAAGAAGAAGAAGAAGAAGAAGAAGAAGAAAGAGGAGGAGATGGAGGTGGAGGAGGAGGAGGAGGGACTGGGAGGAAGACGTCCTGTTGTCAGTTGGAGAAAGATATGTCATGAAGGATAACAAAATGAACATTAGATCACAAGAAGATATAAACTAAATGCTGACAAGAAATGTTCCCCGTCACAGCTCGTTCTAACAGACAATGTCGCCCCGATGGCACATACTGTTGCTGGGGTCCCAAGTGTTAGACCCTCACATATTCTAGGCCATGGCATAATGAGGTAGGGTGTTCAGGTCTCTTCCCTGCCTCATTAGCTTCCTCAGAAGTTAAGAGTGGGTTCACCTGATGGTGAGGGACACTGGTAATAGGGAAAGCTAATTCACACGCAAACATTTAGTCCAGTGCACTAGAAGTAGCAGGACATGCATGAACTAGGCTTGAGTTCAGACCTTAGTCACTTACTTGGCAATGCTTAAGAAGAAGCTGCGTTCTGTAGGTCCTGACGACGCACCAGCCTGTGTCCGCACAGAAATAAAAGAGACACAATTTACCGGCTGCATAAAAATGTCAACAACTGTATAATCAGGTTAACATTACATAATGGTATTATTATCAATGCAATAATGTTAACATTTGCAGTAGCAATGCTAGTTTTCATGTGACAATCTTAAAATCAAGTGTAATGTTACTATTGCTATAATGTTACATTTGCATAATGATATTAACATTCACATAGTAAAGTTAACACCGTTTACACTATAAAATACCACTCACACAGTAAATTAACAACCATACAGTAACAAAGTTAACACCCACACTGACAAGCTAAAACCTACACACCACACTCTCAATTAGAAAAGTTAACACCCACTCAATTAAAGTACACCCACACAGTAAACACCTACACAGTCAAGTTAACATTAGCAAAGTCTAGTTAACACCCACACGGCCAAGTTACAACATACATAGTTGAGATAGCACATAGTCAAATTAACATGCATAGTCAAGTCAACACACACAATAATGTTAACACCCACTATTTACAAAATGCATTGTAAAGTTAACATACAGTAAAGTCAACACTCACAAATGCACATAATAATTGTTTCACCCACACATAGTAAACACGCAGTGTAAAGTTAACACAGTGCATAATAACTGCCACACCCACATATAGTAAACACGCAGTGTAAAGTTAACACACAGTAAAGTCAACACTCACACAAGTGCATAATAACTTTTCACACACACACATAGTAAACATGCAGTGTAAAGTTAAAACTCAGTAAAGTCAGCGCTTACAAAAGCGCATAATAATTGTCACACCCACACAGTAAACACATTGAAAAGTTAACACATAGTAAAGTTAACATTCACAAATGCACATAATTTTCACACCCACATTAAGTTACAGAGTAAAGTTAACATTCACAAATGCACTATAATAATGTTAGCACCAAAGGTCTATGCTCCAAGCGGAAAAAATGGCAGATGAGGAAGAAGAAGAAGAAGAAGAAGAAGAAGAAGAAGAAGAAGAAGAAGAAGAAGAAGAAGAAGAAGAAGAAGAAGAAGAAGAAGAAGAAGAAGAAGAAGAAGAAGAAGTAGGGGAGAAGAAGGACAAAAAATAATGAAGAGAAGAAGCAGAAGGAGAAGTATGAGGAGTTGTAGGTGAAGAAAAAGGAGGAGGAGGGGCAAGGAGGAGGATAAAATTAAGAAGAGGAGAAGAAAGATGAGTAGAGGAAGAAAGGAGAAGGAGGAGGAGCAGCAGGAAAAGCAGGAGGAGGAGGAGGAGAAACTAGAAGAAGAGGGAGCTGGGTTGACCTGTAGGCTTGACAATTCATTTAGGAGACAATCAGTAGAAGCTACTCACAGTTTTACACAGGTAGGTGCTAGTTGGTCCCAGGTGACACTTCAAGTATTTGATGCTCCACTCTGCTCGGGGTCGGTGCAGCAGCCCATCCTCCTGGGGAACCAGGTTCAGCCGATTGCACATCTGTAGAATTGTCAACAACCAGACAATAGGGGCGGAGTGGCTTACTGACTATGATACCCACTGCTGGCTCATACAAACCTGGTTTGTTTAAAGTCTGGAGTGTGCATTTGATTTATAAAATAAGAAATGGATGGTACACTCCCATGTACCCTGAGGTAGCAGATCAGATGTCAAGCTTTCTCAAACAAGGGCAAAAATCCCACAGGATCCGTGTGCACGTTGCTTCCCTCATTTTGACATTGAAAAGAGCAGGCTGATTACGCTGCTCATCATAATCATGATCTTCCACTGTTGCCTTTAAGCGTTGTGGGGAGGAATAGATGACACTCCATGACACAGCATGTGATACTCCAGTATGTAGGTGGTCACCTGTAGCTGCTGAGTTGGTGCACTGAGCTGAGGCTGTCTCCTTTGTCATTCATCTATGGAGACTGAAGCACTTATGGAGACATCGTAGATGGATGCACAAATGGATGTATGGAGTGATAAATGAATACATGAATGTATGTATGGGTCACATGGACAACAGCTGACCACATGGACAACAGCTGACCACAGGGACAACAGCTGACCACATGGACAACAGCTGACCACAGGGACAACAGCTGACCACAGGGACAACAGCTGATCACAGTGCTGGATCAGAAATCATGAAGTCTTCTATTACTAATTCAAAAATACAAAGGCCCATGGTGTCTAGAGAACAGTGCTTTGGCAAAAATAATGGATTTCCAGATCAATGTAGAAACAGAAGGGTGTGAATGGACACTGATCTTTTATACCTACCCATGCAGTCTTTCTACTGTTGGACCCCCCTAATGGTGAACAGAGAATCTATGGAAGACACGGCATGCAAGTACACACAGAAATAACAAGAAACATGTATATCTGACCAGGCCAGTTTTTAATATTCTTTGGCATTGGATTGCGAATGACAACAAGACATATGACAGAATAAACAAACAACATACACACCCAAACAGACAAGATATATGACAGAATAAACAAACAACATACACACCCAAACAGACAAGGCATATGACAGAATAAACAAACAACATACACACCCAAACAGACAAGACATATGACAGAATAAATAAACAACATACACACCCAAACAGACAAGACATATGACAGAATAAACAAACAACATACACACCCAAACAGACAAGACATATGTAGAATAAACAAACAGGCACAAACCCACACAGACAAGACACAAACCCACATAGACAAACCCAAACAGACAAGACAAACCCATAAAGATGAGACACAAACCCACATAGACAATCCACAATCCACACAAACCCACAAAAACACACAAACCCAAATAGACAACACACAAACCCACATAGACAAGACACAAACCCACACAGACAATGCACAAACCCACAGACAACACACAAACCCAAACAGACAAGACACAAACATACCTGTAACACAAAGGAATCAGAGACCAGTTCCGTACCATGCTCCTTGGCGTTGGACATCCAATGGCAAATGGAGAACTTATGAAAATCCACCGACAGTTTAATTTTTCTGTAACGCAACAGAAGCTTTAGGCAAAGTCAAACATCAGGGCCTTTTCAACATTTTGCATGAACTGACAATTTATTCGATTTCTTTATCTCTATCACAATCTTTATTCTGTTTCTTATCTTTGCCCTCCATGCAACACAATCAGCAGTGACTTTCTCCAAATGTGCTATATCAATGCCTGTATCAATCATGAGCCCATACGGGGGAGCAAAGAATAGTAACACTGTTGCCTACCATGCATGTCGTAAGAGGTGACTAAGGAGGCTATGGTTCCGTCTCCCTGCTACTGAGTGAGTGCGTGGCGCGACACTGTGAGCTGTGAATTTCGCGTGGAATGCTTTTGCATCTGTCCGCGGTTGTTTTTAGTGTGAACTGCATGTTCGGAACGATGATGGCCGGCTGTGGCTGGATTGACTGGTTTGCCTTTTTTGGTTCACGAGTGCATTTTTCAGGAGACTCCTGGGAGCTGTCACTGTAGCTACGGAGTTCGTGCTTTGTGCGGAGCTTTTGGTGAGTCACGCTGCGGAAAGAGACTGAGCCATATGGAATAAAACCAGGGTCAATGAAGTCTTTCTGGTGACTGCCGTTTTTTCGTAGAGGACTTCTATGTTGGCATTCTGGTGGCGGCATTTCACAGTGTACCTGTGCGGGCTGTTGGCATACCGACACTCCTGTCTATTCCATTGTTCACATAGGACAGTGAGGAGCATTTTATGTGATATTCACTGGCACAGGAACTGAGCAATATGGGGACGACCCGTTGCCGTGAAGTTGGAACCGCGACTAACTAACTAACTAACTAATCATGAGCCGCTTACACACATCTTTGTAGTAGATGCCAACCCCAAGATCTTTCACTCACCTGTAATTCACCAAAATATGTCCTTTGGTAATCTATCATCATCCATCTCCTAATGTGTCCTATCCATCTAAGTCTATGAAGACCGAGCATGGAACAAACCATCACACCTCCTAATCTTACCAATTCTTCGGTATATGTGATTCTATCTTGCTATATTCTTTACAGACGCCGCATATGCAAGCTGTTAAAACATTTCTCTTGGTGTGAATAAGTTGACCAGGTATATTAAGAGTAGAATTAGACAAGGGTGTGTTTTATCACCTGATATTTTCAACGTTTAAAGTGAGATAAAGCTTAGAGACATCAACAGTCTTGACAGAGTTGAGACTAACATATACATTTCTGAGATATGCAGATGACAGTGTCTGCTCCAGCATAGAAACCAGAAGAAGATCAGAAGACAGGAGATTGGAGAATCATGATTGTCAATGTCTGCTCCAGCACAGAAACCAGAAGAAGATCAGAAGACGGAGATTAGAGAATCATGATTGTCAATGTCTGCTCCAGCACAGAAACCAGAAGAAGATCAGAAGACAGGAGATTGGAGAATCATGATTGTCAATGTCTGCTCCAGCACAGAAACCAGAAGAAGATCAGAAGACAGGAGATTGGAGAATCATGATTGTCAATGTCTGCTCCAGCACAGAAACCAGAAGAAGATCAGAAGACAGGAGATTGGAGAATCATGATTGTCAATGTCTGCTCCAGCACAGAAACCAGAAGAAGATCAGAAGACAGGAGATTGGAGAATCATGATTGTCAATGTCTGCTCCAGCACAGAAACCAGAAGAAGATCAGAAGACAGGAGATTGGAGAATCATGATTGTCAATGTCTGCTCCAGCACAGAAACCAGAAGAAAATCAGAAGACAGGAGATTGGAGAATCATGATTGTCAATGTTTGCTCTGGCACAGAAACCAGAAGATGATCAGAAGACAGGATATTGGAGAATCATGATTGTCAATGTCTGCTCTAGCACAGAAACCATAAGAAGATCAGAAGACAGGAGATTGGAGAATCATGATTGTCAATGTCTGCTCTGGCACAGAAATCAGAAGAAGATCAGAAGACATGAGATTGGAGAATCATGATTGTCAGTGTCTACTCCAGCACAGAAACCAGAAGATCAGAAGACAGGAGATTGGAGAATCATGACTGTCAACGTCTGCTCCTGACCAGGCATCTGAAGAAGATCAGATGATAGAAAGGACTGGAAAGTCATGATCGTCTGTGTCTGCACCACTGAATCTCCAACACCTTGTCTCCATGGTCTATGCCTTGTGTCTTCATTGTGCATTTTAGACTTATGGTAATTTTGCCAACGACAGACCTTAAATAACTTAACTACAGATGTGGTTCTGGGCCCAAAAGGATGAGTTCTACAATCAGAGCATCAGATTAGTGAGGAACAGATGGGAGAAGGGCACCAACTTGAGGGGCGGAAACAATTACAGAAGGTCTCAAGTTCACATCAATGTCCAGGCCTTGTCTCCTCAATACTAAATTGCACAACTTGTCAACCAGCCCTCTGTCAGGGTATTGGGAGTGTAGGTACAGGACATAGAGAGGACAAGGGACAGATTGGAGTTATAGCGACATAGAGAAGGACATACAGGACATAGGTAAGGACATCGACCGTATAGTCGATAGAATAAAGACAGGACATAAGTCAGGACACAGAGTGGTCATAAGACTGGACATCTACAGGACAGTAGATAAAGTGGAGACGGAACTTAGGTGGGGACACTGACATGTCATAAACAGGACACCGGCAGGACAAGACCAAGTGATACGAGGGGACATAAGAACATGGGACACTGCCCTGAACAGACTAGACGTTATTACACTGAATAACCTAACAAGGACGGACTGCAATACAACGTGATGGCTAAGACAGCACGGGGGTCACGAACAGCATGGGGTCCAGTACCACGAGTCCAGCCGACCAGGCTGAAAACACCAGACGGGACTCAGACAGTTTCAGGGGAGGACGTTTGTGTTTTCTGAGCAAGTGAATAGCTTTTGCGGGTGTGCTAGTTGGAAGATAGCGAGTGTAGAACTTGTGTAATTGACTATGTGCTATAAGCGTATGTAAGGCGGCATTTGTATATATATGTAATGAAGTTACCACCTGTGTGCACATGGTAACTGTGATCAGGTTCGCCTGAATAAATTGTGAGAAGAACCATATGCACGACTGATGTTTTCCTTGAGTGTGTATGAAGGAGTTAGAATACCTGTGTGCGTGTGAGACGCTGACAGGCACAACTTAATTGGTGTCAGAGGTTCACGAATGAATCCAACAGCCTGAGTGAGTGTGTAAAAACCTGAAAATGAGAGCTGAACGAAAGTAAATGGTGGACGGCAGAATGAGAATCCACAGCCAGAGATAAACTGCACAAGAGAGAAAGATTGAGTGTATACTAGCTGAAATTGAAAACATATATACGTTTGATGAATTATATGCATCATGTTTTCAGGTTGACGTTTCAATTGATGTTCCACGAATGTTCAAGACTACAATACATAACTAAACACGACAGAGACAAGACGACCAACAAAACTCACAAACATATATAACGCATCTAATTCCTCTCCTCTGAATTATTGACTTGACAGACAAAAAATTATTTTCTTGTTTTCTGGTATTAATTGTTGCTCTTCTGAAAAACAGAGGTATGGCTAGAAAATAGAATAGATGTCAACAACCCAGAGTGTATACAAGCTCGAGCAGAAAGTCATCCGAGTAACACAAGAGAGAAAACCCAGAAGTGTACCTAATTTGGATAAGTACCCCAACTTTTTTTGATATTGCATTTTTTTTGGGGTTATATTGCTGTAATTTTACATCTATAATTATTGCAGTTCGGTGTATACATTGTATTAGTATTATATATTATATTTTGTGAACATAACCTGTAAGAATGTCAACTTTGAAAGAGTGCATTGAAGCTGGGAAAGATCTAGGGTATAGTGGAGACAAATTAGAACAATGGGCAGAGAAAAAGTATAAAGAACATACTGCTGCAGACAGGGAAGAAAGAGACAGAAAAGCGGCGGCAGAGAGGGAAGAAAGAGCACAAGAACGCTTACATAAGAAAGAACTAGCAGATGTAGAGTCAGCTAAAGCTACCAAACTGAAAGAACTAGAATTGGCCGAAACGACCAAACTAAAAGAAATTGAGGCACAGACCCAGTTAAAAATGAAAGAACTGGAAGTCAAATCATAGGTGCATATTGCAATGATAAAGTTGAAAAGTAAGGAAGAAGAAAACAAATACAATAAGTATAAAGGCATGGTTAAACCATTCTGCCAAAGCGACTCAATTTCAGCATGGTCGCAAAACTTTGAGTATCAAATGAAGTACCAGGAGATTCCGAAAGAACATTGGCCCATGATTTATATGAAAAATCTGTCAGGGGAGCCTTTGAAAGTCATAGAATCTATTCCCCAAGAACTGAGAAAAGATTATGACTATGTACACCAACGTATCATGCAACATTTTTTGTTAGACGCACCAGGGTATCAGGTACAGTTCTCTAAGCTAAAACCTAAAACGAATCAGACGTTCATTGATTACATTTCTCACGTGCAAGACATTTATAAGTGGCTGAACGCTGCAAAAGTAAATAAAAGCTAAGAAAAGCTAAGAGACTTAATGATTATGGACAAAATTATTTCATCAATCCCAACTCCTTTTGCCAAATTCTTACAACAGTCTGATGTTGAATCTTTAGAACAATTAGAAAGGAAAGGTTCCGCTTATTTTTCGTCCAATAGGGAGATCTTTAGGTCAAACGACGACAAAAATAATATAGTAGCAGCAGCAAACACCAGACCACAGAAACCATTTAAATACAGAGAGAAACAAAGATCCAAAATTTACCTTAATTGGTGTCAGAAGTGGGAGCAATTAAGTTGTGCCTGTCAGCGTCTCACATGCACACAGGTATTCTAACTCCTTCATACGCACTCAAGGAAATCATCAGTCGTGCATATGGTTCTTCTCACAATTTATTCAGGCAAACCTGATCACAGTTACCATGTGCACACAGGCAGTAACTTCATTATATATATATATATATATATATATATATATATATATATATATATATATATATATATATATATATATATATATATATATATATATATATATATATATACAAATGCTGCCTTACATACGCTTATAGCACACAGTCAATTACACAAGTTCTACACTCGCTATCTTCCAACTAGCACTCCCACAAAAGCTATTCACTCGCTCAGAAAACACAACGTCCTCCCCTGAAACTGTCTGAGTCCCGTCTGGCATTTTCAGCCTGGTCGGCTGGACTCGTGGTACTGGACCCCGTGCCATTCATGACCCCCATGCTGTCTTAGCCGTCACGTTGTACTGCAGTCCGTCCGTGTTAGGTTATTCAGTGTAATAACGTCTAGTCTGTTCAGGGCAGTGTCCCATGAACTTATGTCCCCTCCTATCACTCGGTCTTGTCCTGCCGGTGTCCTGTTTATGACACGTCAGTGTCCCCACCTAAGTTCCGTCTCCACTTTATCTACTGTCCTGTAGATGTCCTGTCTTATGACCACTCTGTGTCCTGACTTATGTCCTGTCTTTATTCTATCGACTATACGGTCGATGTCCTTACCTATGTCCTGTATGTCCTTCTCTATGTCGCTCTGACTCCAATATGTCCCTTGTCCTCTCTATGTCCTGTACCTACACTCCCAACACTCTGACACCCTTGTACAACCACATTTTGAAACAAACATATATACACCTGCTATTGACTTCTTCGGTCACCCTTTATCCTCCACTGAGGCATAGACCCTCATACTACTCACTCCAAATCCTCCTGTCCTTAGCTATCCCATGCAGCGCCACTTATGTGCTCCCCGTATTATTCATTTCTGTTTCTACTTCTCTTGTCCATGTGTTTTAGATAATCCTCTATTTCTTTTCTCACATGGATTCTAGACACAGGCCTTTCTAACTACTATTCTCAGGTTTTCTTAATGTATGTCCTATCCAGCGCCAGCGTCTTTTCTTTGCCTCTTGGTTCACTAATTCTTTCCATGACCTCCACATTGGTGACTCTGTCATGCCATTTTAGTCCTTCTATTTTGCGCAGGCACAAATCAGTAAGTGTGTAGTTTGATTGTAATGGTTTTTGTTGTTCTCCATGTTTCTGATCCATACAGTTGTTCTGAAGTAATGTTAGAGTTTAATATTCTATGCTTGGTGCTTCAGTTAATTTCTATGCACTTCCACACATTTCCTGATGCTATAAAAGCTGCTCTACCCTTCTGTTTTCTTATTCTGATATCTTGCTATGTTCCACCCTGTGTTTAAATGCTACTTACATATTCTGTTATTTACTTACAGGCCAGATTTTCCACTAAAAATTAACAAAGGTAGACAAAATAAAACCTTACTTGTAGTGTCTGGTCAGCTGTAACTTGCGTGGGGTGGTCACAGAAAACAGCTTGCCTCGGCGAACAGGTCTGGTCACACTGAACATGCAGTTCTACAGTAAACAGAAACAATCAGAACAGGTCTGGTCACACAAACAGTTCTACAGTAAACAGAAACAATCAGAACAGGTCTGGTCACACTGAACATGCAGTTCTACAGTAAACAGAAACAATCAGAACAGGTCTGGTCACACTGAACATGCAGTTCTACAGTAAACAGAAACAATCAAACACATGCTCATTTAGGCAAACACACGTTCTGTTCTAAGGGACGAAAAAATGTCCAGCCATCTTCATATGGTTGCTCATATGGTATCTGACAGTTAGAGATACCCTCACATGGTGCAGCAGACATCTCACAGTCATGCAACATCTGTTATGAAATAGGTAAACAGTCGACATCATTGCACTAGACACATGCTCATAACCGCTCAGTCTCTCCCAACAGAAAGGTGTGGTGATTGTCCTTGTTGCAAACAATCAGAAACATTTACATTGGTTGGCTTGTTGGTGACCAGGCATACAGTGAAATGACGCCATTCAGCATGGCACATGATGATGATGTCTAGGAAGTCGGCATACAGTGTGCAGGTCAGACTTATATTTTAATATATGACTCTCATATGGTAAAGTGATCTTCCTTGTGCCCCGAAGGTCATGGCTTCATTTTAGGGTTCTTGGTTCAAGAGCACAATTTTTTTTATAGCCTGGGGGTCATCATTAGACCTATGGGGTTCATGCTTCATGCAACGTTTCGGCAGGCAGATCTGCTGAAAGACTTGACGTCTCATGGGATAAACCCGGAGCAATTAAGTTGATTTTGTCACCTTTAACCCAATTTTAAAACCTTGTATATAAAAATCCTTGTCCGGTTCAGGGATCTGAATCTGTGTTTCCATATTTCAGAGACTAGTAGTCTCACTGTAAGAAGATAGAGATTATGGCATCTAAGAAGAAGGAAGTAACACAACGTAATATAAGGATATATGGGAATATTCTTAATCAAATGAATCGGTACAATTATCTTGGAACAGTCATAACATCTGATGGAAGGTGCCTTGAAGAGATTAGAACAAGACTTACAATGGAAAAGGTAACCTTCTGCAAAATATAGTGACTAATATCTACAAGATCTCTGTCAAGATCTACAAATTGATGGAAAAGACCTTAGACTAGTAAAAAACATATATTGGAAACAACAAGCTGCCATCAGAATTGATAATGATGTAGGTAAATATCAGCCTATTAAAAGAGGTGTGAGACAGGGATGTGTAATGTCTCCAGATCTTTTTTCCCTGTACAGTGAAAATATTTTCAGAAATATAAAAGATATGTAGGGAATCAACATTGGGGGACGATACATCAATAACATTAGATATGCAGATGATGCAGTCTTGATTGCAGACAATGAACAGGACCTGCAACATTTAGTAGATGCGGTTGTTGCACACAGTGAACAATTAGGGTTAGAATTAAAAAGTAAGAAGACACAGATTATGGTCGTCACTGGGAAGAAAGAAATACCACAATGTGATATACGAGTAAATGGGCAGATTCTTAAGCAAGTGAATCGGTGTTATCTCGGAAGTCATAACATCTAATGGGAGATGCCTTGAAGAGATTAGAACAAGAATTGCCATTGCGAAGGTAGCCTTTTGCAAGATGAAAAACATACTGACCAATAAAAAGATATAAATTGAAACGAGAAAGAGAGTGTTAAGGTGCTACATAGAACCTTCTCCGTGGCTATGTGTTGTGTTTTGTGTGTGTATTTGTTTGCTGATGAAGGCTAGTCGCCGCAATGTCCTGTATGTGTCGTAATTCTGTTATATAAAGCTGCACTACTTTGTGTCATTTTATATTGTTTACATAGAACCTGTACTTTTGTATGGGTGTGAAGCGTGGACAATGAGCAGTCAAGCTGAAAAACATCTGATGGCTGTGGAAATGTGGTTTCTGAGGAAAATGCAAAGAATACCATGGACAGACAGAAAAGCCAATGAACAAGTCCTTCAAGAAACAAATGAAGATCGTAAACTGATTAGAGTCATTAGACGTAGACAGTCAAAATTTTTGGGGCATGTTATGAGAAGAAATGACTTGGAGAACTTGGTGACGACGAAGGGGAAGACCAAGGGGAAGACCGAGAAGTAAATATCTGGATGTCTTGGCCACGTGGCATGGTCGAGACAGAAACACGGAGCTGTTCCACAACTCTGATGATCGAGTGAGATGGCAAAACATGACCGCTCACGCTTATCCGCATGGCACTTGATGGATGGAAAAAGATGTCAACTGCAATGAGAAAAAGAGTGTGGAAGTGCTACAAAGAACCTGTACTTTTGTATGGATGTGAAACGTGGACAATGAGCAGACAAGCTGAAAAACATCCAAAGGCTGTGGAAATATGGTTTCCAAGGAAAATGCAAAGAATACCATGAAAAGACAGAAAAACCAATGACCAAGTCATACAAGAAACAAATGAAGACTGTAAACTGATTAGAGAAATTAGATGTAGACCATCGGAATATGTTGGGACACGTTATGAGAAGAAATAAATTGCAGAACTTGGTGATAACAGGCAAAATTGAGGGGACAAGAACAAGGGGAAGACAGAGAAGTAAATACCTGGGTGATTTGGCCACATGGTATGGTCGATACAAGAACATAGAGCTGATCCACAACTCTGATGATCGAGTGAGATGGCGAGATATGACTGCCATGCTTATCGGCATGATACATGATAATTATTACAACACAAACCATAGCAGGCTCCTACTTCGGGACAGATTTATGTTTTTAATTTTTTTAAATGAATGAATGAATTGGGAAAGGCAGCACATGTGTAGAAGATGAGAAATAACAACATGGGGATGACCTGGAGGCAGCTGCAGGAGACAGATAAAGACAGTACAGCTTGGCATCAGTTGGGTGAGGGTCTATGCTCCTATAGGAGGTAAAGAACACAAGGAGGAGACCCACTCCCAGAGAGGCTGATAGGGAAACTCACCCTGATCTTCTCCAGGAAGCGCAGTGTGCTGGCGTAGAGCTCTGGGCATGAGGGGATGTCCTGCACGTTGTCTGTGACAGGTTTGGTCTTGAGGCTGAGCTCCAGGTTGAGATTCTGTGACCTGAAGGCTCGGAAAGAATCATGCTCCTGGGGATAGACAGTCAGCGGGTCACGGCAGCTCTGTGGCTGTCCCATTATAATATGTGTGGGTCATGGCAGCTCTGTGGCTGTCCCATTATAATATGTGTGGGTCATGGCAGCTCTGTGGCTGTCCCATTATAATATGTGTGGGTCATGGCAGCTCTGTGGCTGTCCCATTATAATATGTGTGGGTCAAGGCAACTCTGTGGCTATCCCATTATAATATCTGTCGGTCATGGCAACTCTGTGGCTGTTCCATTAAATCTATTAATCTATGGCAATAACCCTTCTACACCTATAACAATTGTTCTGCCATGACAATACTATGCATGTGACAATAGTCCTGTTACCTAGACAAAAGTCCTTCTACTTATATGACAATAATATGCCTATGACAAAAAAATTTGATTTTTAAGAGCATGCATCTTTCCCATTGCAACATACGCCTGTGAGACCTGGACATTTACTAAACAAGTTGAACAGCGCATAAATGCATTTGAATATAGACGAGTTCTGAGAATATCTTGGGTAAAGATTGATTGATTGATTGATTGATTGATTGATCTAGGAACCGACATCACAACACTCGGGACATTCCCATAAGCGCTCCGTCTCCATCCTCAGCAACCAGCGAAGAGTTCCAACACTAATAGTTCCAGTAGCAATCTGATTATATGTCCATCTCGCCTTTCCTCTGAGCATCGAGCGTCGGCCAGATCCCCTCGTCACTCCTCGCTGCCTCATTCTAACCAGACTATGGTGATCCATTTGCTCCTCCGAGGTGTACACGTGCTCCTACAAGGCCGCAACCACATCTGCCTTGTCATGCATCAACACTCCATCAAGTTCTGCCGAGCCAGCCAATCTGTCCGCCTGTTCATTCCCCAGCACACCGGTAAAGAAAAGAACACATGCATCCATACTTCAAGAGCTGAATAGTGAAGAATGTTGGCTATTAAAGACGATAAAACAAAGAAAATTGAAATATTTTGGTCACTTGAAACGCCCCGAAAGTTTGGAGAGAACAATAATGGAGGGGTATATGCCTGGGAAGAGAGGAAGAGGAAGGCCAAAGAGAAGATGGGTGCAGGATGTGGCGGATGATCTCCAGATGGGTGTATTGGACGCAGGGCATCTTGCTTATAATCGAGAGGTTTTCCAGAAGGTTGTTATGGGAGCAAGGTTCTGCAAAGGACATGCTAGTGAATGATGCCTATGACAATAGTCCTGCTGCACCTATGATAATAGTCTACAACATCAAAGATAATAGTCTACTACACCTATGATAATAGTCCACTACAACTATGACAATATTCTACATCTATGACAATAGACCTGCTACATCTAGGACAATACTATGCCTATGACAATAGTCCTACAATATCTGTGACAATAGTAATAATACACCTATGATGATAGTGATGTTACACCTATGACAATAGTCCTGCTACATTTATGACAATAGTCCTGCTATATCTATGATAATAGTCCTACAATACCTATGACAATAGTAATAATACACCTATGACAATAGTCCTGCTATATCTATGATAATAGTCCTACAATACCTATGATAATAGTAATAATACACCTATGACAATAGTCCTGCTACATATATATGACAATACTATACCTATGACGTCCTACAATTCCTATAATAGTCGTATAACAACTTTACAAACATATCTAGGCAAACCTTTTGGCCTAGAGAGACGACAGTGGAAGATAAACTCTATGGACTGCTGTTTAAACTGAAAAAGACAGTTCAATTCATACAAGAGACAGCATTGCAGTTATAGACATATTTCAAGCGAACGAAAGAAGAAGAAGAACAACTTTACCTGCAAGGAAAAGTCGGGAACTCTGTCTGGAGCACATGGCATGATGGAATGATGGTCGTTGGCATCTCCCAGGCACAGCCACTCAAGTCCCACCCTGTGGAGAATAGTACAACTCAGGAACTCAAATGGAAAAAACAAACTACTGCATTTCTGTGGTGCTTAGATTCATAAAGACTTGGGAAATCTGGTGTGGTGGTTTAGCCTTGCCTTCCAAACCACTGGAGGTATGTTACTTCTGCCTCTCAGCTATGTCTGGTCACATAATGAGAAGAGAGGCACTGAAGAACTTTGTGATGACAAGAGAGATCAGCAGTATTAGAGGCAGAGGCAGACCAATAGAAATGATGCTGAATGGTTCAAGATGAAGGAATGCCATCAACAGAATTGACTCGAGCACCAAGGACTGAGATCTAAGCAGAGACATTAATGCCTATACCAATTTGCGAGGCAAATGATGATGAGGTTTCTGAGATAACAGAAACTGTGTCATCTTCCTCTTCTTTATGTGCCTGGTCTGGACCAGACTTGGACAATAACGACTCTCCACTCCTGTCTGTCATTTCATATGTTAATGAACTTGTTGTTTTTATTACCAGGTGTTTGTAAAGTCTCACTACACTCTGTATGTAGAACAAATCTGAAAAATGAAGTACATCATATCATCAAGACACTCCACAGTCCATCATGAAGCAATATGCAGTGAATGGCTGTTGTCTACTGGAGTAATTCTTTGCACTCGAAACAGAATGGTGTTATCAATCTTCTTCTTCTTCTTCTTCTTCTTCTTCTTCTTCAGCGTTCTGAGCCATTGAGGTTCTTTGCTGCAGATACAATCCATCTCCATTCGTCTCTCTGGTTGACCTTCTCTTGCCAGTCATTGATTCCAAGTGCTTGTAGGTCTGTATATATATTATCTCTCCACCGTCTTCTTGGTCTACCTCGGGGTCTACGGTCATTTATTTCCTGAGTGTAAGCGAGTTTTGTTTCCCTATTATCTTCCATTCTTTCTATATGCCCCAGCCATTGTAGTCTATTAACCTTCATGATACCAGTGATTAGCGGGGACTTAAACAGATCATAAATGTCTTTGTTACTTCTTCTTTTCCACTCTCCACTTTGTGTATCCCTAATGGGTCCAAAGATGCGTCTTAAAACTTTGTTCTCAAAGGTTTGTAGTAAGGCTTCGTCTCCTTTCGTTGTACTCCAGGTTTCAGAGCCATACAGCACAACTGGTCTGATCAGTGTTTTGTATATTGTGATCTTGGTGTTACGAGATAGCGCCTTTGATTTTAGTAGATGTTGTAGTGCATAATATATCTTATTTCCAGAATTGATTCTAGTTTGTATTTCTTCCCTTATGAATACCCAGGTATTTGTATGTTTCCGTTCTTTTAATGGTCATATTATCTATTTGTATGTGGCCAGAGTTTTTAGCCATTCCTTCTCTTGAAATTACCATATTTTCTGTCTTATCTTGGTTGATAACCAGCCCCATCTGTTGGGCTTTTTCCTTTAAGTGAGTCAATATTTCCAATGTCTTTTGTTCATTTTCCCCTATAATATCTATATCATCTGCATAACCAAGCAGCTTGGATGTTCCTCCAATATCACATTCCTCCTTTACCTTCCTTACAACTTTCTCTAGAGCCAGATTGAAGAGTTGCGGTGATAGTGCATCACCCTGTTTCAAGCCAGATGTTATTTGGAAAGGGTCTGATTTCCTGCCTTTATATGTTAGTATATTATAAGTATCTTCCATGCATAGTCTGGTCATGTTGATTAACTTCCTTGGTATTCCAAATTCCCGCATAGCATTCCATAGACTATTCCTATGGACACTATCATAAGCCTTTTTAAAATCCACAAAAATGTTATGGAGATCTCTTTTATATTCCCGATTTTTCTCGGCTATTTGTCGTAAGATAAATATCTGATCTATTGTTGATCTGTTTTGTCTAAAACCCGCCTGGTAGTCACCTAATATGTATTCTGAATATGGTTTTAGTCTATTTAGTAATACTGCGGATAGTATCTTATAGCTTATGGACAGTAGTGATATTCCTCTATAATTTTCACACTGGAACTTGTCTCCTTTCTTACATGAAAAATGAAGTACATCATATCATCAAGGCGCTCCACAGTCCATCATGAAGCAATATGCAGTGAATGGCTGTCGTCTGCTGGAGTAATTCTTTGCACTCCAAACAGAATGGTGTTATCAATGGAAGAAAAAATTTCTTTGATTGAACAAGTGTTTCGAGATTGCGGTCAATATACATGGGTGGTTGTTCAAAGATTTATAGCAAGTTTTCCTGATAAATAACTTCCTCATTACATTACGGTTAGAAATTTGTTGAATAAGTTTCTTGAAAGGAAATGTTTACAAAAATAATGTACACACAATTGAGGACCTGAAAGAAGCAATCAGAGTTGCCATTCAAGAAATAACAACAGATACAATGCAGAAGGTTTTTGACAATATGAATAGACTTGTACAGTCATGTCTTGAAGCCCGTGGTGGACATTTCCAACACCTGTTATAATAAATACTTCATTGGTACTTTCCAGCTTCCCCAAAACAGCGTTAGACTATAGCAGTGACAATTGTAACTAATTTAATGAATTTTTAGCACATTTTTTAATGACACTGTATACTTAATTTTTCACATTTGTTCTACATACAAAGTGTAGTGAGACTTTCCACACACCCAGTATTATTTGCTGCCTCTCTTCCATAATATTTTCCCACGTAAGGATAATTTATTTGTACTGTTCTGGCAACCGGCTCTGTGGTGCAGGGGTAGTGGATACAATTTGAAATCCTGCATACTGCGTTCAGAACACAGCTCTGGGTGATTTGGCAGTAGACTGCCTTGTATTGGTTTTCATAAAATGGGACGAGTGCTGGTCGTTCAGAAAGCGCAATGGCAAACTACAGAATGCAAACTTGCCAAGAAATCACAAACAGCCAAGAAATCACAAACAGCGAAAAAATGCCAGGATTAACTGCCACGTCCTGTAAAGGATATGCACCTAACCTAACTGTACTGCAGCTTGCCATCTTGAGAGACGATGGCTTGTCACATTGTGCTTTTTAAAAAAAATGGTAATTCTCTCTTTACAGCACAAAGATTGGGTTGAATTGTAGAGACAATGTGTTGCCCATGCAACATGATCCCTCTCTCGACCTGCCTAGTTTACTCCAGAGGAAAGGTAACACCAATACATCTGAAACAAAAGAAGCTGCAGAAACTACTGGATCAGTACAGCAATGCTCTAACTGTCGGAGCTTCGATCCTAGACCAGTTGCCAACCAATGCTTAGAGCCTGGTCTGCCCTGCCATGACATTTAGTCTTTAGACTGTATTTCCTCTCACCATAATAAGGCTTGTACATTCCAAATTGTGCTCCTCTGCCCGAAGCCATAGGCACAATATAGGGTGTCGGGTTTTAAGAGCACCGCCAAACATTCAGTGCCAACAGAAAGCAGGTGGTACCATCTATTGTTGTCAAGTAGTTCAGTCATATCTGACTAAGATAATTTATCTATTCCATCACTTATGAACATATTAGTTTCCCACGTAAGGATAATTTATCTACTGAATCACTTACGCACATATTAATTTCCCAAATTAGAATAATTTACCTATTCCATTACGTATGGACATAGTATTTTCCCAAATAAGGATAATTTATCTATTCCATAATTTATGCACATTTACCAGCCACACAGCACCTGCACACTGTTCATATACCAGCCACTCACTGCCCACACAACTTCCACACACTGCATGCATGCACACACTTCCCACACAGAAGACACGCCTACCTGAAGGTGAGGTTGGGCAGATGCAGGAGCTTGCTCTCGTTGTACTTGGACGCTGTCCTCACTGAGATGTCCAGGTCTCCCTGCAGCACAAACTGGGCTGGCAAAACAGAAGCACACCTGTTTGTTAGTTTCATTAGTCCTGACTGATGCTCACAGAAGGATATAGAGGAGAAATTGGATATTGGGGGATATATCTTGCAACAAACTGACAAGCAGGGGAGGTAGGTAATTGTTATATAGAATGGTTGGTAGGTAGAAGGCAGGTAATAAATAGTAGGCAAGTAGGTAGGTAATAGGTAGCAGGTAGGTAATAGGTAGCAGGTAGGTAATAGGTAGTAGGCAGGTAATAGGTAGTAAGCAGGTAATAGGTAGTAGGCAGATATTAGGTAGTAGGCAGGTAATAGGTAGTAGGAAGATAATAATAGGTAGTGGGCAGATAATAAGTAGTGGGTAGTAGGTAGGCGGTAGGTAACAGGTAGTAGGCAGGAAGATAAGTAATAGGTAGTAGGCAGGTAATAGGTGGTAGGCAGGTAATAGGTGGTAGGCAGGTAATAGGTAGTAGGAAGATAATAATAGGTAGTGGGCAGATAATAAGTAGTGGGTAGTAGGTAGGTGGTAGGTAACAGGTAGTAGGCAGGAAGATAGGTAATAGGTAGTAGGAAGATAATAATAGGTAGTAGGCAGGTAATAGGTGGTAGGCAGGTAATAGGTGGTAGGCTGGTAATAGGTAGTAGGAAGATAATAATAGGTAGTGGGCAGATAATAAGTAGTGGGTAGTAGGTAGGCGGTAGGTAACAGGTAGTAGGCATGAAGATAGGTAATAGGTAGTAGGAAGATAATAATAGGTAGTAGGCAGGTAATAGGTGGTAGGCAGGTAATAGGTAGTAAGCAGGTAATAGGTAGTAGGCAGATATTAGGTAGTAGGAAGATTATTATAGGGAGTAGGCAGATAATAAGTAGTAGGTAGGTAATAGGTAGTAGGTAGGCAGATAGGTAACAGGTAGTAGGCAGGAAGATAGGTAATAGGCAGTAGGCAAATAACTGATAGTATGTAGGTAGCTAAATAATAGATAGTAGTCAGGTAGGTAATATGTATTGGTCAGGTATGTAGTTAATAGCTAGTAGGCAGGTAATAGACAGTAGGCAGGTAGGTAGGCAGGTTGGTAGCTAGGTAATAGGTAGTAGGCGGGTAGGTAGGTAATAGGTAGTAGGCAGGTAGGTAGCTAATTGGTAGTAAGCAGGCAGGTGGGTAATAGGTAGTAGGCAGGTATGTAGATAGTAGGCAGTAAGCAGGCAGGTAGGTAATAGGTAGTAGGCAGGTAGGTAGATAGTAGGCAGTAAGCAGGCAGGTAGATAATAGGTAAGTCAGGTAGGTGATAAATAGCAGGCAGGTAGGTAAGTAATAGGTAGTAGGCAGGTAATAGGTAGTAAGCAGGTAATAGGTTGAGGGCAGGAAAGCAGGATGTAGGTAGGAAAGAAGGTGATAAATAGTAGGCAGATATGTAGGTAGGTAGGTGATAGATAGTAGGCAGTTAGATAGATAAGCAATAGATAGTATGTAGGTAGGTAGGTAGGTAGGTAGGTAGGTAGGTAATAGGTAGAAGGCAGGTAATAGGTGGTAGGTAGGTAATAGGTAGAAGGCAGGTAATAGGTAGTAGGTAGGTAATAGGTAGTAGGCAGAGTTAGGTAATAAGTAACAGGCAGGTAGACTGAGTATGTAGACCGGCAGAAACCACCCCTGCAATAGACACCCACCATTAGTCCAGTCCATGATCAGGTGTGTCCAGGTCCAGTCCATCAGCTCCGTATTGTTGTAGGGGTCAAAGGATGCATGGTACAGCCAGCTCATTTTGTTGATGGACCAAGTGAAGCGGCCGTGGAACAGCAGGCGCATCTTATCCCAAAAGGGCAAAGGTCGGCTGGGGTCAACCGAGGGTCGGCTGATCAGATCCATGTTGAGGTTAAACAGAGCCACAGCTGGTTCCCAACAAACTCCATAAGCCAGGGTCAATGAACTCATGTCTGAAAGAAGTCAGGGCCAATGAACTCAAGTTGAAGGACACACAATCATATTTTTGTTAAAAGTTAGTTGCATGTTCTTTACAGATTGTAGCAGTCAATCCCAACATTTGTGATTTCTAGGCAAGTTTACATTCAGTAGTATGCCACGACTTTTTGAAAGACCAGCACTCATAGCATTGTATGAAAACCAGCACAAGGCAGTCTGCTTTCAAATCACCTGCAGTTGTGTTTTGAACGTGGCATGTAGGAATGCAAATTGCGTTTGTAACCCCTTCGCCATAATACACTTTTTAAGAAAAAAGCCCAGATGACTGCCTGCCCAACCATGTGGCTGAATGTTCGAACCCACATCAAGGCAGATGTTTTAAACTGGCCTGGGCTCCCAGGTCAACCCAGTCGGAGATGAGTACCAGGAAATAGTTTGGGAAGTGAAGGTGACCAGTGATATTAACCACATGACCCATAGAGTACAGACTGGTCTATACAAATATGTCTAGCACCATATACCCAAGATGCTTTAAGATAGCCACTACGATTCAGGATTGCCAAATTTAACCGGAAATATATTTGTGGATTTGTTCAGCAACTACTTTTTGTGTCTCCTATTGGAGGAGATTTAGAGTGCTCACAATGTTAAACTCCCCGATTATTTCAAGATCAAGTTAAAACAGAAACCGTTTGCTGGATATTGTTTTTACCTCCACGAGCTACGAATCTACACCTTTCGTCTTCTCAAATTCTTTTCCTGGACGAAAGTACAGACTGACTTTATAAGACGTAAGTAGACCCGTAAATTCTTTTTTAACTATACTTTGGGCATTGTTCTAGTATGTATGATTAAATTTAGCATCCATTTTTAACTATAATTTGTAGTTTTGATTATTTGAGTTGGCAATCCCATCTCAAACTGAAATTATAAAGATGAGATGCTGTAATGTGGTATTTCAATGGTGGGAAATAACAGTTTTCATTTTCAAGCTCCAGTGACGACCATTTAATATTGTTATGTAATATCCATAGCAATTGCAACGCCAATGATTGCATGTTTGCATTCAACACCCATTATAGTATTTATGTGTAATTATTTATCATGCTACACAGACCACATCATTTATAATTTTGCAACTCTTCAATGCAACTTCTTTAGTCAAAATGGATCTACACTGGCGGCCTCTCACTGACACAGCGTGTGTGCAGACAGCGCGCAGTCTTACATCATCAAAGCATGACATGGAGGTGTTTCTCTCTCTCTCTCCCTCTGTCTCTCTCTCTCTCGCGTGTGTGTGCATGCGTGTATATATATAAACTGGCAGCAGTTATCTTTCCTTTAGGTAGACATCGGCAGTTTTAATTTTCTTTGAGCGTATGTGTTACAAACAGTGGTGTGAGTGTGTAGGTCACTTTGTCAAAGGACTAAATCATAGTTTCCTCTTTGTTCATATTAAATGATAAACTGACACACAAACATTAATATCTCCGCTTAGAATTGACCTACAGACTTGAATAAGGTACCATTGGATTTTTTTAAAAGAGGTATCCAACTATGCATGTTGCATAATTAAAAATCAATTTAGAAAATGTTACTAAAATGGCTACCTTAAGACATGTACCCGGTTTGCTGACGTTGTGCCACAGGGTTTTAACTGATTCACTGCCATGAGATGATTAATTATCTTATGTGATTTCCTGTATCTGCCATGGGCTTATATACAGCAGTTTTCCCCATGCAACCTGCTTTAATTTGATATACAATACAACATGTCTGCTACCATATTAACAACTTTTAAGTCATAACTGTGACACACCCATACTTTCAATTTTCCGCCATCCATTTTTGTTAAGTCCAAACATCCTTGTTGTTTGGCACTGAATCTGTGAATGCTGTGTAACCTCTGCATCGCTATGGCCGATCTTGATCCAACTTCTTTAGAAAAGTCCCCACTGTTGTTGATTACAGAGCTAAGATGTTCCCAGTTTGTGACATTTTCCATTTCTTCATTGTTGATGGTAATTTTTGGCTGATGTGTATGTAGTTTTGTCTGAGGATATTTTCGCATTCTTCTAAGTTCAGAAAAAAGTATTGTACTCTTTGCTGTATCTTCTGACAGACAGCATTAATACTAAAGAAGAAAATGAAGGCTTTCAAACTGAAATGTTTACAGAAACATTCCAAATTCTAAGAAAGTCGTGGATAAAAAGAAGAAGAAAATACTGACATTCTACCAGATACGGACATGGAAGAAAACATAAACAGCATCATGAATCATAAAGTAAAGTACCTTGGCCATATCAAACATCACTGTAGTTCAGAGAGAACTGTAGTGGAAGGCACTGACTGATCCTGGAAGAACAGGCAGGGTTGAACAACATGACAGTACACACAGGACAATAAAGACAACCTGAGTATGAACACGCATGTGGCCAGGGGACTGGTGGAAGACTGAGATCCTTTTCACTTAACTGTGATGAGAGCAATGTTATGGTGGGACTGGTGGAAGATTGAAATCCTTTTCATTTAACTGTGATGAGAGTGATGTCATGGTGGGACTGGTGGAAGATTGAAATCCTTTTCATTTAACTGTGATGAGAGCGATGTTATGGTGGGACTGGCCACATGATGATGATGAGAAACATTGAGAAAACTGAGGACAGTATAACTAGACACTAACTTGTCTGGAACCCACACAGCAAATGAAATAGCTGGAGTCCTAAAAACATATGAAGAAGAGAATTACAGAGATAAATAATACTGTGAGGACATGGAAGGAGCTGCATGAGGTAGCAAACTACAGGACGCCTTGACATGGTTTGGTTGAGGCCTATGCTCCAACATCTTTTCAGTGGCCTGTGATGACACAAAACATTCTGCTAAGGACTAGTTACATCATCATCATCGTCATCATCGCTGCATGTAGTGGTGGTTGTGATGATGTTAATAATGATGATGATGACGATGAAAGGAACACTTACCACAGCTGAAGTCATGGAAGAACTTCATGGCTGGCAGGTTTCTCTCCACGACCATCGCTGGCCACGGCTTGTCTAGCTCTATCTGGCATGTCCGCTTGGCTGGCACAGAGTTCAAACATTACAATTACTAATGGTTCACGCTGATTACAGTTTTAACAAATATTTCTTCTTCTTCTTCTTTTTAACCTCTCTCTCTCTCTCTCTCTAACAGCATCTAGAAAACATTGCATTAACAATCTGAAATATATGTATGTCCTCTCTCTCTCCATCCTGAGTGGATGATTTAGTATTGTTTATGATTGTAAGTAGGTATGTGTGTGTGTAAAGAAATGTATATGTGGGTGTGTGATTGTGTGAATGTCCTGCTGTGTGAATGATATACATATGTTCGGATGCAAGAAAGAGAGAGTGAGAGAGTGAGAGAGAGATTGTGTGTGTGTGCGTGCCTGCCTGCCTGCATACCAGCATGCGTGCATGGTAGCGGTTGGGGAATGAGAGAGAGAGAGAGAGAGAGAGAGAGAGAGAGAGAGAGAGAGAGAGAGAGAGAGAGAGAGAGAGAGAGAGAGAGAGAGAGAGAGAGAGAGTTGAACGTGTATGTCACATAACATTCTATTTCATATTGTTTATTATTGTGTGTGTGTGTGCACGCATGTATGCATGTGTGTGCATGAGTGTGTATGTGTGATTATGTGCGTATGGGAAGGAGTGTATGTGTGTAACTTGCTGTATGTATGAATGAGGATATATTGGTGTGACAGACAAACAGACCAACCGACCGACCGACCGACAGAGACAGACAGACAGACAGATGAAGAAAGAGAGAGAGAGAGAGTAT
Organism: Cepaea nemoralis; assembly: GCA_014155875.1. NCBI lineage: Eukaryota > Metazoa > Mollusca > Gastropoda > Stylommatophora > Helicidae > Cepaea > Cepaea nemoralis. The sequence continues at coordinate 16,639 of JACEFZ010018010.1, read as the reverse complement.
GTATGTATGTATGTATGTATAAGTAAACTTTTGTTAGTAAGCTTGTGAGTGGGTATATGTGTGTGCGAGGGAATATGTATTTGTGTGTTATTTAGTGTGATAGTTTGTGTAAATGATGTAAGTATGTATGCAGTTATGTATGTATGTGTTTATGCATGTGCTTATGTATGTGTGTCTGGCTACCTGTCTGTCTCATAACATGGTAATATGCATTGTTTATGTTCACAACTTTTATTTGATTATGTCATTTTTTTCCTATGTGAATGTGACATGCACAATAGATAATTGATGTATGAAAGATGAGTGACTGGAAGGGCTGAATGCTGAATATAAGACATGGGCCTGTGTGCCCAATTTATGATCTTTTGAAAATAAAGTTTGTTCATTTGCGCTCGCTCGCTCGCTCGCTCGCTCGCTCTCTCTCTCTCTCTCTCCCCCCGCTAGTAACAACATCTAGAAGACTAACAATCTGACCTCTGTGTGTGCCCTCTCTCTCTGCTCCAATCAACATCCCCCAGATGTGCTTGTTCTGCACATCCACCATGGGCTGTGGGAAATCCCTCAAAGACACAGACCACAACTTGATGCTTGCGCTGATGTACCGACACCACAGACTGGCAAACTCCATCGACTCCTTCGGGAACGGACTGGGTGGAATGACAACAGGCACATCAACTCTCAATATACTCACTTTTTCTATACCTAGTCTATACAGTAGCAAAGTCAGTGCTGTGGTGAAGGAGTTATGAATGCAGTTCGTAATCCTGTATACTGCGTTAAAAAAACACGGCTGCTGGTGATGTGGAAGCAGATCGCCTTGCACTGATTTTCATACAATAGTATGGGTGCCGGTCATTCAGAAAGCAATGGCAAACTTGGCAAGAAATCACAAACAGCCAAAAATGCTGGGCGTCACAGTCCTACATGGGATTGATATTAGTAACAGTGTGGATAAGAGTTAATAGGTATAGATGACAGACATGGACAATCACTGAGGACAAGTCAGACAGGAGTTAATCTGACAGAGTAGACATCAACAATCACCGACACGGTGACTTAAGGTCAAGGACCAGGGCAACAAGTATGAGTGAGCACCCACTTGAATACAGGACGAATCGTGGCGAGCTGAGCACATCTCCGGGAGACTGGCCCGTGACAAGTGAACTATGTAGAGACAAAAAGGGGAAATAGAACACAGCCAAAGGACAGCGTGTATTCAGACCTTCAACAGGAGAGGACATGAGAAGAGAGAGAGAGAGAGAGAGAGAGAGAGAGAGAGAGAGAGAGAGAGAGAGAGAGAGAGAGAGAGAGAGAGAGAGAGAGAGAGAGAGAGAGAGAGAGAGAGAGGTGTGTTCCAGATCAATTCCATTGATGTTATTCCCCCAGACATCCAGCATCATTTCTCTGCCTACCTTTGATCCTTCTATTGTGATCTCTCCAAATATAATTATTTCCCAATGCTTTTCTTCTCATCATATAACCAAAGAAAACTGTCTCTTTTAATAGCTATATAAACAAAACATATATTTGTTTTATAGTTGTATGTGGTTCTCTCGCCCAGCTACCAAATTAAGAGCTTTGAGTGACACTGTGAGCTGTGAATTTCACGTGGAATGCTTTACATCTCTCCACTGATTGTTTGTATTGTGAACTTCATGATCAGAAAAATGGTGGATGGCTGGTTGCTGAACTAGCTGGTTTTGCCTTATGCAGTAATGAGTCTGCAACTGCTGGTTTTCTGGTGACTGCCGCTTTCATCGATAATGAACTTTAATTTTAGTGGCAGACTGTTGTGTTGGCATTCTGGCAGCAGCCTTATGCATGTATGTCCTTACACTGTTGGTTTGTCAGGACTGCTGTCTGTTCCACTTTTCACATGGGACAGTGAGGAGCATTTTGTGATATTTACTGGCACAGGAATGGGGCATTATGGGGTGACCCTTTGCTGTAAAGTTGGAACAGCAACTAACAACTAATATAGTTGTATGCATGTTCTTCTTTCAATTACCATGTTCCAGACACTCATTAGTAACTCTGGCAGTCCAAGGCATTCACATTATTCATCTCAGAAACCACATGTCCTGTTGCCTTCAAGCTCTTTTTCATTTACTTGTTCACATTCCAAGATACACTGCCATACCCTATAGCAGGATCTATATAACATTTCAGTATTCTATTTCTGACATTTCATGAGAGTGACTTATTACATCGAGGAGCGGCTGGCTGAGTGGCTAAGAATGCTGGGTTCTCCTTTCGGGAGACCTGGGTTCGAGTTGATCGAGTTGAGGTAAGAAATGATATCACTGCACTCAGGACATTTCTATGCGCGCCCCGTCCCCTTGTTCAATAGTCAGCAGAGAGTCATACTGTTAATGGTTCAAAATTCCGTCTGACTGAAAGTTCTCCTGGTCTTCACTCTCAGTTTTGAGATTCGTCCAGAGCCCCTGCCATTCCCCCACCATATCATTCTCTCCATATACGGTTCTCAGTCTGTTCCCCCCTCCCCTTTCTACACCTGGTCCCACAGGTGACACTTAATGCAAATGACTTATAACATCAGATACTTTTCATCTTCAGAAAACCTATAAAACAAATAAGTGAATAGTTATGTAAAGGCACATGACCACACTTCAGCCCTGACCTCTCTTTGTCAATTTCTTTCATGTGTTTGAGGACATTGTCCTTGCCGTGGAAGGATGTGTCAGCCAGGGCAGTGATGTGCAGGTCCTCCATCAGCCAAGTACAAAGCTGTGACCTGATTGGGGCAGCGCTGTAGAGCTGCTGGGACCGCTGGATGTAGATCTCCGAGCTCTTCTTGTCCAGACTTGCGTACAGCTCTTCTCTCTTGTTCACTGAAGATGACAGACACACTGGCCAATCAACATTACTCAACATATGACCGCATTTATGCTAGACAAATTACGTCCTCAGTATTTAATTAAGCCAAATTAAATTCTCAACATTCTGTCAAATAACAGCTCCAATATATAATTACGCCACATCAATGTCTAAACATTCAATCAAATTACAGCTTCAATATACAATAAAGCCAAAACAAATCCTCAACATTCAATCAAATTACAGCTTTTATGTTCAATTAAGACAAATTAAATCTCCAACATTCAATCAAATTTTTTATTCTACAGGGAATATTGCAGAGCTCTCCTACCCCTCTCCAAGTTCAGAAACCAACAGGGTTCGGAGAACAATACTGAAACATCACATCTAGGGCAAGGCACATCATGAGGTAACCAAGTCATGATTTGGCAAGGCATATCACATGGCATCCAGGTCATAATTCAGCAAGGCATATCACAAGGAATCCAGGTCACGATTCGGCATAGAACATACAGACTGGCTGTAATCAGGCCTAAGTAGGTCATGTCTCCTCCACAGGCTTTAGGTATCTCATGTGAACAGGCTCCATCCCAATGCCCACAGGTTTTAAGTAGGTCATGTCAACAGGCTCCATCCCAATGCCCACAGGCTTTAGGTATCTCATGTCCAGGCTCCATCCCAATGCCCACAGGTTTTAGATATCTCATGTCAACAGGTTCCATCCCAATGCCCACAGGTCTTAGGTATCTCATGTAAACAGGCTCCATCCCAATGCCCACAGGCTTTAGGTATCTTCTCTTCTTTGCGTTCATCCGGAGTGTTTTTTCAGATGTGATTGCGGTGTGTCTGTTATGCGCCCTTGGGCCGAAACCCGTAGGCCAACACAACCGGCTTCAGCGTGCTTTTTTGACCAAGTAGCATTCCTGGGAGACTCTCACTGTTTGCGGTACCGTCCACAACCCAGCTGGCTGGCCAAGTTGGAACGGTCGAAGACAACGGTCGTCCCTCAAAGGAAGGCAGGGACAGTCCATGGCATTTTCCGCCATCCAGGGTGGCTTCCATAATTGCAGGGCCGGCACATAGCGCCCTGGTGCTGGGCTCACCGAGGGAATCGTCACGTCCTGCTCATGGCTGCTTTAATTCCTCACTTCAATATATTGGGCATTTCGTTCGCCCCGGGCCGTTCCCGCACAGACCAGACTGGTCTGCAGTCAATATCCACTCAGCGAGTTTTTCGGACATGTGCTTGTCGTTGTGTCCGTCAGAGCTGTTCCAGACACGTCGGACATTCTGAAAACTACCTAGTCAGAGCTGTTCCAAACAAGAGCGGCATTCGGAAACTAGGTAGCTGTTCCTAGCACGAGGGAAGACTAGTTAGAGCTTTTCCGGTCACGAAAGACATTTCACTCGGACGTAATTGCGTAGTGCCATTTTTATTTTGCCGCCCGTAGGCTGGCACTTCCGACTTCAGCGGGCATTTTTGATGAGGTTAGCCTTCCTCGGGTTTCGAGACAAGTTAGACTCTTATTTCGACTTCCACACAGCAAGCTTTTGCTTCGGGCTGCCACGTAATGGATTCGCAAGACAGGCGTTCCATTTCGTGTCAACGAGACAATTTTCCACCTTTGACTACACTCACTCCATGAGTACGGTTACAGACTATCTACGGAACGTGCGACCGAGGTGTTTTTCCACCTTTAGTACTCGCTCACAAGGTAGGCTACATGTGCTGCCGGCTCAGCACCTTACCTCCGTGCGTCTGTGGGCGAGTAACAGCCAGGCCCTCTCATCTGGGGATCCCTCATATCCCCCAGCTAAGAGCCATCGAACGAGTATCTGCGCCAAGCATGTAGCGTGCTCAGCACCTCACCTCAATTTTGATGTAGGTTTGTGTCAGCCAGGCTCTCACTTCCGAGGGTTTATGGCTTAGAGACGTTCAGCCATACACCTCGGCTGGGAGCCTTAGAGGTTATGTCCGGACTGAGATTATTGGCATCGTTTGCCTGATTTAGACTGCTATCCTCAGTCTACCTGCAGAGCAGCAGGTTGTGTCTCTCTTAGTCTGGTCCCTATCCCAAGAGCTGTCCAATATGTAGTTAATATCCATTGGAATAGCGCTTGGGGTCAGTGGGACACTCAAGCTCCCCCACCACGACAAGGTGGAGACACATTGGGGGAGGCTTTAGGTATCTCGTGTCAACAGGCTCCATACCAATGCCCACAGGCTTTAGGTATCTCATGTCAACAGGCTCCATCCCAATGCCCACAGGCTTTAGGTATCTCATATCAACAGGCTCCATCCCAATGCCCACAGGTTTTAGGTATCTCATGTCAACAGGCTCCATTCCAATGCCCACAGGCTTTAGGTATCTCATGTCAACAGGCTCCATCCCAATGCCCACAGGCTTTAGGTATCTCATGTCAACAGGCTCCATCCCAATGCCCACAGGCTTTAGGTATCTCATGTCAACAGGCTCCATCCCAATGCCCACAGGCTTTAGGTATCTCATGTCAACAGGCTCCATCCCAATGCACATAGGCTTTAGGTATCTCATATCAACAGGCTCCATCCCAATGCCCACAGGGAGAGTGGTCCCTTATTTATAATCTTCTGTGATTATAACCCTGTATGTTTTTATTTACACTTGTATCACCATCATCATCCAGCGCCTTGCCGGTTGGCATGTGCGATTATGCCTCTCCACAAATTGCGACAGCATGGATCAATTCATGTGTTGACTACCTTCCGTGCCATGACACAAGACGCATGAAATTTCTCATGCTGTCTTCCTCCAACTCTCTTTCCATCATTCTTTCTGGTTTTGTCTTCTCATAATATGGCCAAATAACTGATGACTGCATCTTTATGATGTTTGTGATAAGTTGTCTTTGCGAACTTAGCTTCCCTCAAAATGTCCATATTGCTCATTTTGGCTGTCCAATTAATTTTCAGCATTCTTCTATAAAACCACATCTCCAAAGCTTCTAGGGATTTTTTTCATCCTGTTTAATAATTGTCCGAGATTCGCAGCCATATTGACAATTGTATATATTTTTTAAGTCTTTGGCTCTGTTTGTGCTGTACCTGAAGAAGAAACCTCCGATTATTTGTATTGTGCTTACTTGTTAAATATTTGCTTAATATTATTTACTAATATTATTGTACTATTGTTATTATTTATTTTCTCGGAGATCAGCATGGCCGAATGGATAAGAGCATTCAACTTCCAGCCTGCAGTCAGTAAGCTGGCATAGCTTTCCGGTCAGTCCTGACTGGCGTAGCTTGTTGCTCGTCGGTGGGTGTCCAGCGGTTTTGCATGCATTATGCCAAATCAAGCAGATGCCGAGGTAGCAAGTTTAACCCCTACATCAGTCAGTTGGACTAAAATGTCGACTTATCATCCTTGAATTGGGGATGTAAATTACAAGTACCTTAAAAGTCAGAGTGTGCTCGCCTGATAGCAAGGTACACTGGTAATAGGAAAGCTAATCCACATGAAAAAATATCTCATCCTACCAGAAGTAGGAGCACGTGTATGGACTATGCTTCAGTTCAAAGCAAATGAATAGCGGCGCTGCCCCCCCCCCCCCCCCCACCACCACGAATTTAATTTTCCCTAACCCCACTGTGACTTCTGATTACCAGGATTGAGTCTGTTGTAGTTTACTGGGATTGAGTCTGTTGTAGTTTACTGGGATTGAGTTTGTTGTAGTTTACAGGATTCAGTTTGTTGTAGTTTACAGAACTGAGTTTGTTGTAGTTTGTAGGATTCAGTTTGTTATAGTTTACTGGGATTGAGTTTGTTGTAGTTTACAGGATTCAGTTTGTTGTAGTTTACAGAACTGAGTTTGTTGTAGTTTGTAGGATTCAGTTTGTTATAGTTTACTGGGATTGAGTATGTTGTGGTTTACCAGGATTGAGTCTATTGTAGTTTGCCAGAATTGAGTTTGTTGTAGTTTTGAGTTTGTTGTAGTTTATCAGGATTGAGTTTGTTGAAATTTACCGGTATTGAGTTTGTTGTAATTTACCAGGATTGGATTGAGTTTGTTGTAATTTACTAGGATCGACTTTGTTGTAGTTTACGAGATTGAGTTTCTTGTAATTTACCAGGACTGAGTTTCTTGTAATTAAGGGAGACTGAATTTGTTGTAGGGTATGTACATTGCATCTGTCTGGACACTGGACCTGTGGGGAAAGCTTGTTCACGGTAAAAGGATTCCAATGACAGTGCTCACCTGGAATAAACTGCTTCTTCTGCAGCTCCATCAACTTGGCATCCATCACTTCTTTCCTCTTCTTGCTCTCGTTGCCTTCATCCTTGAGCAGCTACAACAAACAGGTCAAGGTGAATCATCTGTGTGGTGATTGGTTAGTGTGCTTGCGTGCTATAACAGTGCTCCTGGCTCAGTTCCTCAGCAGTGGCTAGACTGTTTTCTGACTTGTATGGTTCTGTTGCTGGCTCTGTGGCCAAGGAGTTACGGACACAATTTGCAACCCCACATACCACATTCGAAACACAGCTGTGGGCATTTTGGAAGCAGACCGCTTTGTGTTGGTTTCCATACAATGGTATGAGTGCTGATCGTACAGAAAGCAATGGCAAAGTACTGAACGTACACTTGCCAAGAAATCACAAATGGCAAAAAAATTATGGGGTTGACTGTGACGTCCTGTAAAGGATATGCAAATAACTTTTACTTTTTAAATGGTTCTTTCAGAGGCAGAGGTAACATACCCCCAAGTGCTTGTGGAAGTCAAGATAAAACTGCCACACTATCTTCCCAAAATGTCATGGAATTATACAAATCTGAGAAGAGAGCTATTTGACAATGTCATGACAACTAGAAAATCTGAGAAGAGAGCTATTTGACAATGTCATGACAACTAGAAAATCTGCATTAAAAGAGCCAAAGGCACCTAAAGAAATGGCAATGGATGGCATAAGGAGAATATCATCAACAGAATTGATCCGGAACACCAAGGACATCGATGCCGTCGCAAGAGTTGCCAGAACTATGTTGTTTACAACATGGAACTGCCTTAGGGACTCCATCTCCGGATTTGTCCTCAGGGTTTACTCCCGAAGCCTTTCCCATATGGGTATACCCGCAAGGCAGCGGAGGTTTGAGATTTAGAGTTCCCTCTCTTAGAAGAGATACCAACCAAGGGTGACGAACCTCCTCCGCCCGGGAATCAATAAGGAGGGAAGTCTACCATTCTTCCTTCCTGGCAGTGACCATACTGATCGGATGACCGTAGCCATTGTCTCTACTGAGAGATCTTCAGCCCACCGTCACTGACTTGATACCATAACCAACAACTATCCGTTGGCTGCTCCCAAGTCCAATCCACCACCTGCTCACATGGCTTCTCGTTACCCTGTTGGGGGGGGGGGGGGGGGGGGGGCGCTACTCCACCTTGCCCAAGGGTGTCCCATAGGCTAGCGAAGGGAAGGAGGCACCTTACTTCTCCTTTGACATATTCTAAGTCACTGCGAATGAGGTGAACTAGCCACTTCCCTTCCTCTCCACATTTCCTCACCAGAAAATTCCCCAACAAAACCTTAAAACTGTCTGATACCCTTTTTAAGAGACCTGGTCCATCCCTCAGTTGTACAGGTCTGAAATTTAATCCTACCACATCAGGGAGATTGAGCCCAGATCATTGTCTTATTAGGCAAACATACTCATTACTAAACCACTGCAGCTCATAAAATTAGTATCAGGTAATTAAAAGAGCCTTTTGGAAAGCAATGGCAAACTATTGAACATAAAACTTGCCAAGAAATCACAAATAAATAAAAATGCTGGGGTTGACTGTGATGTTCTGTGAAGCATAAGTAACTAACTTATTTGGAGGGAAATTGTCTGATAAGGAAAGGAGACAAAAAAGGTAACTGTCCCCCCAATTCATAGTGTCATGCACTTTATATGTGAAGGCATGATATTTCATGCTGGGGCTCCTTAAGGAAGCAAAGAATAGTAACAATGCAACCTACAATGCACGTTATAAGAAGTGACTAAGGGAACAACTTGAGTTAAGAACCGTCATCACTGCACGCAGGACATCCCCATCCGCTCTCCATCCCCTCATTCAACAGCCAGTGAAGAGTCACACTACTAATCGTTCCCACCGCTATCTGATTGAAAATTCTCCTGGTCTTCCCTCTCCGTTTAGAGATTCTACCAGAACCATTGCCAATCCTCCACAATCTCATCATTTCCACATACAGGTTCTCAATCTGCTCCCCCACCTTCTCCACCTGGTCCCACAGGCACCCGACCACCTTTCCCTTGTCCATAGGTAATCTACCACCAAGAGATGCATTCCCTGCCAGCCTATCAGCCTGTTGGTGACTATGTAATAGTAACACTGGGTTGTGAGTGCAGAGAATGGGCAGCGGGCCGTACTGAGTTTGAAGTGCAACAACTGATCCAGAGTAACACACATCAAGGTAACATAGTCATCTACAAGGATGGGTCAGTGGTGAGAAACAGATGTAGTGGTTGGGGTTTTATTGCAATAGCTAATGGACAAGTCTTGAAAAAAGAGAGTCTGGCATATGAAATATGACCTCCAGCATGAAAATGGAGGTGGAAGCAGTAACAGCGAAGAGACTACTGCAACACACATTGTATTCATTACGGATTCAAAGAGTATGCTTAGTAAAGAGGAGAAAGAAATGTTTTGTGTGGAATGGCTATCATCGCTTCAGAGGTCATGGATTGTGAGAATTGTATGGACATTTTGCCCTGGCCATGCGGGGGTGAGGGGGAATGAACAGGCTGATAGCTGGCAGAGAATGCACCTCTTGGTGGTAGATTGCTTATGGACAATGGGGAGGTGGTCGTACGCCTATGAAACCAGGTGGAGAAGGCGGGGGAACAGATTTAGAACCTATATGTGGAAAGAACAAGATTGCAGGGTATTGGTAGGTGTTCCGGAAGAATCTCAAAATAGAGGGAAGACCAGGAGAACTTTAAATCAGATAGCGGTGGGAACGATTAGTATGGCTTTTCGCTGGCTGTTGAATGAGGGGACGAAGCATGTATGGGAATGTTCTGAGTGCAGTGATGTTGGTTCTTAGCTCAACTCAAGTCAACTAAGGGATGTTGGCACAGAACTGGCTATCTCATCCTGAAGACAATTTTAACTGCAAAATCCAACCAATCATGGAGAGTGTAAACAAAATACAGCCAACCATGGAGAATGTAAACAGCTGAGATCAGTTGAGTCAAGAACTGACATCACAGCACTCAGGACATTCCTATACATGCTCCATCCCCATTTTCAACAGCCAGCGAAGAGTCCCAATAATAATAATAATAATAATAATGGTACCAGTTGCAATCTGGTTATGTTTCCGTCAGGCGTTTCCTCAGAGTATTGAGTGACGGCGAGATCCTCTGTTCGCTTTCTGTCGTACCATTCAGACAGTCTAAAGAAAAGGACAAACATGCAACTCATCCAACCAAGATGAGAGATCTCCTAGAAGAACTGTGACTTGCGGAAAAAGGTATACAGAGTTGGGATTTCTAACTAGTCTCCTTTTCCCTAGGAAAATCTCCAGAACACACACCTGGAATAAATATACACACCTGCAATGTTATAAATATACACACCTGCAATGTTATAAATATACACAACTGGAATGTTATAAATATAAGAATTGGGAAAGACAGCAAAGTGGTAGGAGAAATGAAATATAAGACTAGCATTTTGGGATTATGTGAAACAAGTTGGAATGCAGCAGAAAAAAAGCTTCTAAACACAGTTCAAACAGTGCGATTCTTTGACCACAGAGAGACAAATTCCCCTCAGTTTTGAGAGAGTGCCTCTGATGCTATCTACATGCTCAGGTAATTGCTAGGTGTTCAGTGATGTAGCACCAATATTTTCATGTTCAAGTAATTGCGAGGTGTTCACTGATGTAGCACCAATATCTTCATGTTCAAGTAATTGCTAGGTGTTCACTGATGTAACACCAATATCTTCATGTTCAAGTAATTGCTAGGTGTTCACTGATGTAGCACCAATATCTTCATGTTCAAGTAATTGCTAGGTGTTCACTGATGTTAACACCAATATATATATGTTCAGATAAACACATGTGTGCATGTTCATGTAGGATCTTACCTCATAGTTTAGGCCCATCTTGACTTCAAATGGATCATCACTCATCTCAACCGACAACATCTGCAACAACGTGAAGCAGGTTGCACAAACACACAATGTCATTACTAATCAAATGTATATAACCCATATTGTGACAAAATGTAAAACAGGCTGTTAAACTCATAAAAATCTATACATGAACCAGGAAAATACAGAGAGAATAACTATGCAAGTGTGAGGAAAACACACACACCAAACTCACACACACAATCTCTAACCTCAACGTGACATCTTTCGCACAGATGTTACGACTATACCAAAATAGTTGTACCTGATTCATTTGTTTCAGAATTGTGCCATTTATTTTTTATGCTACGTTGTGATATTTATTTCCTCTTAAAAATGACCTTAATCTCTGTTTCTCACAAATTAATTCCAACCCTAGATCCTCAATGTGTACAATAACAGCAACAGCATGCAACAAATAATGACCCAGTCATATTCATGTCTGCAACAAATACTGTTCATCTGCATATCTTACGTTGTTGATATTATGTTCTTCAAATTCCTCATAAAAATTTCATTAAATATAGTAAACAAGTTCTGGATAAATTACATGGCCCTCTCGAACATCTCTCTTTTAACTAACTGATATTGGTCTACTTCAGTGATCAGTTCTTCATAGCAGCATGTTGTTTCACAAATGTGTTCTTTACAAGTCTAAGGTCTTCCCTGTCAACTTGGAGATCTGCAAGCAGTGTAGTCACGTTGATATGACTTATATATCTAAAGTCTTTGTATAGTCAATAAACCAACCCAAAAACCAACCAACCAACCAGTCAACCCACCCACCAACCCAATGACAAACCAGTCAACCTACCAACTCTCCAACAAACCAACCAATCAACTCTCCAACAAACCAACCAATCAACTCTCCAACAAACCAACCAATCCACCAACTCTCCAACAAACCAACCAATCAACTCACCATCAAACCAACCCACCAACCAATCAACTCACCATCAAACCAGCCAACCAACCAATCAACTCTCCAACAAACAAATCAATCAACTCTCCAACAAACAAACTAATCAACTCTCCAACAAACAAACCATTCAACTCTCCATCAAAGCAACCAACCCACCAACCAATCAACTCTCCAACAAACAAACCACTCAACTCTCCAACAAAGCAAACACCCCCAAACAAATCAACTCTCCAACAAACAAACCACTCAACTCTCCAACAAAGCAAGCAACCTCCAAACCAATAACCTCTCCAACAAACCAACCAACCCACCATCCAACCAACTCTCCAACAAACAAACCACTCAACTCTCCAACAAAGCAACCAATCCACCATCCAACCAACTCCCCAACAAACCAAACAACCAATAAACTCTCCAACAAATAAAGTAATCATCTCCCCAACAACCAAAGAAACCAATCAACTCTCCAACAAACAAACAAACCCACCAAACACTCAACTCTTCCACACACAAAAATAACCAACCAACCCACCAACCAACCAACTCTCAAACAAACCAATAAACTCTCCAACAAACAAACCAATCAACTCTCCAACAAACAAACCAACCCTCCAACTCTTCAACAAACCAACCATCCCACCAACCAATGAACCCTCCCCCCCCTCCCAACTAACCCACCAATCAACCACCCATGTTATTTGTTTAAACACAAGGACTACACCCAGCAGCCACTAACCCTGAGTTTAATGGTGACATCTGGAGGCAGCGGGCTGTCCACTGTAAATGCTTTCTTCTTCACCTTGTGGACCAGCTTCAGCCACTTGACCATGTTCATCAGCTGTTGGAAGAAGTGATCACAGGTTCTATGGGAAGGACATAGAAGCAGTGGTCACAGGTTCTATGGGAAGGACATAGAAGAAGTGGTCACAGGTTCTATGGGAAGGATATGGAAGCAGCAGTCACAGGTTCTATGGGAAGGACATAGAAGAAGTGGTCACAGGTTCTATGGGAAGGACATGGAAGCAGTAGTCACAGGTTCTATGGGAAGGATATGGAAGCAGTGGTCACAGGTTCTATGGGAAGGACATGGAAGCAGTGGTCACAGGTTCTATGGGAAGGATATGGAAGAAGTGGTCACAGGTTCTATGGGAAGGACATAGAAGAAGTGGTCACAGGTTCTATGGGAAGGACATAGAAGAAGTGGTCACAGGTTCTATGGGAAGGACATAGAAGAAGTGGTCACAGGTTCTATGGGAAGGACATGGAAGAAGTGGTCACAGGTTCTATGGGAAGGACATAGAAGCAGTGGTCACAGGTTCTATGGGAAGGACATGGAAGAAGTGGCCACAGGTTCTATGGGAAGGATATGTTAGCAGTGGTCACAGGTTCTATGGGAAGGACATGGAAGAAGTGGTCACAGGTTCTATGGGAAGGATATGGAAGCAGTGGTCACAGGTTCTATGGGAAGGACATGGAAGAAGTGGTCACAGGTTCTATGGGAAGGATATGGAAGAAGTGGTCACAGGTTCTATGGGAAGGATATGGAAGAAGTGGTCACAGGTTCTATGGGAAGGATATGGAAGAAGTGGTCACAGGTTCTATGGGAAGGATATGGAAGAAGTGGTCACAGGTTCTATGGGAAGGACATGGAAGAAGTGGATCACAGGTTCTATGGGAAGGACATGGAAGAAGTGGTCACAGGTTCTATGGGAAGGACATGGAAGAAGTGGTCACAGGTTCTATGGGAAGGATATGGAAGAAGTGGTCACAGGTTCTATGGGAAGGACATGGAAGAAGTGGTCACAGGTTCTATGGGAAGGATATGGAAGCAGTGGTCACAGGTTCTATGGGAAGGATATGGAAGAAGTGGTCACAGGTTCTATGGGAAGGATATGGAAGAAGTGGTCACAGGTTCTATGGGAAGGATATGGAAGCAGTGGTCACAGGTTCTATGGGAAGGACATGGAAGAAGTGTCACAGGTTTCTATGGGAAGGACATGGAAGAAGTGGTCACAGGTTCTATGGGAAGGATATGGAAGCAGTGGTCACAGGTTCTATGGGAAGGATATGGAAGAAGTGGTCACAGGTTCTATGGGAAGGACATAGAAGAAGTGGTCACAGGTTCTATGGGAAGGACATAGAAGAAGTGGTCACAGGTTCTATGGGAAGGATATGGAAGCAGTGGTCACAGGTTCTATGGGAAGGACATAGAAGAAGTGGTCACAAGTTCTATGGGAAGGACATGGAAGAAGTGGTCACAGGTTCTATGTGAAGGATATGGAAGCAGTGGTCACAGGTTCTATGGGAAGGATATGGAAGAAGTGGTCACAGGTTCTATGGGAAGGACTATGGAAGAAGTGGTCACAGGTTCTATGGGAAGGACATAGAAGAAGTGGTCACAGGTTCTATGGGAAGGACATGGAAGAAGTGGTCACAGGTTCTATGGGAAGGATATGGAAGCAGTTGGTCACAGGTTTCTATGGGAAGGATATGGAAGAAGTGGTCACAGGTTCTATGGGAAGGATATGGAAGAAGTGGTCACAGGTTCTATGGGAAGGATATGGAAGAAGTGGTCCACAGGTTCTATGGGAAGGAATATGGAAGAAGTGGTCACAGGTTCTATGGGAAGGATATGGAAGCAGTGATCACAGGTTCTATGGGAAGGACATGGAAGCAGTGGTCACAGGTTCTATGGGAAGGACATAGAAGAAGTGGTCACAGGTTCTATGGGAAGGACATGGAAGAAGTGGTCACAGGTTCTATGGGAAGGATATGGAAGAAGTGGTCACAGGTTCTATGGGAAGGATATGGAAGAAGTGGTCACAGGTTCTATGGGAAGGATATGGAAGAAGTGGTCACAGGTTCTATGGGAAGGATATGGAAGAAGTGGTCACAGGTTCTATGGGAAGGATATGGAAGAAGTGGTCACAGGTTCTATGGGAAGGATATGGAAGAAGTGGTCACAGGTTCTATGTGAAGGATATGGAAGAAGTGGTCACAGGTTCTATGGGAAGGATATGGAAGAAGTGGTCACAGGTTCTATGGGAAGGACATAGAAGAAGTGGTCACAGGTTCTATGGGAAGGACATAGAAGAAGTGGTCACAGGTTCTATGGGAAGGACATGGAAGAAGTGGTCACAGGTTCTATGGGAAGGATATGGAAGCAGTGGTCACAGGTTCTATGGGAAGGATATGGAAGAAGTGGTCACAGGTTCTATGGGAAGGATATGGAAGCAGTGATCACAGGTTCTATGGGAAGGATATGGAAGAAGTGGTCACAGGTTCTATGGGAAGGATATGGAAGAAGTGGTCACAGGTTCTATGGGAAGGATATGGAAGCAGTGATCACAGGTTCTATGGGAAGGACATGGAAGCAGTGGTCACAGGTTCTATGGGAAGGACATAGAAGAAGTGGTCACAGGTTCTATGGGAAGGACATAGAAGAAGTGGTCACAGGTTCTATGGGAAGGACATAGAAGAAGTGGTCACATGTTCTATGTGAAGGACATGGAAGAAGTGGTCACAGGTTCTATGGGAAGGATATGGAAGAAGTGGTCACAGGTTCTATGGGAAGGATATGGAAGCAGTGGTCACAGGTTCTATGGGAAGGATATGGAAGAAGTGGTCACAGGTTCTATGGGAAGGATATGGAAGAAGTGGTCACAGGTTCTATGGGAAGGACATAGAAGAAGTGGTCACAGGTTCTATGGGAAGGATATGGAAGAAGTGGTCACAGGTTCTACGGGAAGGACATAGAAGAAGTGGTCACAGGTTCTATGGGAAGGACATGGAAGAAGTGATCACAGGTTCTATGGGAAGGATATGGAAGAAGTGGTCACAGGTTCTATGGGAAGGATATGGAAGCAGCTACGAGAGATAGCACAGGACAGGAAGACATGGTTCAGAGTATATGCTCTATGTGGGGACACCAGGCAGAACATGCTGAAGCAGTGTGTGGCAGCTATACAGAAAACTTATCTAACAAAGAAGGATTGTATGGTAGCCACACAGAAAACTTATCTAACAAAAAAGGATTGTATGGTATCCACACAGAAAACTTATCTAACAAAGAATGCTTGTATGGTAGCCACACAGAAAACTTATCTAACAAAAAAGGATTGTATGGTAGCCATACAGAAAACTTATCTAACAAAGAATGCTTGTATGGTAGCCACACAGAAAACTTATCTAACAAAGAAGGATTGTATGGTAGCCACACAGAAAACTTATCTAACAAAAAAGGATTGTATGGTATCCACACAGAAAACTTATCTAACAAAGAATGCTTGTATGGTAGCCACACAGAAAACTTATCTAACAAAGGAGGATTGTATGGTATCCACACAGAAAAACTTATCTAACAAAAAGGATTGTATGGTAGCCACACAGAAAACTTATCTAACAAAGGAGGATTGTATGGTATCCACACAGAAAACTTATCTAACAAAAAAGGATTGTATGGTAGCCACACAGAAAACTTATCTAACAAAGGAGGATTGTATGGTATCCACACAGAAAACTTATCTAACAAAAAAGGATTGTATGGTAGCCACACAGAAAACTTATCTAACAAAGGAGGATTGTATGGTAGCCATACAGAAACGTATCTAACAAAAAATGTTTGTATGGTACCCAAACAAAAAAAATTTATTTAACAAGTAGGTTTGTATGGTAGTCAACACAAAATTTATCTAACA